>JAHTLZ010000151.1:125360-162170 GCA_023846285.1 Phrynocephalus versicolor
GGCCCCTCCTCCCAGCCCCACCCTGGTGGCGTGGGAGGGGGGGCGCCTCTCCGCTCCGCTTACCCTTCGCTGGGGGTCTCCTCGGGGGTTCGTCGTCTCGGGGGGGCGGGGGGCGGGGGCGGCTGAGGGGGAGGGGCGGAAGGGGAGCCCCACCCGGCCAGCCCCCCCGCCGTCCCGCCCGAAGGGTTCTTCAGGATGCCCTTCACGGGCCGCCCCGAGGGGGGGGAGGAGGAGGAGGAGGAGGCCGAGGAAGCCGGCGAGCCCTTCGCCTCCATCGCCCACCCACCGGACGTCCGGCCAAATCACCACCAGCGGCAGCGGCAGCGGCGACGGAGGAAGAGGAGGAGGAGGAGGCCTCTTCTTCCTCTTCCTCCTTCCCCCCTCCTTCCCCCCTCCCACGCGGAGGCCACGCCCCCCCGGGCAGCCGGCTCTCACTGCGCACGCGCCACGGGGTCGGGCGGGCCGTGTCGTCACAAGGGAAGGGCGGAGAAGGAGGAGGGCGCGTGCCTTTGACGTCACCACCTTTCCCCGCCTTTGAGCCTTGAGCGCTTCTTGCCCTCGAAAGCTCCTCGCCAGGATGGTGGTTTTTAATGACTAGCCTGAGTGTAAATTAAGGTCTCTCCCCCCCCCGTGGCCTAGACCGCCGTCCATCTTTCTGGGAGGCGGGACCTCCTCCTCCTCCTCCTCCTCGCCGCCGCCATCATCATTCATCATCATCATCATCATCATCATCATTTGGTGGGCAGGCTAAGCTCCTTAAAAGAGCAGATGGCCAGCCTGCTGGGAAATGAAGGCACCGCTGGGGGGGGGGTTGTCAGAAAGCAAAGGGCGAGCAAGGAGCAGGCCTGTGGGCGGCAGTGGCGGTGGGTGCCCAGCCCCCCACCCCACCCCCACACCCCACCCCGACCACACACGCTACCCCGTTCATTCCTCCTCCCCCTGCTGCTGCTCCCCCTCCTCCTCCTCCCCCCTGTGCTGGTCATAATAACCTAAAAACATAAGACCATCCTTGCTGGAACAGGCCAGAAGCCCATCCAGTCCAGCTCTTTGCCCTGGGAAGTTCTGGCTGTCAGATACATAATCAGAAAATGTGAAGGAGGAGGCATCTGCAAGAGGAATTGGGGGGGGGGGGGGCTGTGTTCTCCTCTCTGCAGCTGTGTTCCCCTTATTTGGGAGGGGGGCATCAGATTCCCAACCACTGGCTCCTCAACATCCAGTCCAGTTGAACATAAGAACAAGCATGACCTTCCTGAAACAGGCCACAGTCCATCCAGTCCAGCATTCTGTCTCACACAGCGGTGGCTCACCTTTTGCTTCAGGGTGTTTCCAAGCAGATGTCTCCACCTGCTTACGATTCCCCACAAATGGCATTGAGAGATCTCCTGCCTCTCTCTCCAACCCGGAGGTTGTCCTTAGGCATCCACCATGATAGCCATGGATATCCTTGTTTTCCGTGAACTTGTCCGGTCCTTTGTTAAAGCTGTCAAGGCTGACAGCTGTCACCACTTCTTCTGGCAGGGAGTTCCACAGACCAGTGATCCTCTGGCTGAAAAAGTACTTCCTCTTACTTGTTTGATATCTAGCACCCAAAAGAAGTTCCCCCTTATCTACTTTGTCCACACCAGTGTATGATTTTATAAACTTCAATCAGGTCACCTCTTAGGCGCCATTGTTCAAGAGTGAAGAGGCCCAGCCGTTGCAGCCTCAGATGGTAAGGAAGGTGTTCCAGTCCCCTAATCATTCTGGTTGCCCTCCTTTGCACTTTTTCCATTTCCATAATATCCTTCTGGAGGCATTGTGAGTTTTGACCAGAACTGGACACAATACTCCAGATGGGGCCTCACCATTGATTTATAAAGAGGCAAAATGACACTGGCTGACTTATTTTCTATACCCTTCCTAATAATACCTAGCATCGAGTTTGCTTTTTTCACTGCTGTGGCACACTAGGTTAACACCCTAAATTGAGCTGTCCACCAGGACACCAAGGACCCTTTGCTGGTTTTTTGCAGAGAGTTCAGACCCCATCAGTTTATAAATGTAATTGGGTTGTGGGTGTTTTTGGGGGGGGGGGGGTTGCCCTAACGTGTCATTGGCTTATTTGGCTACCCTGCTATTACTCCTACTTCTAGATCATTTATGAAGAGGTTGAAAAGCAGGGGTCCCAGTACTGAACCTTCAGGGACCCCACTCTTTACCTCCCTCCACTTGGAGAAGTGTCCATTTAGTGCTACCCTCTGTTTTCTGTCCCTTAGCCAGTTGCTGATCCAGGACAAGACCTGTCCCTTGATTCCATGACTGGGAAGTTTATTCAAGAGCCTTGGGTGTGGGACCTTGACAAAAGCCTTCTGAAAGTCCAGATAAACAATGTCAACTGGATCTCCCTTAGCCACATGCATGTTGACACTCTCAAATCATTCCAACAGATTAGTGAGTCATGATTTCCCCTTGCAGAAGCCATGTTGGCTCTCCTTCAGCAATGCTTTCTTCTCTATATGCCTATTAATTTTATCTTTTAGTATGGCTTCCATCACTTTACCTGGCCTACATGTTAAACTGACCGGTGGGGAATTTCCTGGATCGCCTCTGGATGCTTTTTTGAAGATTGGTGTTACATTCACTATTTTCCAGTCATCAGACACAACACCTGATTTGAGGGAAAGAATATATGTTTTGGCTAGGATCTCAGCAATTTCATCTTTAAGTTCCTTGAGAACTCATGGATGGGTGCCGTCTGGTCCTGGTGATTTGTTAATATTTAGTTTAAAAAGACATGCAAGGACCTCCTCTCTGGTTATTTCTGTCTGGTTTGATTCTTCAGTTTCCCTCCCTACGAAGATAGGCTCTGTTTGGGGCATGCAGTCTCGTCTTCGCCAGTGAAAACTGAAGCGAACAATTCATTGAATCTCTCTGCAATCTCTGTTCCCTCTTTACTAATCCCTTGCCTTCCATTGTCATCTAATGGTCCAATGGCCTTCCTAGTTGGGTTCTTAGTTCAAATGCACTTAAAGAACTCCTTGTTATTTCTTTGAATGTTTTTAGCTATATGCTCCTCAAAGTCTTGTTTGCTTTCCTGATTCCTAACTTGTTGCCTTGCATTTGTTCTCCCAGAATTTATGTGCCTGCCTGTTGTCCTCATTTGGACAAGCCTTCCATCTTCTAAATGAGCTTTTCTTGCTTTTGATCACTTCCCAAACAGCTCCTGTAAGCCACATTGGAGTCCTCTAGGACCAGGCTGTGCCCTTTTTCCTTTTGGGTATGCATTCCAGTTGGGACTCTGTTATGGATTTTGTGAACAGCCTCCATGCCTCTTGGAGTGTTTGGACTCTCTCAGTTTTCCCTTTCAGCTTCTTTTTTACTAGATTCCTCATCTTTAGGAAATTTCCTTTTTGAAAGTTTAATATCTCTGTGTTAGATTTCACCAGTGATTTGCAGTCTAGGGTTAAGTTAAAAATAATTGTGTTGTGGTCACTGTTCCCTATTGGATCAGTCACATTAACATTTTGCACCAAATCCTGTGTATTACTCAGGATCAAGTCAAAGATTCTTATACCTCTAGTTGGGTCTTCAACCATCTGTTCCAGAGAATAATCATTTATCACAGTGGTTCTCAACCTGTGGGTTCCCCAGAAGTTCCTGGACTGCAACTCCCAGAAATCCTGGCCAGCTCAGCTAGTGATGAAGACTTCTGGGAGTTGCAGTCCAGGAGCATCTGGGGACCACAGGTTGAGAACCACTGATTTAGCATATCTAGGAACTTTATCTCTTTTTCATGTGCTGAACAGTTCACCCAGTCTATGTGAAGGTAATTTAAGTCCCCCATTATAACCAGGCTTCCCTTCTTGGATGCCTCCTTTACAACTGCCAGTCTCCCTCAGGGGCTTAGGTCAGAGGCTGATGCCTACTGTTAGGCCATCCTTGTGGCCCGATACTCTTACCCACTGTTTCTAATGGTGACTCCACATCAGCTAGATATTCCAATTTGTACGACTTTACCACTTCTTTGACATACAAGGCGACACCACCTCCCATTTGCCTCTTTCTGTCCATCATGTACAATTTATAGCCTGGAATAACTGTATCCCATTGGTTATCATTCATCCACCAGGTTTCAGTGATGCTAATAATATCAATATTTTTATCTATTGCTGAGTATTCCAGCTCCCCTAATTTGTCCCGGAGGCTTCTGGCATTTGCATACAAGCATTTATATATGCTTTTCTGATGCAGTCTTTTGAGTCCAGTTGCATCATTAGACTGCCTCTTGCATCCTTCTGCTGAAATGCTGTGACTAGTTCCTTACTCTGCTCAGTAATTTTTGCATCCTCCTCACTACTCAAGTAGACACTTTTCTGAACCGGATGCTGCACAGCTCATAAGAACATAAGAAGAACCATGCTAGATCAGGCCAAAATGATTGAGGGGGTACTTTAAAGGCCAGATGCAGGGGAGTGGGATCAGGAGACAGATACCTAGTCTCGTGCGCTCCCAGACGCATTTGGTGGGGCCACTGTGAGATAAAGGAAGCTGGATTAGAAGGGCCCTTCTTGGCCTGATCCAGCATGGTGGCTCTCTTTATGTTCTTACATTCAAGTGTAGTTCTCCACGCGCTTTGGCAAGATGACAAACATGGCACGAGTACTGCAGGTAACTACAGCTGCTCCCTCCGAATCCATTTTAACTAGTGCAGTATTCTGGGTCTCAAAAATGTACACTTTTACTACCTAGTAAAGTGTAAGTCTAGTAAGACTATTTTCTTACTACTTTCTTACTATTAGTTGCTCAGAAAGCCTACCAACCCAGTGTTGGTACCCAGTAAAATAAGTCCAAACCCAGGAAGCAGAATAAATTAAACAAAATCAGGGACTGCTTGATTAGCCAAGTTTAATATTTAGAGAAGCAAGACTGAAATTCCCTGGGATTCACTCTTGGCTGCCACAGGTCTCCTGCTAGGCTCCTCTGCTCTGGCCTTTTCCCTCCAGGAATCCATGGTCGTCTAAATCTCCTACCAGCGATCCTTGTCTTGGTTGTGGGCCAGAGGTGGACTGGAACACAACCACAGCATGAAAAGAGGTGGACCCTTACAAGCATTGCAAGCACAAGGAAGAAGTGCTGGCATCAGAAAGCCAGAGAGAGAGAGAGACTGCTGTGTGGGGCGAGAAAGCCCCTAAAGAAGGGAGAGGAGCAGCAGCCCCGGGAACTACATGTCATGAGGGCAGTTCTTCTGGTCGGTGGGTCTCATCTGGGCTGTGTCAATGTCGTAGGACTGGAGGATGGCCTTCAAGCGGTCCACGGTCTCAGGGTGCAACTGGGGCGTTCTGGACATGATCCAGGCATAATCCACGTGGAACATCCACAAGAAGGTTGTGCAAGAGTAGACCAGTGCATAGTTGTCATAGTCTGTGGCGAGGACCCAGTAAGGGGCTGCAGGCATGACTGGAGGGAAATGAGAGCCGAGGTGGCCGTCAGGGAGGGTGCGGCAGGCTCCATCCCCCCAGGATCATCTTGGGGGGGGGTCCTGGCTGTGGAGGGGTAGGGCTCACTGGGTGGCTATGGAAGGCTGGGCAAGCATTGCCCCGTAAGAGGAAAAGGCCTCCCTTTTGCACAAACAAGGGCAGGCCCATGACATAAAAAGGATGTCGTGTTACCTGACTTCACCCCCAGTGAAGGATCTGTCCCCCACCCCTCGGGAGCCAGGTGGGCTCTGTGGGGCCTTGGCTGACTTAAGTCCTAAAGCCAAGAAAGGCAGCTCCCTTGGGGACGAAACGGGGGGGGGGGGTCCCCGTGGAGGAATGCCCTCTGTCCTTCAATTTGCAATTGGCCAGACCTCTGGAATTGGGGGCAACTGGGGATCACAGCTGGGATCGGTTTTCCCCAAGTGTGCCCAGACCCCTCCCTGAGCCAGGCTGCTCAGCTCTCAGCGGTGGCTAGCAGTGCCTCTGCACAGCTCACCGATTCCAGGAGGGATTGGGGAGGGAGGCAGGGAGGCCCTTCTCCACTCCACACAGAAGAACATCAACAACCCTGGCCTTTGCAAGCCCCTCCACCCCTACCCCCACCCCCTCATGGCCAGGAGCAGAGATTTGGAACCAGGCACGCCTTGGTGATACCATACCCTCTCCACAACCACAAGGGTACTTGGTTTCCAGCAGCATCAAGAGACCGGCCTACTTACTCCAGTTCAGTTTCACATGCAGCTTAGCTGGTTCGTTGTCATCTGCTCTAAAAGCTTCCCCCTCGATCTGATTTACGGTACCATCCATCCTGGGGGGGGGGGGAGAGAGAGACAAGGCGTTTAGAAAGGGAAAAACATCCCAACCCCTGAATGGGAGCACTTGCCCAATTGGACGAGGGAGAGCAGACACAGTGGAGCCCACTGAAGGGACCTGGGTTCCTCAGAGGTAAAGCCCAATAGGTGATTTTTAGGCAAGATCCAGGCAGGAAAGCCCAAGCAAGGCGGGCGTTCCAGCCCTCGTTTCTGCTGCTGACTCCCAGCCTCATAGCAGAATCCATAGAGTGGGAAAAAGAGACCTTGAGGGCCATCCAGTCCAACATAAGAACATCACATAAGAACATAAGAAGAGCCCTGCTGGATCAGGCCAAAGGCCCATCTAGTCCAGCTTCCTGTATCTCACAGCGGCTCCACCAGCTGCATTTGGGAGCGCAGGAGACTAGATATCTGTCTCCTGATACCACTCCCCTGCATCTGGCCCTTGAAGTACCCTGGTTTTAAGCCTGGGGAATTACACATCTCCATCATGGTTTGTAACCCGTGATGGACTTTTCCTCCAGGAATCTGTCCAATCCCTTTTTGAAGGCATCCAGGCCAGATGCCATCACCACATCCTGTGACAGGGAGTTCCATAGACTTACAACGCGCTGGGTGAAAAAATATTTTCTTTTGTCAGTTCTTACTCTCCCAGCCCTCAATTTGAGTGGATGTCCCCTAGTTCTGGTATTTTGGGAGAGGGAGAAGAGCTTCCCTCTATCCACTTTACTCATACCCTGCATTATTTTGTATGTCTCAATCATATCCCCCCTCAGGCGCCTTTTTTCCAGACTAAAGAGGCCCAAATGTTTTAGCCTTTCTTCATAAGGGAGGTGCCCCAGCCCAGTAATCATTTTAGTCGCTCTCTTCTGCACCTTTTCCAGTTCCACTATGTCTTTCTTGAGATGCGGTGACCAGAATTGTACACAATACTCCAGGTGGGGCCTTACTATTGTTTTGTATAATGGCATTATAATGTTGGCTGTTTTATTTTCAATTCCCTTTTTGATCATCCCTAGCATGGAATTGGCCTTCTTCACCGCTGCCACACATTGGGGAGACACCTATGCAGATGGTCAGCCATGCAGACGGTCAGCCAGCTTCTGCTTAAAAACCTCCCAAGAAGGAGACTCCACCACCCTCTGCGGGAGCATATTTCACTGCCGAATAGCTCTAACTGTCATGAAGTTCTTCCTAATGTTCAAATGGAATCTCTTTTCCTGTAGTTTGAAACCATTGCCCCGCGTCCTAGTCTCTGAAGCCATGGAAAACAAACCAGTCCCTTCTTCAATATGACATCCTTTTAAACACAGCTATCATATCCCCTCCCAACCTTCTTTTTGAAAGGCTAAACATTCCCAGTTCCCTACGCCGTTCCTTGTAAGACATTTCCTCCAGACCTTCAACCATCCTGGTCGCCCTCCTCTGTATCCACTCAAGGTTGTCAACATGCTTTTTAAATTGAGGCGCACAGAACTGGACACAGGATTCCAGGTGGGGTCTGACCAGAGCAGAATAGAGTGGTACTATCACTTCCCTTGATCTAGACACTATGGTTCTGTTGATGCACCCAAGAATCGCATTGGCTTTCCTGGCTGCTGCATCACACTGCTGACTCATGTTCAATTTGTGGTCCACCAAGACTCCCAGGTCCCCTTCCACAGGTACTATTCTGCAGCCAAGTGTCTCCCACTCTATATCTGTACAATTCTTTTTTTTTAACCTAAATGCAGCACCCTACATTTTTCTCTGTTAAAACCCATTCTGTTAGCTTAGGCCCAGAACTCTAGTCTGTCAAGGTCATTTTGGATTTTTATCCATTCCCAGTGTTGGCAAACCTATGGGACAGGTGCCAAAGGAGGAACCTGGAGCCCCTTCTGTGGGGCACCTGACATTGCCCCTTCACAGCCACCTGGATTCAGGTTAAATGGCTGTATTGGCACTTGGTGAAAAATGAGTGGGTTTTGAATCGCAGTTTGGACACTCGGTCTCTAACAGAACCCTGCGGCACCCCACTGGTCGCTGAAGAGAGGCCATTTATGATCACCCTTTGGGTGCGATCAGTCAGCCAATTCCAAATCCACCTAACACAGAGGCACTCTCTGTCCCACCTTCTACTGACGCCTTTGCCCATATGCCATGGGGAACCCTGCTTGCCACCCCAAGCGCGAAGGGCACCAGGCTCTGGCTGCCCCTCTTACTCCAGGGCCAGTTTCTTGACAGCCCAGCCAGAGCCTGTTGCCAAGAATGGGGGGGAGAGCAGCCATTCAGCCCCTCCACGCACACTTGTTGCACTCTGAATGCTAGAATTCCCCAAAGGCCTCCTCCTCCTCCTCCTCCTCCTCCTCTGTGGCAGAATCCCAGGAGCTCCAGCGCGCAGAGTCAGGCCGGCAGACCCTCTCCTCTCCCGTAGCTGTCCTAGGGTTAGGGTTAGCCCCCCCCCATCCACCCGAGTGCCAACAGGGTCAAGCAGCATTCCCAGATTCTTGCAGGGAGGGGAGGGGGAGGGGGCAACCCCGCCCTTGTTGGGCTGTGGACTGAACCCAAGCAGGCCTCATGGGACCCGGCTCAGGCCCCACTGGACAGAGAGGCGGCGGTCAGCGGGCCACCTGCGGCTGCTCGGGCCTGTGCCTCCACCCTGTGGAGGTCCCGGTGGGTGACGGCACCCTCCCTGCAGGCCGAGGGTGGGGACCTGGGCCCCCGGGCCCCCTTTTCTCTCTCTCCTCAGCCCTGGCAGGGCAGCCCAGCCCTGGGATGGGGGGGGGGCACAGGAGCCACTTACCGAAGCTCTTTGTTCACCACTTTGACTCTCCCGTTTTCTTTCAAGGAGTAATTGGCCTGGATGCAGTTGCCTTTCTCAAAGTTGGAGGGCAGCTTCTCAATCTCGTACCATTTCCCCAAGTACTGAGGGAGCGAAACAGGGGGGCGTGAAGGGACGGCGCCTGGGGCCACCCTGGAGAGCCTGCCGTGCGTGACCGTCGCCTGGGGCTCCGCAGCAGCAGGGCAGCTCAACGGTCAGCAAGTCCTTGGCCAGCCCGCCAGCCGGACACCCCCACCCCCCACCCTCTCGGATCTGACCTGCTTTTGGACTGTGTGGCCCTCCTCCTCGGCCACAGGGAGCCAGGGTCTTACCGGAGGGGGTGGCCGGGGGGAGGCGCAGCCCCAGCAGGGCCAAACCCAAGGAGATGTTCCCCTACCTTGGTGATGTCGAAGGCCTCCTGCACCGGCGTGTCTGGGCACAGCCCCATATGGAAGGTCTGGCCGTGGGCCAGGCCAAGGGCACCCAGGAGGGAGGTCAACAGGGTCAGGCTGCCCAGCATGGTGGCCAAAGCAGAAGGCCCCTCTCCTGTGGGGGGGGGGGGAAGGGAAGAAGAGGGCACACAGAGTCAGCAACCGGGGGTGGGCCGGGAAGCAGAAGCTTCAGGGAAGGCTCAGGAACACCCCTTCTTGCTGGCATGCCCCACGGCAAAGATCTGCTGGGGAAGCCTGCGGCCAAAGGGAACAAGGGCCGCAGCGGTCCCAAAGCAGCCAGGGAGACCATGGGGGCGGGGGCAGGGGCAGGGGCAGGGGGGCTGAGACTCACACCAGGGGCAGCTAGGGTTGGGAGATTGGGTTCTTGATTGCTGGACATTTGGCAAATGTCTCCCGCAGAGCAGAGGACACCATAAAGGTCAATACAGTAGGTGTTTGGGGAAGCAAAATATGCAGGACCAACCCCAGGGCCAGTCTGGACGCGGGATCTTTGCAGTCGCCTTAGTGGTGACCACTCTTCTGGCCCAGGGTTTGTCCTCTGGGGGAGAGCCAGGATGGATCGTAGCCACCCTCCCTCGGGTCTGGAGGTGAGCAAGGCAGGGAAAGGAAAGGAGCCGCAGCCCTCGAAGCTGTACGCTAGTCCCCAGTGCTGCTGACGGCCGGGCTGCCTGGACGCTCCTCAGCTCCTTTGGCTCGCTAGAAAAAAATCACAGCACGATTACCTCCAGGCTAAATCAAACTCGGATACGATTCTGTTCTTCTTAATCTTCCAATCCTGTGGGAACAAAGAATTTTGACAGAAGTCTGAAAAGGCTGGTATTCTGCATTCAAAATGCACAACTCCACAACTCCTCGTGGAAAATGTAACACTGGAACAGGAAAGGGTCCCCCGAGTGCCTCTCTAAAAGCCACTGATCTTGCGACTCCAGAGGAGACCTCTGAACCTGTTGCTGAGCGGTGCTGCAAAGCCTCCTAAGAGCGGTGAGCCTCGGGGCCTGGCCGCCTGGTGCCAAGCTGTGCAGCGGAGCCTCAAGAGAGATAGAGGGGGGAGGCACCCCCTTGGCCTTGGAGGTCACCCTCCCTCCCTCAGTCCGTACCCACCTGAGCTCAGTGGGGCTCGGTCTGCCCAGAAGCCTCCTCCCAAGCGCTTTGCTGACCGCCTGGAAGTGGGCCTCCTTTTATAAGCATCTTCTCTCTCCCAGCCTGATCCCCATCATCCACTTGATCCCCAGGGCGGGCCACACCCTCTCTCCCTCCCTCGCATGCAGGCACACTCCTGCTCCCACTTGTCCCTTTGTTGTTGAGAGGCAGGCGGGGCCCTCCACAGCTGGTGCCAAGCCTGGGTGCCTGGAGGTCATGAGCCAGGCTGTGCGGGTCAATGCACCCCACTTCCTGCCTGCCCCCTCCCCCCCCCCCGGGCCTGCACCAGCCTGAGCTTGCTATTTTCTGAAGGGAGGGGTGGGCGGCGTCTTGCCTGGTTCCAAGCAGGCCGTGGCTGAGGGAGGCAGCAGCAAGCAACGGAAGGCACCGGCTCATCCGCTCTCCTCCCCACCCGCCACCTTCCCTGGTGGTCTTCCCCAGCCTCCCTCTATTTCAAAAGTCCCAGGAGCTCTGGGGAGGCAGGGGCCAGCTGTTCCAGCAGGAAGGGTTCCCAGGCTAGACCCAGAAGGGCAGCCCAGGCCTCCCCCATCCGTCACGGCTCAGGCTCAGGCTCAGCGGCTGCCCTTGATGCTGCCTTGGCTTTGCATAAGTGTGGGTGGGGAGCCTCCCGGGACCTCTTCTTGCTTTGGAAGTGCCAGAAAACCGAGCCCTCAGGTATCTGAGCCTGAAGGTACCTCTCCTGCCATCCGTCTGTCTTCCTTTTTCTCTTTCCCAGGCTAAACATGCTCAGCCCCCTCAGCTGATCCTCCAAAGACTGCCCTGGCTTCCAGGCCTTTCCACATCCTGGTCGCCCTCTCTGGACATGTTCCAGTTTCACAGGACGTTCCTTCCACTAAGGTGTCCCACACTGGACACACTGTTCCAGAAAAGAGATCAAAATGGGGCAGAGAAGCATCCAGTCACCAAGTGGGTGAGCTGGAAGAGGCCTAGCCCCTGCCACAAGTAAAGCACACCAGGCCCCAGGGTGGCTGGGTGGGTGTCATTTAGGCTTAGAACCCTCCAGAGAAGGAAAACCCACTGCCTTCTGAGACCACCTCTCCCATGGTCCAACTGCTGTCGCGGTCATGGAGGTGGTCCTAAGAGTTAGTCGACATCTTCCTTCTTGTGTGTGGGAATCCATCCTTTGGGGACTGATCCTTTGGGGTTCCAGGAAACGAGCTTGCTCCATCATCCACGTGATGGCCCTTCAGATGTTTGGCAACAACAGCTATAATTTCATCAGCCATCACCTCCTCCCAGGGATCAACACAACCAGTTCTCTGAGCTGTTCCACTTTTAAGGGCTGGTTTCCAGAATGTTTCCAATCCTGCTCACCCTATTCTGGACCCACTCCAACCTCTCAGTATCAGGACACACCCCTGGGAAATCAGGTTGAGAGGATTTGGGGGAGAATTTAGGGGGAGAATAAAGAGGAGGGATGTCACTGTGGGGGTATATTATAGACACACACACCCAAGGCAGCCGGAGGAGTGGGATGATGCCTTCCGTGAGCAGATGACCTTATGGTCAAAAATGAGACATGCAGTACTAATGGCAGATTTGAACTTTCCCGATATATGTTGGCAGTCCAACTCAGCTAAGAATGCAAGGTCCACAATAAAATCCCCATCATATACGATACCATCCAAGATGGGCGGGCTGACCTGGCTCTCATTACCGAGACCTGGGTGGGTGCAGAGGGGGGGGGCTTCGCTCTCCCTTCTGTGCCCGCCCGGGTATCTGGTTCAGGGTGTGGGGAGGCTGGAGGGTCAGAAGGGAGGAGGGGTCGCCATCGTCCATCGGGATTCTCTTTATGTTTGCAGGGCCTCGACATTGGTTAGCCAGGGGTTAGAGTGCCTTCACCTGTTGGTGGGACAGCGGGACAGATTTGGCATTGTGCTGGGTTACCGTGCTCCCCGCAACCCAGCACAATCCCTCCCGGAGCTCTCCAAGTTCATCGGGGCTGCACTTTTGAAGTCCCCGCGCCTTCTGGTCGCGGGCGACTTCAGTGTGCATGCCGGCGATGAACTTTCTGGGGCAGCTCTGGAGTTCATGGAATCCATGGCGTCCATGGGTCTGTCCCAGCATGTTGTATGCCCCACTCACAGGTCTGGCCACATCCTGGATCTGGTCTTTTCCTCCATGTCGGGGATTTCGAGTCTGGAGGTTGGGGGCATTGTCCCCCTTCCTGTGTCATGGTCAGACCATCACCTGCTTACTTTCCCTGTGGCGATCTCGGCCCCTCCTCGCGGGGACCAACGGCCTCCTGTTTTGGCCCGCCCCCGAAGACTCATGGATCCTTCTCGGTTCCAGGAAGTCTTTGGGGCATTTCCTGGAGAACTGACTGGCGCGCCGGCCGAGGTCGTGGCCAACCATTGGTTTGATACAGCTGCCCAGACCATCGACCGGATCGCCCCTAAGCGTCTTCTCCGGTGCCGAGCTCGGTCCTCGCCGTGGTTTACGTCCGAGCTCCGAGCGATGAAGCAGGAGAGGAGAAGACTAGAGCGCAGCTGGAGAAGAACCCGGACGGTTATTAGTAAGGCTGCTGTTGTTTCCCAGACTAGACGCTATTCCAACGCGATCAGGGAGGCCCAAATATCTTTTGTCTCCCTGAGAATTGGTGAGGCCTCGAACCGTCAAGCGGAGCTTTTCCGTGTGGTTCGGAACCTCACCAATCCTAGTCTGGCCGGGCCTCCTCCTACTGAGTTCAGTAGTGAGAATTTCGCAGCCTTTTTTTGTTCTAAAATAGAGGCCATCCGGGCCGGCTTCAACTCCGGTTGCAGTAGCACTGCCCCGGCATCCCCAGATGCTGGGCCGCCTTCGTCGCCTCGGTTGGAAGCGCTTGGGCCTGTTTCCGCTGTCGAGGCCTCTAAGGCTATGGCTCACTGCCGACCGGCGTCCACTCCTTTCGATCCCTGCCCAGCCTGGCTCATTAAATCTGCCAGCGGGACTATGGCCGAATGGGCTTCGGCTATTGCTACCGCCTCCTTCAGCGAGGGGGTTTTTCCCTCTCGTCTGAAGGAGACGGTGGTAAAGCCCATTCTCAAAAAACCTGGCCTTTCTTTGGACGATCTGACCAACTATCGTCCTATTGCCAACGTCCCGTTTATGGGCAAGGTGATCGAGAGGGTGGCGGCGGTTCGGTTGCAGTCATACCTGGAGGATCGGCAGTGCCTCGATCCATGCCAGTCCGGGTTCAGGCCTCGTCGGGGGACCGAAACAGCTTTGGTCGCGCTGCAAGATGACCTAATCCGGGCGGCCGACAGGGGTTGCTCTACCCTGTTGGTTCTCCTGGATTTGTCAGCGGCCTTTGATACCGTCGACCACGGTATCCTGTTGGATCGGCTCTCAGAGGTTGGTATCGGAGGCACTGCTCGCAGTTGGCTCCGATCCTTCCTGGAGGACCGTCCACAGTACGTTCTGCATGGGGGGGAGTTGTCGGCTCCTTGGATACTCCCTTGTGGGGTTCCACAGGGGTCGTCGCTGTCCCCTATGCTGTTTAACATCTACGTAAGGCCGCTGGCTGGGGTCATTAGGAGATTTGGAGTCTGCTGTCACCAGTATGCTGATGACACGCAGCTCTA
This sequence comes from Phrynocephalus versicolor, assembly GCA_023846285.1. NCBI lineage: Eukaryota > Metazoa > Chordata > Lepidosauria > Squamata > Agamidae > Phrynocephalus > Phrynocephalus versicolor. Next base: position 139,605 of record JAHTLZ010000151.1, read on the forward strand.
TCTCTCCTTTTCCACCTCTGCAGTGGAAGCTGTGAGGATCCTTGATGAGTGCCTGGACGCCGTCCTGACCTGGACCGGGGCGAACAGGCTTAAGCTCAACCCCGAGAAGACGGAGGTCATGTTCTTTGGGAGCTCACCATCTGGGTACGGTGGCCCTCTTCCGCAGCTGGGGGGGGGTCTCTCTCCAGCCTGTGGAGAGGGTGCGGAATCTGGGCGTGGTCCTGGACCCGGCGCTGGCCATGGAGGCCCAGGTGGCCTCGGTGACCAGGGCCGCTTATTTCCATCTTCGCCAGATCGCCCAGATCCGCCCGTACCTGGATGTTGACTCTCTGAGAACAGTGGTCCAAGCACTGGTGATCTCGAGACTGGACTACTGTAACACACTCTACATGGGGTTGCCCTTGACTCTTCTCCGGCGCCTGCAGCGGGTGCAGAATGCGGCAGCCAGGCTGGTGGCTGGTGTGCGTCGTTATGACCATATCACCCCAGTCCTGGCTCGCCTGCATTGGCTACCCGTTGCGGCCCGGATTAGATTCAAGGTCTTGGTTTTAGTTTATAAAACCCTCCATGGCTTGGGACCGGACTACCTGTCAGAGCATATCGTCCAGCGATCCACCTCGGCCCGTCCAGTTCGGCAGGTGCGAGCGCACTCGCTTCGGGTTGCCACTCCTCGAGAGGCCCGGAAGACAGTCACCCGAAACCGGGCCTTCTCTGTGGAAGCCCCATCCTTATGGAACGCCATCCCTAGCGAAGTGCGCTCTGCAGAGTCCCTGCAGGCCTTTCGAAAAGCTTTAAAGACCTTTCTATTTCGAGAGGCCTTTGGCAAAATTTAATTTATTTATTTTTTTCTCTTTCCCGCCATCGCTGTTTACTATTGTTACTACTATGCCCATTGGTGTCTCCAATTTATTTGTTAGGACTCATGTCTTGACATGCTGGGACGCGCTTGGAGGCCTTCGGTTTTCATGATTTTAGGATTTGTTGTTGTTTTAATTTGCTATTTTTGTATCTATTTTGTTGTATCAGGATTTGTTGTTAGCCGCTTAGAGTCCTGTCGGAGATAAGCGGGATATAAATATAAAAATAAATAAATAAATAAATAAATAAATAAATAAATAAGGTCTAACAGATTCCTTACTGCCCTTGCAGACAATTTCATGGTCCAGAAGGTGGAGGAGGCAACAAGAGGAACAGTGTCAAGGATTATACTGTAGTTTTGACAAAATGTCTGTAATATATATTTAACAGATGACAAAATGGATTCTGTAAATTGTGCCATGTCATGAGCTAGACAAGATGTGTATTAGGTTTAGGACACAGGTGCAAGGAATAATGAGCCTGAAATGTCATATATACAGTAAGAACCTAAGCAGAGCCCTGCTGGATCAGGTCAAGAAGGGCCCTTTGTCTGTTCTTAATCTCCCAGCCCTCAATTTGAGTGTATGTCCCCTAGTTCTGGTATTTTGTGAGACGGAGAAGAGCGTCCCTCTATCCACTTTAGTACCACTCTATTCTCCTCTGTCCAGATCCCACCTGGAGTACTGTGTCCAGTTCTGCCCACCTCAATTTAAAAAGGATGTTTTTGAACGGGTCCAGAGGAGTGTGACCAGGATGGTTAAAGGTATTGAAGGAATGACTTATGAGGAGTGGCTTAGGGAGCTGGGAATGTTTAACCTTAAGAGCATAAGAACAGCCTTGCTGGAACAGGACACAGCCCATCCAGTCTAGCATTCTGTCTCACACGGGGGCCTTACAAAAAAAGTCCAGCTTTACAAAAAGAAGACTGAGATGGAATATGATAGCCTAGTTTAAATATTTGAAAAGATGTCATATTGAAGAAGGGACAAGTTTGTTTTCCATGGCTTCAGAGACTAGGACTCGGGGGCAATGGTTTTAAACTACAGGAACATTAGGAAGAGGTTCCTGATGGTTAGAGCAGTCCAGCAATGGAAGATGCTGCCACAAAGGAGGGTGGTGGAGTCTCCTTCTTTGGAGGTTTCTAAGCAGAGGCTGGGTGGCCATCTGTCGAGAGTCCTGCGATGGGGGTTCCTGCATGGCAGGGGGTTGAACTGGGTGAGGTCTCTTCCGATGATTCTATGATTCTATTGATTATTTACTTAAAACATTTCTATCCTGCCGTTCTCCTCGGAAGGACCCATGGGGGAATTACATCACAGAACAGCATTTAAATGCTAGAGGGATGCTGTACACATATTTTAAAAGAATTAAACAATTGTTATATTAAAGTAGTAACACGGTACAATCAATATTAAAACAAACTGGAAACAGAGCACAATGATCCATTATTTAAAGCCTCTTCCAAAACCTGCCCGGAGAGAAAACCCTTTGCCTGCCTGCCTGCCTGCCTGCCTGCCTGTGGGGGGGACACCCAAGACAAGAGCCAGCCTGGCTTCCGGTGGGGGGGAAGGATTGCAGGTGCGCATGGACCTGTACTGCAGCTAAAACTGTGCTCATGACCTGGGGTTCAATCCCAGGTAGCAGGCTCATGGGCGGTTACTTCACATCCTACCTTGTTCCGCAATTATGTTCATACCATGACAGCATTGTTTGCAGTCACATGGTTTTGTCCCTGTTCAGTCCCTGTTTCCGTTTACTCACAGGCGTGATTACTTGTATTGTGACAACTGTTACCTCCTGGACTTGTTCCGTGACAAATTCTGAATTTGTCTTGCTTTCTTAACCCTTTTTTTAAATATCGTAAATAAAACTTTTTCGATATTTTGTCTTCCGGGATTTACACGTCAATGCTACAGAATTTTCAATACTTTCTTTAATAAACATTTGCACTGCATGGTGTTTCCCCTAGGGAAACTAATGTTGAATGGCGCTTCAGCCGCTGACCACTAGGTGGACACTGGTTGTTGCGTGACAGTTGTTACCACACGGCCCCTTGTCTTGAAACAGGAACCGGGAACTAACCGTGACAAGAGAATTCCCCAGCCCAGGGGCAGGAACCTCTTGTCATGCTCTGTTCCCGGTTCGGGGGGGGGGGGCATGGTCAAGACAACGTTTTGCTGTCATGCTATGGACGTGAAGGAAGGTGGTTTTTTTGTACCAGTCCCAAGCAGGTCAGCAAGGAGAGACAAACGGGACGTGAAGTAACTGCCATGTTTGACTCAGCCTTCCATCCTTCCAAGGTCAGTAAAATGAATACCCAGCCAGCTTGAGGGGGCGGGGGCAATGTGTAGCCTGCATAATTAAACTAAACTACCCTGAGACTACTTGAAGTGGTATGGGGCGGTATATAAGCAGAACACTTTGCTTTGCTTTGCTTTGATTCAGAATACTGACCCCCATCCTTCTAGAACTTTCAGATAACAGGGTTTGGTTTCCACCAGCTATAGAATGTGCAGCTAATTGCAAATAAGCCCAGCTGTTGTTTTTCCAGATGGGCCTTTCTTGGTTTCACCCAGCAGTTGTTAGAGGGGTTTTTTTAAGTAAGCACTCCTTTCACTATTGAAAAGAATGATTTCTGGCGCATGATGTGACCAGTGGGACTCACTATAGTGAGTCCCCCCCCCCCAAAAAAGCAATTTAGCTGTTGTGGGAGTCTCCGAATGGACTAAATCCGGAAGCCTTCCTGCCTTCTTGCAAATGCAGTCCTTGCTTGACCGCTGGGTCTGGGAGGTGTTTCCCGTTTTGCTCTTGGCCGGAGGGTCCCATGGGGAAGGAGGAGGAGGAGGAGGAGGACCCCCCGCTTGGGACCCTGGATGTCTGTCCTGCTGGTGTGGGCAAGGCTCTGCCACCACCATTGCTACCCTTATCTTGCCCGGCAGACTGTGGGGTTAGCAGACCACGCCTGCCCACGGACCAGCCCTGTGGGATGGGCCCTTGCCCCACCCCTCCTCCGACAGGGGATGCCTCCCAGAGATAAGGCCCTGGCCGGGCTCCCCCCTCGCTAGCCATCTCCCTCCGCCACTCCAGGGGAGCCTCGGGGGATGCCCGGCAGGTGAGTGAGGGGTGCTGCTTTGGGCTGGCCAAAAGGCCTCCTGAGGTTTCAGAGGGGGGGGTGAGGGCTATGTGGTTCCCCCCTCCTCCAGAACCCTCTCCTTCCTCCTCCTCCTCCTCCTCCTGTGCCTGCCCTCCTGGCTCTTTTCCTGGTCTTGGTCCTGGGTCTGCAGCCTTTCCCCTTGTGGCCCCTTTTCGGTCTCCTTCTCTGATTGGAACTGGGAGGACCCCCGACTGCCTGGGAGCCTTTGCCATCCTTCCCCTCCTCCTCTTCCTCCTCCTCCTCCTCCTTCCACCAGCCAGCTGTGCCAAGGGGCGAGCAGGGATCCTTCGGGGCTCCAGCAGCCTCTCTGGGGCACAGGACCAGGGAACCCAGCAGGAAGGAGGGGCGGGCGGGCGGGCGCTGGGCACCAAGGCTTCCAAGGAGAAATGGGGAGGGGGAACTGCCATACACATGGCGCTCCGTGTTGGGCCCACCTACTCGCGTGGGAGAAACAGAGAGAGGGGGGCACTGTGGTGGGGGGGTGGGGAGTATGAGCGGGAGTGGGACGGTGGCTCATTCCCTGGAGGGAGCGGTTTGGTCCCTTGTTGGGGGCCAGGGGGCCACCCTTCCCTCTGAGTCCTGCAAGTACCCGCCCTTCCCCTCCAGGCATCCCCCCCCAAAAGCTGCTCTTTAGAGGAAAGGCCTCTCCCCCACTCCCGGTCACTCTCCTCCTGGGTTGCCTGGATGGAGCCTTCCCTGGAGGAGTGAAAGGGAGCATTGGACCTGGACTGGGACCCTGAGGTTGGGAGAAGCAAAGCCTCCATAGGGAGGGGGAGGGGGAGGAGGAGGAGGAGGAGGAGGAGGAGGAGGAGGAGGAGGAGCCCAGCTGGGTCCCCGGACAGGCCTCTGAACAGGCCTTCCCTCTGCGAGAGAGAGAAAGAGAGAGAGAGAGAGAGAGAGAGAGAGAGAGAGAGAGAGAGAGAGAGAGAGGCTTGGGGGCATGGGACTGAGAGATGGACCCTGAAAATGTGGGTAGGTGCAGGAGGAGGAAGGGCCAGGGCACAAGAAGAACAGACCAGCCTAGCTGGCTTCCTTACCCCTGAATCCCTACCCCCACCCCCTGAGGCCACCTCTGGAGGATAGCTGGCCTGCCACAAGCACAGCATGGATGGACAACAGCCCAGGGATGGCAGTACCCTCTGCAGCAGAGAGGCTGACCAGAGGCCTCCTCCTTTTATCTGCAACCTGGGGGGGGGAGGCGTTAATAGCAACTGCTCTCGCTTTCTCCCAGGATGTTGCTGCCTGAGAATCAGGCCCTCCTCCTCCTCCTCTTCCTCACCTTCGTGACGGGCAGAGGCGGAGCGACCTGCAACAGCACAGAGGCCCATGAGTGCCCCAAGTCCTACCAGGACGTCTACACAAAAACCAGGGATGTCCACGAGATCCCAAAGTCGGCAGGTCCCCAAATCACCGAAATGTTCTTTGTGGAAACCAGCCTTGTGGACATCAAAGCTGGGGCCTTCCGCAACATGCCGAACCTGGTGAAGCTTGAATTCATCAACAGCAAGATTCAAAAGGTGGAAGTGGGAGCCTTTGACGGCTTAGGGAAACTGGAGGAGCTGGAACTCAGCGGAGCAGAACTGGGCAGCCTGCCTGTAGGGACCTTCCGGGGCCTGGCTCACCTGCGGAAAATGAACCTGCATAACTCCCAGCTCGCTGGGGTGGAAAAGGGGCTTTTTGACAGCCTTGGCAGCCTGGAGGAGCTGTTCCTCCATTTCAACAGGATCCCGTCTCTTCCGGAAGGTCTCTTTGATGGGCTCCCCAAACTGCGCACGCTGCACCTGGCCGAGAACCAGATTTCAGGCATGCAGCAGGTGGACGTCTTCAAGCCGCTGACTCAGCTGCGGGTCCTTCGCCTGTACGCCAACAGGATCAGCAGCCTCCCCGAGGGGAGCCTGGATAGCCAGCACAGCCTGGCAGAGCTCAACCTTGCCAGGAACAGGATCCGAACGCTTGCCCCCAACTTACTGAGGAACCTGACCAACCTGGAGAAGCTCAACCTGGAGAGCAACCAGATTGACCTTCTCCCGGACGGGTCCTTCGCTGGCCTGAGGAAACTGAAAGAGCTGAGGCTGGCTTCCAACCAGCTCACGGCGCTCCCTGGTCCACTCTTGGACGGGCTGACCCTCCTCACCCTCCTGGACCTGAGCAGGAACCGGCTCTCCTCCCTGGAGGGCTTGAGGTCTTCCTCCCTCTCACAGCTCAGGACCCTTCGGCTCAACAGGAACCACCTTGAGACGCTTCCTGCAGGCCTCTTGGACAGCCTTGGAAACCTCACGGCCGTGTATCTTGGCGAGAACCTGTGGAGGTGCGACTGCCATCTCCACTACCTACTCCGGTGGATGAGCGGCAGCGCCAGAAGAGTGAGAGATGCCACCAAAGTCACCTGTAGCAGCCCTGAGCCTCTCTCTGGGAAGGTGGTTGGGTCCCTGACGGAGGCCCAGCTGGTCTGCTTAACTACACCACCCATTCCAACCACGGCCACTCCGTCACCCACCACGGCAAGACAGAAAGCCACTGCCCCTACCCCAACCACTCAAGGCTGCACCACGACTGTCACTAGTGAGCCAACCACTACCAAGACTCCAGGCACAACCCTCAAAGCCACCACCACCACCACCACCACCACCACCACCACAGTGGAGGCCCCACATACAAGCCCCAGACTTGTGACTACCCCCGAGAGTCCCTTCACAGCTCCAGAGGTCATGATGACGACCATGAGGAAGACCTCTCCAGAAAGGACCACCACCAGCACAGAGACGCCAGAGGCCACAGCCCAGATCCGGACCACTGAGAAACCTACCCTGACCACCACAAGCCCTGAAACCACCACAGAGATGTCAAGCATTGTCTCTGCATCTGATGCCACCACAGCCACAACCCCCAGCACTCTGTGGACTGCCACTGAGACTCCATCCTCAGCCCTCCACTTCACAACTGCTACACAAATTCCAACGGTGGATCCGGAATCTTCCAGTCCAGGGATCACGGCAGTCACTCTACACCTTGCCACGGAGACGTCTCTTGCTACTGCACCCGGTGTTACCTCCACCACAACCCTTCCCGCCTTCACCACTATCAAGGCACTCACAGCCACTCCTGGTGAATCCATGAGCTCTTCTCCTGAGACATCTTCTTCCCCACCTCACATGACCACTACTGGAGCAAACGGGACGTCCCCCAGAGCCACCTTGCCCGAGGCCACAGTCAGCACGATGATACGCTTCCAGGAGGCCAGCATTCCCACTGGGTCTTTCTCTACCAAGACACCCACCACCGATGGAGCCCCTCCCACACCTTCCTGGACTCCCACGGCCTCCCCAGGCGCATCCAACGTGACACCCAGCTCAGGTGCCCTCTGCCCAGCAGAAGCATCAGCCCAAAGCACTGGGGCCAAGCACCCAACCAGCACCGCTCTGCCCCAACCTCAGCCCTCCGCCTGGGTCCTTGCCCTCAGCACCAATGGCCGATACTGCCAGGTGTCCCTCGTGATGTACCTGTCCATGCTGTGTGTAGAAACCGGCTGCATGGTTGCCTTGGCAAGACTAGTGTACCTGCTGCACAAAGCCACAGGGCCGAGAGCTGCCCCCTCTGGGCCAGTCCGGCTGGTGGAGATCAAGCGCCAGAAGGAGAAGCTCTAGCAGGGCGGCAGGAGGGGGAAGCGTGCGTGTGCCCACCCACACATACATTCCCTGCCAACAACCTCAGCAGCTGGAATTAGCCAGCACCGCCTGGGACCAGCCATCACTGTCCCCGGCCCTGGGCGCTCCCTCTCTGCAGCCACCCTCCTTGTGGAAGGACAGGGTGAGCAAGCCGAGAGAAGGCAGTCACTGGCCCCGCTCGCTTGGGGGGCTGCTTCATCCACTTCCCCCACCACCTGCATGGGCCGGCTGACCTTTAAGGAACAAGGGAGCCACAATGGAGTCGAGGGAACCGTGGAGAAGAACGAAGCTACGGAAGGCTTCCTGGACAAGGCCAACGGTCCAGTTAGCCTGGCCGTCTGATCACGCAGCAACTAACCTCCAGCCTGGCTGCAAGAGGCCCTTCAGGGATAGAGAGAACTGTGAAGACGGAGGGCCAGCAGAGACCGCCTGGATCAGATGCTCTTCTGTGGCCGGACCCACGGCACCGGGAGGACAATGGAAGGGGCGCCAGCTGCTGTGGGAGAGCAGACATTTCTTAATTTGGAATTAAAAGGAGGACTCTTTGGGGGAAAGAACAGCCACATTACCCAAAACTGAGGGAGGAAAACATTCAATATAGTGAGAGGAGGCCTTGTTTTTAAGACCCCCTGAGTTATGAAATATTACCCGGTGTAAATAAATCTTTTTTTGAGTTTGTGGAATCCTGAACTCTACTGGAACAGCAAACACACCTTCCTGTTACTCCTTCTGGGAAATCAGAAGACTCGGCTTTGCTGGAGCGGAGAGGAGCATCGCTCGGGTAGGGGTTCAACTTCCAATGCGCTTTTTGGTTTTCGTTTGAGGTTGTGAAGCCAAAGGAAGTGCTGGGTGACTCCAGAGGAATTCCTCAGTTCCTCAGTTTCCCTTCTTGCTTAACATACAGTGTGCATCTGTTGTATGTTGTAGTCTGTTTTACAATTATTTCTCCTTGTGGAAGTGGGCCGTTCTTTGCCTGGCCTTAAACACAAGGTTTGTTGAGATGCAGCACCTGCTCCTTCCATCGTGGTGTCCGGGGGGGGGGGGGGTGGTTCTCTTGGGGGTGCTTAAGCAGAGATCTTACCAGGATTTCTGTCCATAAGGTCTTGCTGAAACCCTACTTCTCCCCTGGCCTTTTTTTTTAAAGGCTTTTCTTTTTTTGCTATCTGGCTTGCTTTGCTTCACTTGACCAGGGTTACATTGAAAGCCTTCCATGGGAGCCCCTGGCAGTGGCTTCTCCTCCTGCTAGCCTTCACTTTGGAATCCACTGTGTATCTCCAATAAAATATCTAGTTTTCTTGGGGTGCCAGCAGTTTCTTTTGGATTCCAGAGACATTAAGCAAAAGCTAGTAAGGAAAAGACACATCACTTTATTTAATGCAAAACTAAGCTGGGGTGAGACCTTTAGGCCACTAACAAAATATTAATAAAATATTAATTAAAAAACTGCAAGCTTTTGAGTGCAATCCCCTCTTTTTCAAGTGTGTACCTGAAGTCCAAATGTGGAGTTCCTGGCAAGACGGTCTTTGCCAGGCGTTCTTCTTAAATGAGGCAGAGATAAGAAGGAAGGCTGTGGTAATGGCTGCCTTTGAGGTAAGGCATTAGGTTTCACCCCCCCCCCCCGCGCTCTTCAAACAAAGGAACACGGGTCACATGCTGGAAAAAGAGTGGACTGTACTTGAAAGCTCGAAAGCTTGCAACATTTTTAATTTTATTAGTGGCCTAAAGGTACCACCCCTAGCTGAGTCTTGCATTATATGTTGGTTTGACCACACGGCTCAACAATTTTGTATCACTTTATTTAAGACACCATGAAGCAGAAATCACCCAGCAACGAGAGAGTGGAAAGTGGGGTGTGGCATCATGGAGCAACTACTACAGGGTAGCCTAGCAAGCCATCAGCGATAAGGGTCCAGAGGTGGGCTTTAAAGGGAAGCGAACGGGAGGGGGCCAAACCCCTCCCAGATTCTGAGGAGCCCCCCCCCCTGAGCCACAGCAGCGGCTGCTCCCAGGCAGCGCCAACCCTCGAGCGCTGGCTCTGGCGGCCTCCCTCCCTCCCCCCCTTCGGCCTGACGTCCTGCAGCTGGCACCTGGGGGCTAAGGAGGAGTGGACTACCTGTAGCCTGCCCACGGGGGGGGGGGAGCAATCGTGCCTTCCTTGGCAACAGGCCAAATGAAAAGTCAGCAGCTGGCAAATATCTTACCAGCTGGCAAAATGGCAAAAGTTGTCTCTGCCGAAGCATTTGACGGATGAGCAAAAGGGGATTATCCCTTGACCTAACCTCAGAGCAGCCTTGGTACCAGCCTGGACCTGACAGGCAGCCCGGATCAACACATTCCTTTCTCAGGGAGCCACCTGCCGGGGAGTCACGCCAAGGGCAAGGGGAGGGGGGGTAGCGGAGGAACAACACCTCACCCCCCCAATACGCACATGAGAAGGAGGGGGGTCTGGAGCGAAATGAGGCATCTCTGTAGCTTCAGTGTTAGCCTGGGTTCAACCCAGGCACAATCTGACTTGCCAAAATCTCCAGCAGAGACTCAACCGTTTACAGCAACAACTGGGGAAAATGGAGATGGGGCGAGGGAGAGAAATGCCGCTGTCTGTCTTGGAGTAGGGCCCTGCTGACCCCTCTCCCCCCCCACAAATGGCCCATGCCTCCTCTTGCATGGAGACAGAGGACGGTGGCCAAAGGGAGCCAGCGGCCCGGCCCAGAAGGCCAGCACCCTCCTGGCTGGCTGGCTGGCTGATCAGTGGCTCCTTTGGACCCCAAAGCCTCTCCTGCCGAGGCTGCAAGTGTGGGGCTGGAGGGGGGGTGTTCCGTTCCCTTCCTCACTGCCCCAAAGGTGAGCTTGAGGGGAGAGCGCAGGAGGAGGACCAGGGGTGAGATGGCTGCTGGGCTCACTGTGGAATCAGAGCATGGGGGTCAGGACCACTCCACCCCCACCAACAGCACCCCTGCTCTTCCATGCCTCTCAGCCAGCCAGGCCCCCCGCCCAGGATGAGGTGCAGGTAGCGTGCCTGGAGCCATGGAGGGTTGTGGGCTCTCTGCCCTGCAGTGCAAAGCCCTTGCCCGATGCGTTGGCCTGCCCTGGTCTCTCTCTGGGCTCGCTTCTCCTGCTGGCTGCAGGCACCGCCATGGAGAGAGAGCCCTGCGCCCCCCAACCCCGGTAACCTGGTGCCAGGTGGGGGCAGTGAGGGAGCAGTTCTTCCTCCTCTCCTTCCCCCTTACATAAGAACATAAGAGCAGCCTTGCCGGAACAGGCCACCACAGCCCATCCAGTCCAGCATTCTGTCTCATACAGCGGCTCACCACTTACTTCATGGTCTTCCCAAGCAGATGTCTCCCCCTGCTTATAAGATTCCCTGCAAATGGCGGCATTGAGAGATCTCCTGCCTACCTCTCCAACTGAGGCATCCATCATGATAGCCATGGATACCCTTGTTCTCCATGAACTTGTCCAATCCTTTCTTAAAGCTGTCAAGGCTGATAGCTGTCACCACTTCTTCTGTCAGGGAGTTCTAGAGACCAGTGATCTTCTGGGTGAAAAAAGTACTTTCTCTTATTTGTTTGAGATCTAACACCCTAGTTCAGTGATGGTGAACCTATGGCACGGGTGCCAAAGGTGGCACTCGGAGCCCTTTCTGTGGGCACCCAACATCGCCCCTTCATAGCCACCTGTATACAGGTTAAATTACTGTATTGGCACTTTGCAAAAAAATTAGTGGGTTTTGAATTGCAGTTTGGGCACTCGGTCTCTAAAAGGTTCGCCATCACTGCCCTCCTCCCTCCTCCCTCCAGGCCCAGGCAAGAGTGGCTTATGCCTGCCCTCTCCTGATGGCGGCTTGTGTTGGCCGGGGTAGGTGGGTGGGGGATTAGGGTTGGCACACCACAATGGAGTCCCAGGTGGCTCCCTGGGAGGGGTGGGCACCCTTCCTCCTGGAGCCTGCGGTGAGCCTGCTGGGGGGGGCAGCTGGTGTCTATTCTGGAGTCCCCCCCCCCAGCGGCGCCCCCTCCCACCTTCCTTGGGCTGGGGGGGGGGCGGGGAGACGGGCTGGCCAAAGGCCTCTGGTTGCCAGGCAGGGGCAATGGATGCGAAGGGTGGCTGAGCCGGCCGGCGTTTTCCCTCCGGGGAGGGAGAGAAACAGCTGGGACCGAAGACCGTGGAAAAAGGGGAAGGGCCCAGAGGTGGGGGGGGAAGAGACCCACCAGGTGTCCCAAAGAAGCGGCGGCGGCGGAGGAGGAGGAGGAGGAGGAAGGGTGATATCAGCCCAGCTGCTGAGCCATCTCGCCCATCCTGGGCTCCCCCCAACCCCCCCGGCCCGGATTTGGTTCTGGCGCTGGCAGGGCTCCGGGAACGCCGCCGCCCCCCCCCAGCTGCCCCGGGGGCGGAGGGGAAGAGGTCAGGCCGGTCCGGGCAGGCCCACCCGGCGGGAGGGGGGGCAGGCCGGGGGGCCACGAGGCACGAGGCCCCTGGAGGGGCAGGTGTGGTTCCTCGCCCCACAGCACCGGCCGGGCTCCCTCCTCCTGCCTGGCTCCCGAGAGCACCGGAGGCGACGGAGGCGGCGGCGGCGGGGGTGGTGGTGGGGGGTCGCCCAGGGGAAACGCGCGAAGCAACGGGCCCGCCTCCCGCCCGGCGCCGAGGGCAAGGATGCCCCCCCCGTCCCCTACCCCCTCCTCCAGTGTTGGCGAACCTATGGCATGGGTGCCATAGGTGGTTCTCGGAGCCCTTTCTGTGGGCACCAGACATCGCCCCTTCACAGCCACCTGGATTCAGGTAAAATTGCCATATTGGCACTTTGCGAGAAAATTATGGGTTTTGAATCGCAGTTTGGGCACTCGGTCTCTAAAAGGTTAGCCATCCCTGCCCTACTCCCTCCCCCCCCCCAGCTGCAAAGGGCCTCCTCCGTGGGGACGGAGGCGCTGAGAGACGTCTGGGGACCCGGGCTCTGCAGGAGCGCCCTCCCGGCTGCCCCCCCCCCCCAACTTGGAGAGGAACCAGGCCTCGATGGCCAAGGGCACTGGTGGGGGGGGCGCGGGGCGGGGGCACACGTACTTTGCCCCAATGCGGCGTCTGCTTCTGCAGAAGAAGAGCGTCTCAGTTCAGTAGAGGTCCCGAGGGGCAGCAGCTCGGGGTCTCCCTGGTCCCGCCAGGGGTGAGTATCTGGAAGCCGCCAGCCTCTCTGAATGAGGCCCCGGGGAGGGAGGGGGTGGCAGAGTTAGAGGTGGTCCCCACCCTCTGAGAGCTACTGAGGGTGTGGAACAGGGGGTCCAGCAGGGGGGCGACTTCGTCACTGCGCCCCCCTCCCCCGCTCCTTCCCCTCCGTGTCTCCTTCTGGTCCGGGAGGTCCCCAGCCAAGCGTCCTCCTGTGCGGGCAGGCAGCCGGGCCTGAGTGAGACTCGAGGTCCTGGCTTGCCCCGAGGAGGAGGAAAAGTGGAAAGAGAGGGCATCCCCCAGACTCTCTTCACGGACTCCTCCGTGGGAGATTTATTTGAGCAGCGCAGTTTTAAAAATCACAGCAGATCAACAGGGAATACCAGTGAAAGCACAATATAAAAGCAATCAAAAAAAAAAACAACCAGTAGACTCCCAGCACAGCAGAGCAGAATGATGTATAGGTCTTTGGATCATTTAAGTCTGAGGGGAAAGTGTAGTCCTTCAAAGCCACCCACCATTGGACCCTGAGCAGCAGCCAGGATTGACTTGCCCCTCACCTTCCGCCAGCCCCAGCCCCCCCCCCAGCCGAAGGACACTGTGCTGCTGTTTATGTCACCCGGTGTATAGCCCGCTACCTACTCCAGGGAAGAGGGTTCTAGGCTAGAGATTGGCAAGGAAAGTGCAGGAGAAATGATCCAGGGCTATTGGTGGTGGTGGTGGTGGACATCTGAAGGGGAAATGTAAAAGAAGAAAGTTGTTGTTGGGTGGGGGCGGGGGCGGGGGCAGGGGTTCAGCCGTGGCAGCCTGCCTGGTTCACCCGGCCGGGATCTTCTATCCCCTTCTGGAGAATGACCATTCCAGCTGTTGAGCTGGTGCAGAAGGCAGGCCCTGAGGGGGGTCGTCCCTCCCTTGCAGTGGCAGCCAAAGAGGATGTTTTTTCCTCCCAGGGCCGCCTCCGTCCAGGCGGGCACGGACAGCTAGAGGCCCTGCCTCAGGCCCCAACAGAGAGTGTCTGGCAAGGGGCACCTCTCCCCACCTGGAGGCCGGGCCCTGCCTGCCTGGGGTGAGAAGCCCCCCCCCCCCCGCTGCCGCCTGCTTTTGAGGATCATTGCTTGCATGGCCCCCTCTTAGTATCTCCACAACAGTGGCGAAAGGCCAGAGGGAGAGAGCAGGCACATCTGGGGTGCTGGAACCTGTGATGGAAGGCTGATCGAACCAAAGCCCGATTCAGACAGTGCACAGAGGGAACACGCCTGGGGTGGGGGTGAGGGTGGGGGGTGGGCACAGCTGCGTGGAGGAATGGAGCGAATAGGCAGGTGTGGAGCTGATGCAGGCCAAGGGTGTTTGTGGGAGGATAACTCTCCTAGTTAATCATCGCCTCTTCCAACTCTTATGATTCTATATGATTCTCTGTTTGCCTGGGATAATGTCTTTCATTTGCACAGAGGCCGAGAGCTCTCTCAAAATGAGCAAAGAGGGCAGAGCCACTCCTGGCCCTAAGCGCAGGGGTGGCCTGGGAGGGCAGGCCCCTCTTCACCCTACGGCTGCTCTTGGACTTAGAGCCAGTCGGCCAGGGCCGACGGCAGGTGAGTCGCGGCCTGGAGCTGCATCCAGGAGCGGGCCTCCATGGGGTTGTAGCGGGCGTAAGGGTAGCGGGCGGTCAGGGCATCCGTGATATCCTTGAGGACCAGGGAGAGGTCCCCCAGGCCGCTACGGACAAAGGCCCGGATCCGCTCCGTCTCCTGCTGGAAGTGGGTCTCCCCGTAGTCGGCCCGGAGGGCCTCGCTGGCCCCGCGCCACATCCGCTCGGCCTCGGCCTCCACGCCCTCTGGGGTCAAGATGCCGGTGGCCGGAATGAAGTTGCTGGGCTCGATGGCCACCACCGAGACCCCCCAGCGGTACATCTCCTTCCTCAAGCAGTCGGTGAAGGCCTCCACGCCAAACTTGGAGATGCAGTAGGAGGAGCGCAGCGGGCTGGCCGTCCGGCCCAAGACGCTGGCCATGTTGACCACGCGACCTGGAGGGGAGCACAGGGGAAGGGGCTCAGCCTGAGCGCTGGCCCCCCTGCAGAGCCTCAGGTGGGCCCAGGTGGCCGTTCAGCCAAGGGCAAGGGTGGCCGCTCCCCCCCTCACGCTGGGAGAGAGACACGCAAGCGCACACACCCGCCGCTGCCCAAACTCCACAGTCCACATCACCACCAACCGGTGTGTGGGGTGGACCTTGTAGACCCGGGGGGCCCTTCCCCAGAAAGCTGCAGATGTATGAAAGCTGGGTTCCTGTGAAGAGGCCGTGGGGCTATGGGGCGGGGTGGCCCTCTCAGGGGGCTGGTAGGCTGGATCCTGCCGCACCCAGGACTGGCCTTTCAGGAACATTTCCACCATTGGTTTGAAGGGACACCAAGGGGGGGAGGGCAGGTGGAATCTTAGGGACCCCACCCCCCAGGCCCCTATGTTGAAGACCCACCACTCCCAGAGACCTCTGGGAAGAGGAACAGGGCCTTTGTATCTCCACGTGGAGGGGGCACAAACCCCCACCTACAACAGGGCTCTCTGCAGCTCTTGGGACATGTGCTCATCCCCCCCAGGTGTGGATTGTTTGCCTGAGCTGCTTGGAGGGCTGCCTCTTGGGGGGGGGGGTCGTGCTTGTGTTCCCACCAGCGGGTGCTCCCTGAAGTGCGAGAGCCCCTGGCTGAGGACGTAGGAGCTCTGAAAGCCGCAGGCCTTGTGGGGGGGGGAGGTGCCCCCTCCCATGTGGGACCCCCTCCAGCCCTGGCCAGCTCCAGAAAGGGCCCCTCCATGTGGGCCTTGAGTGGAGAGTGAGGAGAGGCCAGGGCCCCCTGTGCCTTTGCCTGCCTGGGGCAAGGGTGCTTCGGGAGCCACCACAGGGACCTGCCACCCCCTGGGGGGGGGGGGTCCTCTCCTCCTCCTCCGAGACTCCGAAAACCTTCTCCAGCCGTCGGAGAACAAGGGGGCTACCCTGCTGGAAGAGGGCTGGGCTAGGGTCACCACAGAGCAGAGGGCATCCAGGAGGGACCTTGGAACTGGGGCGGGTGGGAGGCTGAAGGCAGCATGTGCGCATGGGGGGGGGGGGACGGACGGCCACAGTGACTGCCAAGGGCAGGAGCCCAGCCTTGGAAGGACAGTCAGGGCCTATGCTGTGCTCGGGGCTGGTGTGGGGCATTAGGTGGTCCACCCCAGACCCTCCCTGATGGCTGGTGGTTCTGAGCATCCAGAATGGGGGACCCCACTGCCCATAGAAGGGGCCACGGAGGAGCCTGTGGCCAGGAGGGTCCTCAAGCTCCCCTGGAAACTGCAGCCCCCCCTTATATACCTCGGGCTCTGCGGATGAGGGGCAGGAAGGCCTTGGTGACCTGGACTGTGCCCCACAGGTTGACGTCGGCCACCTCCTTGAACTTGTCCAAGCTGGTGAATTCCACGTTGCCAAAGGCGGACATGCCTGCATTGTTCACCAGGCCCCACAGAACTGTCAGGCCAAAGAAGAGAAACTTCCTGGGGGCTTCTGCCACGGGCCAGCCCTGGCCTCCCTCCTCCTCCCAACCCCTGGGAAGCCAAGCCCGCCAACCCGCCCTTGCGCCTGCCCTCCCCCCCCGGCCCTTGAAGGCCCCTCCCTGTGGACACAACCTCTGCTCAGCAGCCAAAGAAACCAGTGGGAGGCAAAGGGGCAGCCCCTCTCCTGGAGGAGGAGCAGTCAAGCTGCAGAATCTGCATCGGATGCCTGACTCCCTTTGGGATGAAACCACCCCCACGACCACCACCACCATCCCCCGCAGGGCCACGGCTCTTCCTAGGCAACCCTTGAGCCTCATTTCTCAACTCCAGGCTCTTTCCCTCCCACCCCCTCACCCCCCACCGCCATTCACCAGTGCCTTTGGCCCACATTCCCTGCCTGCCATCCCGCGGGCCTCTGGGAGCAAAAGAACCTTTTGTGCAGCAAATCTGATCTGGGATGGGGGCGCCGGCCGACTGCCCGCAGGCCAAAAGAGGCAAGCAAGCCTCAGCCACCCCCAGGAGGTCAAGGGGCTGCCTCTGTCCTGCCCTGCCCCCCTGCCCCCCCCAGGCCAAGACTGCCGCTGCCCACTCCGTGCCTGGCCTCGATCGGAGCGGGGACCGGTGGGCCCAGAGCAGGTGGGCAGCTTCGCATGGACACCAGAGCCCTTTCTCCCCGGGACGGTCAGGAGGCAAAGGGGCCCTGCCCCAGGCCCCACACACTCACCTTGCTCAGGTTCCTTCAGGTTCTCCCTCACCAACCGGAGGGCCCTGGCCACCTCCTCCTCACTGCACACATCCAGCTGAAGGACATGCAGGCGCTCAGACCCCACGCGCTCCAGCTGCCTGGCCCCGGCCCCGCCACGGTCCTGCCCGGCAGACACAGGGAGAAGAGCAGGGAACCCCCGTTGCCTCCTGCCGCTTAGCGAGCACCGCAAAGCCCCTTCTTTCGGCAGGCCCTTTTGGCAACTGGGGGTGGGGGAGGGGTGGGGGAGTGAGGGGCAGGGAGAGCTCCTGTGCTGCTTTCTGCCATCGAGAGAGGGGGGGGCTGGGGGGGAGGCACTCGCATATATCCCTGCCTTGCCCAGCTTCTCTTCTACAGGGCCAGGGAATGGCCACGGCCTCGTCCTGCTCCTCTTGCTGTCCAGAGTCTGAAAAAAGGCCCCTGAGGGACACCTTAGGAGAGGCTTCGGGAAGTGAAGAGCATTGGTGCAACATTTTTCTGCCGTGTGGCAAGTGGGGCTCTCACCCCCCCCCACGATCACTGCTGTTGCTTGACCAGAAAATCCCGCCTTTCCTCTTTGAGAACCACATAATAAGGGGGGAGTCCACAGCGGCCGCCTTGCTTCTGCCTTCAAGTGGGGAGTCCACCTTTTTCCAGGAAAGGAGCCCAGTGACACCAGTACTGTACGAGGACTGGTACCTAACTGCCCCTTTCAGGGATGGGGGCCCGTGGACCTCTAAGCAGACGGAGGATGCGATGCTTGAGCAGATGTGGCTCGTGGCGATCCTGTGCTTTTCAGTGGAAGGAGCACGATTAAGTGGCCTCACCGCAGCCAGGTATATATGAAGCCACGAGGCCCTGCCCAGGACCACAACATGACACGCACGGAGACTCACGGGACACCCCACCCACCCCCCAGGATCCAGGTAAAGGCTCCACAAGGACACATTGGCAGGCAGGGGCCTTTGGCACATGGGGCCACCTGCTGTGATAGTCCATGAACCCTTTGCAGTGGGACCCAGTGAACCTTTAGCTGGTGGGGGAGAGCTGGCAGGCCCACTTTCCCCAGCATTTTTTTTGGGGGGGGGCTGTTCTCAGGCCTGCTTCTTGGAGGAAACAGGGAGGCCAGCCCTCCTCCCCCTTGCCACAGAGACTTCAGAGGTCAAGAGCACAGGGGCTGGGAAGGGGGGGAGGGAAGACCCCCCTCTCCCTATGGCCACACCCTTGGGGCCAGAGGTAGGGCACAGGAGACCTGGCCAGCCGCCTCTCTCTCTCTCTCTCTCTCCAGAGGAGCCAGGAAAGGGCAGGCTACTTGGCCCAACCCTGACCCTCGGCCTCACTGCCCTTCCTCCCCGGCCTTTCCCCTTCACTCTGGGGAAAGGGCTTCCCATCCATGATGCCGCCCCCATGGAGCCAGACAGGGCCTGGCCAAAGCGCCCCGCCCACCGGGGAAAGGGCCTTGGGCCCAGGGAGTGGGCGGGGGGGCAGCCGGGCCCTGCCAGGGGGGCTGCTTTGCTGGCCCTGCTGCTGCCGCTGCCCCCTCAAGGCGAGGGGCAGGAGTACTGAGTGGCCGCTCAGGCCTTGCCAGCCCCCTCCCCTCAGCTGCCCAGGGCCCCCCTCCCTGTATGCCTCCCCCTCCCCCCCCCCACAGCTAGGCCAAGACAGGGGATGAGATGGGATATAACATTCTGCAGGCCAGAGAGAAGGCGGAAAGAGGGAGGAACCCCCCTCCAGCCGCTCCCCCTATGGAAAAAATGAGGCTCCCCTGCGCCACCACCCCATCCTGGCCCTGGCCGGTGGGGCTCTGTGGGTCTGAAGCAGGAGAGCCCGGTGGGTCCAGAAGTGCTCCTGTGAGGCTGGGGTAGGGGCTCCCTTGGCAGGTAAGATGCTGCCCCCCCCCGCTGCGCAAGAGAACCCCCCCACACACACACCCCATGAGGGAGGCGGTGGTCCCCAATCTTGGGTGCCCAGAGTTTTTGTCTCAGAAGCCTTCCCCACCAGCTGCCAGGAATGCTGGATGTCGTAGTAGTCAAAAAACCTCGGGGGGGGGCAGTGGTTGCAGAGCCGCTGGTCTCTAGAGAAAGGGTTAGGGTTAGGGTGCCCTCCTCCTCCTCCTCCTCCTCCCAGGACTGCTTGGTCTCCTCCTGCGCAGCTTGTCATGGAGGGGGGGCTCTCCTGTTGCTGGACCCACGGCCCCTGCGCCCCTCATGTGACCCAGCAGAGGGCGCTGCTGCTCCCTTTTTTCCCCCCCCCCCCCCCCCCCCAGAGGAAAGGCTCCGCCTCAGCTGCCTTTTCCCTCTTGTGCCTGCTGCACCCTGGAGGAGCAAGGGCAGTCCCGTGCATGCATTGCCTAGGGAGGAGGAGGAGGCTGGAAGGAAGGAAGGAAGGACGGACGGACGGAAGGAAGGACGGACACCCCTGAAGGGCTGCAGAAGAGCCAGTCTTCCCCACCCCACCTCCCAGCTTCTCCCCAGGAGGCTCCCGCCGGGACTCCCCCCACTCCTCCTTTTGTTGGCCCGAGCACTCACCTTCATCAGACACCCGGCAAAGACGGTGAACCCCCGGGCGTGGAGGTGGTGGGCCAAGGCATAGCCAAACCCCTTGTCACAGCCTGTGATCAGCACGGCCTTCCCTGCAACCTGCAGAAGGGGAGCAAGGGGGTGGTCACCAGGAGGGAGGGGAGGGGTAGGAGAAGAAGGGCCCCCACAGCTGCTGCAGCCCCAACCAGAGCAAAGCACTGCCCACCCGGTGGAGGTGGTGTGCTGGGGCTTAGCGGTGGGTGGTGGTTGGTGGCTGTCAGTGGCTATTAGGCCTGAGACCCTGGGCAAAGGAGGAAACAGTTCAGGAGATTGTTACTCCGTTTGTTACTTACAATTACAAATAAATATTATTTTAAAAGAAAATTCTCTTTGTAATAATTGTTTGGATACACTATATTTTAATATGCTAGTTGTGATAATTTTATGCCAAGTCAAATTGTCCATAGTCATATTTTATGTTCCTAAAGTAACAGAATGACTTTCAAGTTATAAAAGGGAGTGGGGAGTGCTAATGTAGCATGTTTTTCCATTTTTTAAATTTCTGTTTTTCCTGGTGGGAAAAAACAGGAAAAAATGGGGGGGGGAGGCTTTTGAGCTTTAAAATTTCCAGGAATTTTACATCTCACAGGGCGTGGGGCCACCTGGGTCTTTGCTGCCCCTCCCCCCTTACCTTGCCATAGCAAAGTGCCCACGGAGCGAGCTTGGCCATCACGAGGCTGGACAGACAACCCGTCCTTCAACAGGGCTGGCTGAAGGCCAGGAAAAGGTTGCCGTCCAGGACCAAGCCAGGCACTGACGGCACTGAGGAGGAATCCCAGGCATCAAGGAGGAGCCCACCAGGCTCCTTCCTGGCTCTTTGGAGCAGCCACCCAGGGGTAACTTGCCTGCCTGCCCTTTATTCTGGCTGTGGAGGAGGGGGGAGGCAGCGGAGGGGGGGTAGGGAGCAGACAGGTGGGGCCGAGGAAACTGGGGCTGCCACGCGGGTAGCCCAGAAAACTCAGGGGATCACCCCCCCAGGCGGCTGCTCTTCAGTAGTGCTCTTTCTGGGTCTCCATTCAAGTTGGGGGAGGGGGTTTGGAGAGGTTCCCCCAGGACCTCCTTCTTAAGCTCTACCGGGGGAGGGGGGAGGAGCCCCAGCCTGACTGCTATGGTCTTCTCTCCGCTCATCCTGGGCCCCCTTACCTTTTGTTGATGTAAAATAATCAAGCCTTGCCTTTCCCTTGATACCCCCCCCCCAAAAAAAACCCCACACACTGACAACCCTGCCCTCCTTTGCTGCTTCTGCAGGTTTCCCCCATGGAAAGGGGCGCCTTTGGCACAGGGGGGTTCCTGTTGACCCACTCCCGGGTGACTGGGAGAAGAGGCCTCTTTCGACACACAAAGCCTCCCCCTCCCCTGGGACAACCGGGGTTCCCTTCGGGGCTATTCCTGACTCTGGAAGCCGTCCAGCCTTTTAAGCGGAAAGGGGCCGGAGACCTCCGGAGGCCCTCTAGCCAAGTGGCCGATGCTGCCCAGCGCTGCTGCCCGTCAGTTCCGCCCAGAAGGCACCGCAAGCAATTCCCTGGCCCTGTGAAGGCAGCTCTTCTTGGGGACCTTCCTGTGTGTTGGGGGGGGGCTCCGAATTAGGGCAATGCCAACGAGTTCCCAAGGCAGGAGAGGTTCTTAAGGGAGGGGGGGGATGCTTGCCAGGACCTTCCACAAGCCCAGGTTCTCCTGCCCTCTAGCCCAGCACTGGCTCCCCTTGCGAGACCAACGGGATTTCCCTTGGCCAATGTTTCCACGCCCTTTGCCAGGTGGAGGGAGTGCTCCCCGTGCAGGTGGGTGTTTCTGGCCCTGCTTGGGTGGGGGAGGGGCCCAAGCTGGCGGGTGAGATTGGCAAAGGACCGTCATAAGAACTCAGCCCCAGCTCAAGAGCAAGACAGAAGTTGGGGAGGGCGGGAGGGGGGCAGCCACTGAAGGAGAGGAGGTCAAGGGCACCTGATGGCCAGGGGAACGGAAACCAAACAGGCCGGCCAGCCAAGTGGGAGTGACTCAGCGGCCCCAGCCAGGGTGCTCGCCCCCCCCCCACTCCCGTGTCATTCCTCTCCGGCCGGAATGGATCATCCGCTTGGAAAGTTCTTCAAGGACACGGCCGGGCCCCTCTGACCCTCTCTTTCCGACCGAGCGCCCTGGAGAGCGGCCAGATCCAGCCAAGGCACGCGCGGGAGGGACCTCGGCCAAGAAGAAGAGGCGTCACTCCCTGCCTGCAAGTCCCGACTGGATGGAGTTGGGAAAGGAGAGGCCGAGCAATGAATGGCACTCCGCCGCCGGCAACAGAGGAGCCCCGGCGGCGGCACCACCGGCTGATCCCGGGGCTCCCGCCAGGCCCCACACTGGCTGGCTCGGGGGGGGGGCGGGCGCCGGAGGGCTTCATGGCAAGGGGCCGGAGGGGCCTTTGGGACCCCCCCCTCGCTCCTGGCTCCCTGCCGCTTCTCCCGTTTTCTGCCAGCCTGGCCGTTTCCCCTGGAAGCACGCGCGCACAGACACAGAGACGCACACAGGCGCAGACACACAGACACAGACACAGACACACAGACACACCCCGAAGCAGGCCGGCGGGCGGGCTAGGGAGGGCAGAGGTTGCCTGGCAAGTGCTGGCCAGCCGGGGCAGGCCCCGTGAGCCTCCCTTCCCGCCCAGCAGGGTCTCAGAAGCGCGCCTGGCTGGCCGCCCACGGTCGTATAAGAAGCTCTCCCCCAGCAAGCAGCCTGCCTGCCCCCCCCCCCGCTCCCCTTCCCTGCCCCCGGCCTTCCAAAAGGCAGCCCCACTCACAGTCCCCTTCGTTGAACAAGGGCAGCAGCGGAGACGTTTGCTCCCAACCGGCAGCGTGCGTTGCATTACACACACACACACACACCCGCCCTCTGCCCTGGCTCCGCCGCGGGCGGGAATCAAGCCCGGGGCGCCCAGCGCGCTTCTCACGTCGGG
>JAHTLZ010000151.1:165221-193733 GCA_023846285.1 Phrynocephalus versicolor
GTGCACCTAAAGCAGACGGAGGGTCAGGGAGGCCACGTCTATGTCTGGATAAGATTTGGGTGCAAAGGGCAGTGCCCTACAGGCGCAGCTAATCCCCCCTCCCCTGGGCTGGGCTCCCTCCCCCCACACACACACACTGCATCCAGAGAGGTCCTCTTTTAGGGGCCTTTTTTCTTCTTTTGTAGGTTTCCCAGCCCTGCTGTTCCAAAACAGCCAGACCCATCCTGGAGGATTAAAGCTGTGTCCTGTGTGCGCCCCCCCCCCGTGGGTACCACTCCTTTTAGGGCTCTGTTTTTTTTTCATGCCTTCCGCTTCCTCCTGTAGTGGCTGTTCACACTTGGAAAGCAGGCAGAGAGGGGTGGGGGGGGGAGTCCCTGTGGTCTTCTTAAATGGGATTACTGGGCTATGAATAGCCTGCAAGGGCAGCTCCGGGACAGGATGTGTGTGTGTGTGTGTGTGTGTGTATTCTGATGGGGAGAGGAGAGCTAGCTGGTCCGCAAGGTCCATAGGTCCTCAAAGGGGGAACAGAGCAGCAGATTTATTTGGGAAGAAGGAGTCTTCACAAAACAGTAATCAGGGACCGAGAAGGTATGGGTTTATCTATACCTGTAAGAGCCCCTCTCTCCCACCCCCTCCGCCCGCCAGTTGTGCCCCCGGGAGGCTTCCAGGGCTGGGGTGAATGCTTGCCCCACTCTGAGGTGGGGGGCGGGCAATGTGTGTTCTCTCTTGCAGGCCCCGTCCAGAGTTCTGGTTCTCCGTCTCGGGCATGACGAAGGGCAGGCGCTCCTACGCCGCCACCACTGCCGCCGCCGCCACCGAAGTGTCTGAGGTGAGGGACCCATCCTTCTCCGCTGCAGGCTATGACCCTGGCAGTGGCCACCAGCCGACAGATTTGAGCCAGGATCGGCTCAACCACTGCTTGTTGTGAAGGCTAGAGCCGGGTCCAGGAAAGTTACTTTTTTGGATAGTAACTTTCAAAGCTGCTGTCTCTAAAATTTGTTTTTTTTATCAGTTGTACAGTAGAAACATGAATTTGATTCTACCTTAATGTTTGTACCATATTAGCATATTCTAGTTCTTGCCCCCAAAAGCTGCCTTCCCAGGCTCCAGAGTGCAGGTAGGTTTCCAGCCACACTGAGTGCCAGCTACCTGTGGGTGGGATGGTGGGGGTCCATCCTCCTTGGATTGGGAGGGGGAGTGGGGGGTGCACCCCACCCTGTGGTTGAGGAAAGGTGTGCAGGGCTAGAGGGACTTCAGCCTATGGAGTGCCTCTGATGATCTGGCGCCCTCTGGTGGGCCCTCCTAGGTTGGTGGAGGGGGCCCCCCAGCTGGGATGCTGGTGAGTCCTGAGCCCCCCCCCTCCCCAGGCCCCACACCAGACACTGACCCTGGGGGGGATTTGTTTCTCTTACAGCCCTTTAAAACATTTCCTTTAATTTTTATTTCTGGGTGGAGCAGGGAGGTGGACTTGATGACCCCCTGCCAATTCCACTATTCTGTGATAGGGTTCTATGATTTCTAGGCAGCCTTTCTTCTAAAGCAGGAGTGTCTGAACTTTTTGCAAGGGGGCCCAGATTTGGTGAGGTAAAAATGTGTGTGGGACAAACATTCAACCTGAAGGGCGGAGAAAGGGTACAGGCCTGTACACACCTGCAACAGCCACAAATGTTCTGGTTTCAAGGCACCCAAAGGGCCAGGTGGCTGTTACACAGACCAGGAATTGGCAGGCGCGCACACAAGACACCACTGCTCGTATATGCTGCCCTCCCTCGCAGGGAGGCGGGGTGGATGCTGCAGCAATGGAGCCAGGGGCGGGTACACTGGGTGGGTGGCTGGGAGTACAGACAGAGGCAGGGAGGGTAGGCAAACCGTAAAACTGCATGCTGATGTCTCCAGCCGTCACAGGGAGGGGCCAGATGGTGGGGGTGCACGACAGGCTGGGTCGGCAGGGAAAAGAGGCTGTGGACCACTTGAAATTTTAAAACGGGCTGCATTTGGCCCCTGGGCCAGACTTTGGACGTAAGCTGCCTTGGACCTTTTAGAATCTAAAGGGTCCAAGGCAGCTTACGGCATTAAAGGAAACAACGTTAAGAAGCTAAGAATTAATTAATTAATTGGATTTTTATATTCCCCTATCTGGCAGTGAGGCCACTCTGGGCAATTAGCAACAATAATTAATTATTCCAATATAGTACTGTATTTGAGAGGCATTGAACAAATGCCACATTAGAGGTCATAATAAAGCCAAGGATGAAATGAAGTGATCCCTTTTGAAATCTCCCGGAGGGAGAGCAGTCTTTGCCTGCTGGGGGAAAGAGGGCCAAGAGGGAGGAGGCGTCCCGAGAGGACCTGAACCCCTGACTGGCCTCACAGAGGGTGACCCAGCTGCCATCCGTGGCACATCTGGGACTGGGCAAGGGCCGCCTCGGTTCCACCCGGCACTCTGAATTGTGTCTTCCAAAACAGATGGGCAGCCAGTGGAGCTGCTTCCGTGGGGAGGTTCTGTGGTCCCTGGCACCGGCTGTAGTCAGCTGTTGGGACTGCAGCGTTTTGCACCTGCTGAGGATACCTGGCCTTTTCCACAGGCAGCCCCACCTAAAGCTCATTGCCGCGACCCAGCCAGGGTGCAGCCTGTGTTACAGAGGCCAGATCGGACCAGATCAAGACATGGGTGGTGGATTCAAATTGTGCAAAGGCCCCTCTGGCCACCACCAAAACCTGGGCATCCAGGCAGGGGGGCAAATCCAGGAGCCCCCCCCCCAGCCACTACCACATGTATTTTCAGAGGGGGTGTAACTCCCAGCACAGCACAAGCTGCAACCTTGATCTGCTTTTCGGCTAACCAGGAAGCTCCTCTCGTCTTGTCTGGATTAAGGTTCACTCAGTCCTTTCTGGTTGGCAGAGATTGAACTGGAACCACCAGTGTCATGTGGTTGTTAAATGGCATAGGGCACAAGACGGAGCCCTGGGCCAATGGCCAGGGTGCTGCTGATCAGGAGTCCCTTGGCCCCACCTTCTGAGTTCTCCTCCCCCCCGTGCCCCCCCCCAGAAGGACCTGAGCCGCCGTGCACCTGGGGTCTGATGCCCTCTCCTCCTCCTCCTCTGTCTCCCCCTTGCTGTAGATTGGCGAGCGGGCCGTCCTTATCACTGGCTGTGATTCGGGCTTTGGCTTTGCCCTGGCCAAGCATCTGCACGAGAAGGGCTTCATCATTTACGCCGGCTGCCTGCTGAAGGTAGGCACGGGAGGCGGGGGGAGGGGGAGAAATGTGTTTGGTGCTAGGGAGAGGGGGTGAGGTGGGGCAGGTGATGGGCTTCTGCCTGGAGGCTGGCATAGGTCAGGGTCTCTCTCTGAGCCACCCGGGGGTGGGGGGGGCGGCCCGGCCAGTCAGAGCTTTGTGGGGTGTGCTTGAGTCCCCCCTGCCATGAGCCAAGAGAGCTGGAATGCTTTTCTGATCGGCCTGCATTTGTGGCTGCGTGTTCGGCACCAGTGGGGCCCTTCTGACTCCATTCTTGTGGGTTCTGTCTTACCTGCAAGAGACAGCTGAGGGGTCCCCTTGCAGCTTGGAAACCAGCTTCCTGGTAGTCCCGCCTGGGTCTTTCTTTCCTCCCGCTCGACTCCTTGGCCTCTTCTGTGGGTTTCCAGAAGATGAAGGTCCCGGAGGGGAGAGGTGGCTTCAGAATTCCAAACTAGAGTTCCAAGGGAAATCCAAGCCCACCACTGTCCCCTGTAGCACTCTCCTCCCCCCACCGCCGCCGTGGGATGTGTGCCTGTCCTACTGGGGTCTAGCACAGGTGTAGTTCCCCATCTTCCATCCGGCTTGGAGGTCCCTTGATCCCAGGCAGGTGGAATGGGGTATGGGCTACACCTGGCCTTCTGGACGCTGCTGGGAGTGCTTTCCGTCATCATCCCAGAGTGCAGGACGCAAAACCGTGGGCTCAAGTTCAGAGAGCCCAGCTTTTGGCTGAATATCAGGGAAAACTTCTTAACTGTTAGAGCAGTACAGCAGTGCAACCCCATGACCTCAAGGGGAAGTGGTGAGTGCTCCAACACAGGAGGCCTTCAAGAGGGATTTGCCCCACCCCGCAGTCATCCTTTGACTTCTATTCCTGCATGGAGCAGGCGGGAGGGGGGTGGACCGGGTGGCCTCGCAGGCCCCTCCCATCCTGACCGTTCCGTGGTTCTGTGATTCCCCTCCTCAGGAGCAAGGCAGGGGAGGCTCCAAGGAGCTGGACGACATGAAGAGCGACCACATGCGGACGGTGCAGCTGAATGTCTGTGACAGCGAGGACGTGAACCGGGCGGTGGACTTCGTCACGTCCACTCTGAAGGGCCCGGACACGGGTAGGTGGGGAAAGGGGTGGGGTGGGGGGAAGGGAAGCAGAGGGTCTTTCATCCCTGCAACCAACTCCAGGCCCCCACTTCTGGAGGCAGGCAGGGGGGCGGGGGGGGAGGAATGAGGTGCTCTTGCCAGGGATCCCCCCCCATTGCTGGCCATCTTGCCCCCCTGAAGCCTCAGGCAAGAGGGACTGGGGTTCAGCTGCATCTCTGCTCTGAGCAGTCCCATTTCTCCCTCCGTCCCCCCCCCCCCCCCCCGGTCTCTGGGGGGTGGGCAACAACGCTGGCGTCTCCACCTTTGGGGAAGTGGAATTCACCAGCATGGACACCTACAAAGAGGTGGCCGAAGTGAACCTGTGGGGCACCATCCGCACTACCAAGGCCTTCCTGCCCCTCATCCGCAGGGCCAAAGGTAAGAAGCCCTCCTCTCACTGCCTGGAGGTCTACCCACACACACTTGGGGGTCCAGGAACCTTGTGACACCTAAAGGAGTGGCCTGTTCCTGCTGGAAGGCAAGCGGGCCCCGTATGGCCAGCTGGCAGGCGGGAGGGAGGGTGCGAGGTTGGCCTTTTACTGCCCCCTCCCAGCCCTGGACAGGCTCCACTGCAGGCGCAAGGCCGGGCGGCCAACCTTTAAAGCTTCCTGCTGGCAAGATTTCCAAAAGGTGCTTTTTAGGCCATGGGCGAAGCACCCTCTGAGGCCTTGGCATCCTGCCCACCCCTCCTGTCCGGCACGAGGACGTCCTGCTGGCGGGCAGTGCGGCCACTGCTCCTGCGTTGGGTCTCCCGCCCCTGCTCCCTGGTCAGAAGGGGCTGTGAAGCCTCGTGGCCCTCCCTGCCTGGGAAGGTGGGGAGGCCTCCCCTCTGGGAGGTGGCGGCTGGGGAGAGTGTTTTGGCCCCTGGCCCCCTGGGGTCCTCACCCGGCGCGCTCTGCCCCTCCAGGCCGCGTGGTCAACATCAGCAGCATGATGGGCCGCATGGCCAACCCGGCCCGCTCTCCCTACTGCATCACCAAGTTCGGGGTGGAGGCCTTCTCCGACTGCCTGCGCTACGAGATGCGGCCCCACGAGGTGAAGGTGTGCATCGTGGAGCCCGGGAACTTCATTGCGGGCACCAGCCTGTACAGCCCCGAGCGTATCAAGAGCATCGCGGACAAGATGTGGGACGAGCTGCCCGAGATTGTCCGGCGCGACTACGGGCGCAAGTACTTCGACGAGCAGGTGGCCAAGATGCAGTCGTACTGCAACAGCGGCTCCACCGACACCTCGCCCGTCATCGACAGCATCACCCACGCCCTGACCTCCACCACCCCCTACACCCGCTACCACCCCATGGACTACTACTGGTGGCTGCGCATGCAGGTCATGACCCACATGCCGGCGGCCATTTCAGACCGCCTCTACATCTACTGAGGGGCCGGGCTCCTCCCAGACCCTCACCCGGAAGGGAGGCCCACAGCGGTTTAGGTCACAAGGCTGTACAAAGTTCCCCCTTGTGTGTCTGGGTTAGTCCGTATCGGAGTACTGTACCTGCTTTAGCCTCCTGGGCCCCCCAAACCGAACCCTTTTGCGTGGCATGCCTCTGCCGGGTCCTTCCCAGGGACCCAGCCCTCGGGGCTATTTATTCCTGGGAGGGGGGTCCCCCTTCTTCATCTCAGCCTTAGCCGTGGCTCTGAAGAATCGGGACCCTTGGCCTCCTAAGTGTCTGGAAGGCTGTTACTCAGACGGCAGCTCCCCAGGGAAGCTCACTCACTCCGCGCCCCTGGAGCACCCTCTGGGCTGCCTGGATCTCCCCCCCCCCCCCCGCAACCTCCCCTGCCCACTGCAGCCCTGCCGCCAGCCTTTTGCACACTCCCTTGGAAGGGCTGCTGGGGGGGTCCCAAGGCCCTTCCGGGCAGCTCGCTCCCCCCACAGGCCGGCGGCAGGCCCCCCACAGAGGCTCCTCCCAGCCACAGAGGGGAACGATCCACACTCCGGCTCCCTCAATTGCCTGGCCCCTTTTGTTCCCTGGCTTTGCACTGGAGGAGGAGGAGGAAGGGTGGGAGGAACTCCCCCTTGCAGGTGGGGGGGGGGAGAGGAGAGCCCCCAGGAACCCTCTCTGAAGCACGGGGTGGGGTGGCTTTCCCTGGGCATCTTCCGTTCCATTTGCAGCTGGTGGCTGGTATTCCCCCACCCCTCACCCCCCACCCAGCCACCAACCTCACCCAGCGGCCCAGGAAAGGTCCCTGCAGTGCTGGGGTGTCCTGGTCATAAATCACGCACACTAGAGGTGTTGGGGGTGTGCTGGAATACTCCCCCCCCCGTCTTCCCAGGGCATCTGGCAGCTGGGATCTCGGGGGCAGGACCAAGCCTTGTCAGGACAGCTTGGGCTGGGGGTGGGGGTGGCTTCCTCCTCCAATGCCCCCAGAGTGGTCTTTTGTACCCACGCACGCACGCACACGCACACATATAGGGCAACAGAGGAATTTCCAGCAACAGGGTCACTGGACTAAAACAGCTTTGGACATGCAGGGATCGGGGCTGGGGGTGTGGCACTGGTGTAACAAGGATTAACAAGGGGAGGGGTTTGTGATCAAGTGTTCTCTGTCCTAATTAACATTAAAAGGCACTGACGAAGCTGGTGTCTCCTTGACTAGAATGCCAAGGCGGTGGGGGGGGGGGAGAGGGAGTGAGGGCAAAGGTGGGCACAGGAAGGGAGGGGTCGCTGTGGGGCAGCCTCTGGGCTCCTCTGAGTGGAAGGAGAGGAGAGCCTTCCTGGTTGAAGCCCCTCTTTCTCCTCCCCCCCCCCAAGCCCTTGGGGGGCGCTGGCTGCTCTCCCCCCCCTTCACCAGGGCTGCATGGAAAGTGAGGAGAGGGTGGCCACAGCACCTGAGAGGGCGCCCCCTGCAGGCCAGAGGGGGGCATAGCAAGACCCAACCGTGGCAGCTGGGGAGGGCTGATTCTGCCCAGGGCTGAGGAAAGTTAAGAGATCTTCCCTTCCAGGCTCTCAGGGCAGGGCAGACACCCCAACCCAACCCAACCCAACCCAACCCAACCCAACCCAACCCAACCCACCGGCTGCCCTCCTGCCCCCAAAGCTCTTGCCTTTGTAGGCGGGCAGTGCCACACTCACTGAGGGGCAGGAGGTCCTCTCTGGGTTGGACTTAGGCCCCATCGTCCCCCACCATGAGATGGGGCCTCCGGGATCACTTGCACTTAAGAGGCCTCCTGCAGCCCCACAGGACTTGAGGGGGGGGAGAGATGCTTGTGCCCCCTGGGGGTCCTTCTCCTTGAGGGGTGGGGCTGTGCTCAGGTGCCCTCCTGTTCCTACCTGGTTTTTCTCCCTGAAAGCACCCCAGGGTTGCCTGCTGGGCCTTAAGGCCTACCCCGTCCTCCGCCAGCCAGCAACCCACCAGCCCCCCTCAGTTATTTATTTATTTATTTATGCATTTTGTATACTGCAGCCGATTTCCCCCAAACAGAACTCTGGGCGGTTTACATAAGGTACCATAAGAAAGAACAACAAATAATAATAAAGATAAAAGTGAAACAATAATGCAAGGCAAACAGATGAACAAATACACGGCAAAAGGCACAAAGCACAAAACAAAACAGGCAACAAACACTGGGGGAGACATGTTGCCCCCTGGCATCTTTTTTTCCCTCTTTGGGGACGTGGGTGGTGGGTGGGGAGTTCCATGGCACCCCCTCTCGTGTCAGCGAGGGGCAGACCTCCCCCAGGGGGCCCAAAGGAGATCGGGTGGGGGGGGTAGGGGGTGTCAGCTCAGAGACTTCCCAAGCAGCCTGGGGCAGCTGCTCCCCTTTCCTGGAAATGGCTCCCCCCCCCCGGGGCCAGGAGGTAAAGCAAAGCCTCGGGTGGGGTGGGGTGTGGGGGGTGATCAGAGCCCCACCCTCTCCCTCAAGGCCTTGGTGGCGCCCCCTCGTTTTGTGCTTCAGTTCACAGGGCCAGTTCAGGGCCAAGACCCTCAAAGAAATCAGCAACCCCACCCCCAACCCCCACCCCAAGTGCCAGCCCCGAGGATCCCTCCAGGTCCTGCTGGAGGCCACCTCCCTCCTTTTGTCAGGTGGGGGGGGGGACACAGGCCTGGGTGCTGCAGGGCCACCACTTGGGTAGACCCACCCACCCACAATCGGGAACAATCTTTCTTGGAATACGTCTGTGAAGATTCTCAGTCATCCAGGTGCGTTTATCTGGGAGTTGAGTCATGGCTACTGGACTTCTTTTTTGAGAGAGAGAAACGTTTCGCTGTTCATCCAAACAGCTTCATCAGACTACAAGTCCCAGAATGCTTGAGCCAGGAGGACACCGGACCTCACTGGGAGGGGAATTCTGGGAGATGTTGTGGCATCTCCACCCCCTTGCTGTGCCTCCTTTTTCAGTCCTGGCCCTTCCCAGGACTCTCCCACCCCCTACCCTCGACCCAGAGCAGCTGTTCCTCAGTGGAAAATGGGTGTTCTGCTCAGCCCCAAGCAGGGAGGGGCGTCCTGGGCTTGTCTTTTCCCTGCAAACCTCTCCTGCTGGTTTGTGCCTCCACCACAAGGAGACACTCGCATCAGTCACTGAGTGTCAAGGCAGGAAATGCTTCCCCTCCCCACTGCCGCCACTCCCCACTCTCTCCCCCCCCCCCCAGGCCCCAGGAGGTCTAGCCCTGGTTCCTATTTTGCTTTCAGCTGCCTCTGGGGCCATCTTGGCCTGGTAAGTGTCCTCGTGGCTGGCACCAGCTGGCAAAAAAGGACAAGGCCTGGATTGTCCCCCCCCCCCTCCCACATCCACTGCTGCCAGAGGCCCTGAGCGTCGCACAAAAGGGGCAGCACATAGTGGTGGGCAGATTGGAGGGCTTTCGCTTTTTCCCCCTCAGACACCTAGATTGTATCAACTGCTCAGAACCACTTTTACAAAATGTTTAATTTTCAAGGACAATTCCCCCCCCCAATGGAACTAATCTCCATGCAAAAAGGCTCCACTGCTTCAGGAAAGAAATATACACAGGACAAAGTCAGGGATGCAGATTTCCTCTAAGAATCCTTTGAAAAACATGCGCTATTAGAATGCAAAGTGAAAGCTCCTCTCCAAACCTCCAGAAAAAATAAATCACAAGAACCAGGTGAGATGTTATTTCATGCAGTAAATCAAAGGCTAGCAAGCATGTGGCAACAAATGTGGACAGAATAAAACAGCCACAGACAGGAATTGTTCCATTTGCCTGCCAATCCCCTTCTTCAAGTGTGGTGTCCAGAATTGGATATGTAATCTGGGTAAGCCTTAACCTGTGCCAAATAGAGGAAGACCAATAACTCGCAGGATCTGGTGACTATTGTCAATCCATCCTAACATTGCATTTGCCTTTTTTTGCAGCCACATCGTGCCATTGGCTCATATTTAGCTTGCGATCTACAACAATTTCAGGATCCTTCTCGCTTGTAGTATTACTGAGCCAAGTATCCTGTCTTATAATTGGCCATTTGGGTTCTCCCCCCTCCCCAGGTGTAGAACTTGGCACTTATCCCTGTTAAATTTCATTGTTGAAATGTTATTTCCAGCCTCAAGCCTTCTTGAATTTTGTTCCTATTTTCCAAGGAATTCGCTATTCCATCCAGTTTTTTGTCATCCACAAATTAGATAAGTATTCTCTGCACACACACACCCCGATCCAGGCCATAAAAATATAGAAGAGGACCAGGACCAGGACTGGAAGCACAGGCCATGAATATTTGATTATGGAGTGGGGGAGAGGCTGTAGGTTCCTTAAAGAAAATAAAACAAAACACTCCAAGGGTGGGCAAGACCTGTATGGGATCACTTATGTTTGAAACACATGATAGTGTGTGTCTCTTGAGGTCTGTTGCAGAAACCGGTTGTGTTTGTCAGTTTGCTGTTTTGATCTGTTGTTGTAAGTAAATGAAACCTTTCTTCAATTAATGCTTCAGAATGAGTTATTGAGACTGTAAGTGTCAGTGGATGAGGGGAAAAGTGGGCTCATCTGGGATTATTCATGTTTGAAATGTAAGACAAGCTTGCAGAACCCACAGGACTCTTTGTCAAGGTTGAGCATTGCAGAGCTTGGAGCTGAGGAAAACCTCCTCCTACCTGCCAAAAGTATTGGAATTAAAATTAATTTTTGAAAGCCCAGGGACTGTGGTAAAATAGTGCCCCAAGATGGAAAGGGTGTAATGTGGATGTATCAGTTTGAGCTAATCAGGTTTGGAAATGGACACTTTTTGGAACACATATCCCGTACCCACCATGTTGTGGATTCCGGAAGTAATAATCCCTTCCCCCCCCCCTTTTCCTCAAAACCCTGGCACTCTCTTAAAGGTGTCTCTTTACTTGCTTATGAGATCAGTCAATGCAATCCTGCATGGTAATCCATCTAAAAGTCACATAGTAGCTAGTCCCTTGTTCAGGGAAAGCTTGCCTGGAGAAGAAGGTCTTTGCTTCCTTCTGGAAAAGACAGCAGAGATGGAGCCATCCTGGCCTCCAGTGGGAGGGAGTTCCAAAGTCTGGGAGCAGCAACAGAGGAGCCCCTTTCATGTGTTCCTCTGAGGCACCTATGAAGGTGGCGGGATGGAGAGAAAGGCCTCTCCTGATGCCCTTAGCACCTGAGCTGGTTCATACTGTGAGATTCAATCTTCGAGGTAGCTTAGACCCAGGCCATGTTGTGCTTTGTAGGTTAAGGCCAGCACCTAGAATTGTGCCCAGTAGATGCTTGGCAGCCCGTGGAGCTGCTTTAGTAGGGGTGTATGTGCTATCTGTAACCCACCCCAGTCAGCAATCTGGCTGCTGCATTCTGGACCTGTTGAAGTTTCCTGAGACTTTCCATCCATAACGCCACGTAGAGGACATTACAATAGTCCAGCAGGGACGTCACTAGGGCATGGGTCATAGCAGCCAGAGCAGGTTTCTCAAGAAATGGGCATAACTAGCATACAACTGTAGTTTTAATTGTGCAAAGGCACTCCTAGCCACAGCATCTAGGTACAAGGATAAATCCAGGAGCACCCCCCAAGCTACGCACCTATTTTTTCCATTGGGATGTGGAGTAATCCCATCCAGAACAGGTTGCATCCCTATCCCTTGATCCCCCTTTCTACTGACCAGAAGCATCTCTGTCTTGTCTGGGTTTAGTTTCAGTTTGTTCTTCCTCATCCAGTTTATTACCAAAGCTATGCACTAGAGATGGGCACGAAACAAACTTTTAGTTCATTTCATTATTTGTTATTTGTTTCGTTACATAACGAAATGAATAACAACCCCAGGGGTAAATTTAAAACAAAACAAAACGAGAAAAAATGGTTTGGTTAGGTTCATTTCATTAATGGGGGTGGGTGGAGATGTCTCCTACCTGGTGCTGGTCTGGAGGTCCTTCAGGGGAAAAAACCAATTTAAAAAAAAGGAGTGCTGACCAGGCCCCAGGGGTGGCCTGGTCAACAACCTAAAATCTTCAAAAACAAAAACCAGGGGCTGTGGGGTCTGCTCCTGGGCAAGGGTGGGGGGTCAGGATTTATATAAGTTTTGTACACAAAAGAAGGAGGGGAACATGGTAGTTTATACAAGAGGTATGTAAACAACAGATATACAAAAGGCATCACAGCTGGCTGGGGAACTCAGAGTCTGAGTTCCTTTACAGACATAAATTGGAAGAGAATTATGAGCTTAATGGTGGAGTCTTTGTTGTCTGGATCTTGCTTTGTAGTATCAGTCCTGGTGGCCCCTCGGGAAGTGGAGGGGATTAAGGACACAAAGAGGAGGGTGGGGTACTTAGGGGCAGGGGATTTGCTCAGAAGAATGCTCAGGTGTGGAAACAAACGTTTTCCCTAAGTGGCCAGTTGTCCTCTTTAGCCAAGAAACACGGCTATTGTTATATTCCAGCACAGGATCAACCTGGGATCCTCCGTGATCCAACACAGCCGTCAGTTGTCCCTATCTGTCCCACACACCTGATGGGCCTGTTAATCAAGAGCTCCTGGGGATCCTGGTCAAAAGTTTTGCTGAAGCCGTGATGGGTCGTGAACCAGCTTGCAGGCCAGGCGCGCTCAGGCCGGTCCCAGCCTCAGATGTCCAGTGGGAGGAGTAGAAGGGGCCGGATTGCCGTCCCCCCCAATTCCCTGGAAGAAGTAATGTTGGAGGGGAAGCAGGAGCGCTCCGAATCCCTGCTGCTGCTGCTGCTGCTGCTGCTGCCTCTCGCTTGGCTCTTTTGCTCCCCGCCTGCCTCTCTCTGCCTTCTTGGCCCCAAGGAAAACACAGGCTTCTCCCGTTGGTGTTGATCTGCGCTGACCTGCATGCTGGGGCCCTTTCCCCCTTGTGTGTGTGTGTGGGGGGGGAAGAAATGAATGCCCCTCGACCTTTCCTCTGGGATTGCTTCCGGTCACCTCCCTCCACCGTCCTGCTCCTGGCTAGCCACAATTCCTTCGTTGAGCGGGGAGAGCCCCCACCCCCGCCAGCATTGCCTGGGGGGGGGCAGTGTTTACTGTGCTCACATGCATCCTGGCCTGGGAAGGGATCCCGCGGGGCTCGCTCTTTCCACCCCACCCCCACCCCATCGCTGCCCGCCAGAAGATAAACCTGGAGCCTCCTCCCAGCCAGGCCCTGCAGTTCCCTTGGGCAGTCGAGGTCCAGGAGGGCCAAGCCCTGCCAGGGGCTCTCTTTGGCCCTCGGAAGGCCAGGGGCAGGAGGGGCACCAGAAGCAGCAGCTGAGCAAAAAAAGAGAAGGAAGCAAGCAGGCAAGAGAAGGGCCGGAGCAGGAGACACAGTGACTCCTCCACACATCTCTCCCCCCCCCCCCCCCGGAGCAACAACAAGGGCGATGATGCTTCGGAGACAAAGGAGTCCTTCTGACCCAGCCCGCGGGCGGCAGAGGGGCTGTTGCGTGGCGGAGGCTGGCACCCGGCACTCGGGGCTGGGGGGTGGGGGGGCGGTTAAATCCGGCTTTGTGCAGAGAGCAAATGGGATGTGGGGGGGGGCAGGCAGAGAGAGAGAGAGAGAGAGAGAGAGAGAGAAAGGGCTGCTAACAGGAAAACCATGGACAGGCAACGAAAGCATATGGAGGCCATGCATAAAGGGATAGACCTCGTGCTAAGTTCTGAAGGGAATGAGGGCTGAGCGGTGAGGCGGGGGTCTCTTCCTCCTTCTCCTCCTCCAAATGCAATTTGGTGTTCCAGATCAGGACTGGGTTTGACGTGGTCGGGATGCCCCCCCTACTCCCACCCCCAACCCAAGCTGAGTGCTGGATCAGGACCAGGAGTTGAACATCTGAATCCTAGATGGCCCCATTGGCTTCACTGGCCGCTGCCCAGTTGCAGTGGGAGCAACCAGGCTGCTGGGCGGCGGCTGATTGGTCCCTCCAGCCGGCCCCGCTCCAGGCCACGGGCTGCCTTCTTTGCCTTACTCTTGGGGTGGGAGCATCCGTTTCCCCTCCTCGCAGTTGCTTCTGCCACGGATGGCATTCACGGGCACCTCTCGGGATTTCTGTGCTTCTCTGCATCTCCTTGATGGCGTCGCTAATATTCTCCAGCATTCCTGGGTGGTTGTCTTTTTCTTTTTCTTTCTTTCTTTCTTTCTTTCTTTCTTTCTTTCTTTCTTTCTTTCTTATGAAAATTTATTTACTTTCAGCTCAGGTATCTACAGGGTATGGATAAGGGTAAGGGGAATCTATAGGTAGATAAAGGGAAAGTAATGCAGTACATGGTTCATCACAACCAGTTTTGATAGTAAAGTCAAGTTGTAAATCAAATCCCCTAATGGAGTAATATTACTTATGGGCTTCTTTCACATAATAATCATAAAGTGGCCTCTGGTACATCCATCTCTGCCTTCTGTACATCCATCTCTGCAGTTTCTACATATTTATCCAGCAGTTCTTAAAGCTCCTGTCTCTTTCCTGTTTTCCAATATTTGGCTAAAGAAATCCTGCCACGGTTATTATATATATTAGTAAATGTTTCTTTTTGTCATCTTTGATTTTTGGCATAATGTTTAACAAAAATATTTCAGGTTTAAATTTCAACCTTTTCTGTAGCATCTCATGTACCATTTTCCAGTACCTACATACCTCGTCACATGTCCACCACAAATGACAAAAAAGTCCCTTCTTTCTCGTTGCATTTTCAACATCTGACACATTCCCATCCATTTTTGTTGATTTTTGTGGTCTCAAATACCATCTGTAAGGCATTTTATATACCTTCTCTTGCAAACTCGCTGTTTTTGTATGCTTTGCGTTACTTTCCCACAACTGCACCCAATCTACCAATTCAGTATTATGCCCTATATTTTGTTCCCATTTGATCACACGGTCTTTCACTGGCCCTTCTTTCTGGCTCGTGTATCTGTAGCACACATGCACAAGCGCACGTGGGCACACACAGTTTGATGGGGCCCACCCCAGAGTAATCCCTCCCTGCGGAAGGGAGCCCAAGCGCAGCCCTGCAGAGTCCGGGCGTAGGTGCCTCTAGCCCAGCTCTGTCTTCTCCATGAGGATGTATGTGTGTGTTGGGGGGGGGAGAGGCTGCGACACACACACACACACACACACACACACACACAGGGGACCTGTTTGTTGCTCCCACAGAGAAAGGAGCAAGGGAGGGGGATGAGTGGCAGCCCCTCAGGCTGGGGCCATCTTCGCTTTTCCTGCCCCACTGAGCCCCCTGCCTCCCCTCTGCCCTCCGGCCCCATGTACACCAACCCCTCTTGCTTTGTCTGCTTTGCCGCTGCCTGCAAGGATAAGAGGCGGCGTTTCCCCAGGCATTAAGAACGGCTTGCCCAGAGCGCGGGCGCCTTCCTTGCAGAGACACCGCTCCTAGGGGCTGCCTGCAGGGGCAAGGACCAGCTTCGCTTTGGACCCAAACAGGAACACGTCCAAAGGGTCTTATAGTGCCACTGCTCTCCTGGGCCATGTTCTTCCCTAAGGAAGCCACAACGGAAGGAGGGACCCACGAGGCTTGCATGTGCTTCAAGGGGCACTTGGGAGCAGCCTAAGAGGAAAGCTGAGCTGTACGGAGGAGGTTCGTTCCCTGGGGCTTCACAACCTTTCAGCGATTTGAAATTCCATGACCATCCACAAGGGCAGACCCATGTAGAGGGAGCTGCAGTAGCCCAGCCAAGGAAGCAGCAGGGCAGGCACAGCAGTCGTCTCCCTCGAGGTCTCCTTCTGCAAAGAGGCAGAGCTGGCATTTGGCCCTGCCTTTCAACTAAATGCAAATGGGATGCCAAATGACAATGCCCTGGTTCGCCCAATACCTCTGCCTCTAGCGCTCTTCTCTAATAATTTTCTTCCATTTATTTATTGATTCTGTGGATGGACTTGATGACTGCATATCTATAATTATGCTAACTTCTTGTCTTAATTTGTGTATTATCGTATTTGCTTATTGTTTGTGTGTAATATTCCCAAGCCCAGCCATGGCCTGGGGGGTCACCTCAATGGCCTGAATGGCTTGGCCCCACAAGAGAACTTCCACCACCACCCTCCATGTCCCTCCTGAAACACCAGACCAGATAAAGGACGGGCCCAGCGAGATCACGGGGCCAGCGGCTGCCTTGGTAGTCTTTGGGGGCAAGCCAAATAACCAGTTGTGGTCTTTCTGTGTGTGAGAGAGAGACCGCCCATGTGTTTGTGTGTGAGTGTGCGACTGTCACGCTGGCACCAACTCAGTTCTGCTCACCCCAGGCAGATCGGAGGGGAGGGGGCTGTGAATAGAAGCCGGATGTCCGGCTGGACAGGTGGCCATTCCTCCTGACACCCGCGTGGTCCCAAGGTCGGATCCAGAGGACTCGGCTGTCTGTGGGAAAAGAAGAGGGCAGCAGCAGCAGCACTGCAGGCTCAGTAGGTCTGGGGCTGAGCAGAGGAGGAGGAGGAGGAGGAGGAGGAGGAGGAGGAAGGCAGCATACTGTGTGTGTTTGTGTGTGTGTGTGTGTGTCTGTATCCACTGGAGCAGCCATTGAACCAGGCCACCCACTAGGCAGGCTGTCCATCTTGCGCAACATCCTGTGGGGGCCTTTCTATGCTGGGGGTGGGGTTCCAAAAGTGAAGAGGCTCTGCCTCCGTGAATGACGTCTGAAGTCTTCCTGGGAGAAAGAGGGGACCCCCAGACAGCTACCCGCCCCACCCATCCCAGGGGCGCCTCCCTCCTTTTTCCTCCACCACCAGGTCAAGAGAGCGCCTGGGGGGGAACACATCACAGCCCATCCGGTAGATTAAGGAGGTGGGGGAAGTAGCCATGACTGAGTGATAAGGAGGAAGGATGCCTTCCTTTAAAGGCTCAATGCAAATGACTAGGAGAACAGGAACACTTGTCCCAAAAGAGGGTGTGCTGATAACCATAGGTGATTAGGAGGCAACAGTAGGACTTAAATCAGAAGCAAACATTGCTGACAAATCTGGCCTAGGAGTCAGAAGCGAAGAAGAGGGCAGCTTGTTCAGTTCTCTGAAGTCACCAACTTTGTTTATTAATTACAAATACTGTACATACCTTGCAACTAAGCAATCAATTGTACACATGGATGTTATTGGATGGTCATTATAGATTCAAATATATGTAGAGTCTATACTAGCTCTCAAAGAGGAGAAGCTCTCTTCTTCCTGCAAAAACAAGACCAGGAGCTGACAGTGGCATTGCACTTGAACTGTTAATATTGAAAATTAAAGTGAAACTTAAAAAAAACAGGAATTCTAAAACAATCATAGTGTCAAATATATGGTAATTAAACTGACATTCCTGAAGAATTTAAATAAAATATATAACAGGTTTCCATTGCTAAAGTCAATCAATTCCACCAGAAAAAAGTGGGACAAGGGAATATGTCTTTCAGAATAATCAAGAAATCAAAGGCAAATTTAAACCAGTGTTAGTAAGGCTGAAAGATCAATTGGGAATCATCTGAACAGGTTAAAGGTGGAGCAGATGGAAACGACAAATGGAAGAACCAGGGGGAGAACCTGCAAAGATCATATATACCTTCCTTGACCTTCAGGGCTCAGGCAGCGTGAGCTCCTTGTGCTAGGCAATGCAATGGCAAGAATGAAACCCCCAGGCAGCGGGTGGGATGCTCAGAGAACTCTCCCCAGATTCTGTGCCACCTTTTCTCCCTTGGCCAGCAGAGATGTGTCTCTGTTTCAAACACAGGCCTGATGGGGAGGGGTGCGTACGCGCATGTGCATGGCCCATGTCTTTTTATTTGAAGAACCAGAGTGTGAGGTGCCACCCACCACT
Organism: Phrynocephalus versicolor; assembly: GCA_023846285.1. Lineage (NCBI taxonomy): Eukaryota > Metazoa > Chordata > Lepidosauria > Squamata > Agamidae > Phrynocephalus > Phrynocephalus versicolor. Next base: position 182,768 of record JAHTLZ010000151.1, read on the forward strand.
GCCTCAGATCTCACTTTAAAACAACAGCCCTCACACAGCTGGCCTCTTTCCAGACTTCCTTCGAAGGAAGATGTGCCTGGTGGAATCCCTCTGGCCTTGATGAACATTTGGGCATCACTGGCCCGAGTCTGACGCAGCAGATGGTCCCGATCCGTGAGAGCTTGCAGTTTAAATGATGCTTTGTTAAGTGGTCTAGAACGGTATTACCTGCTCTTGCATTTGCATTTTGTAGTGACCCTTTTATTCCATGATCTCACTATAAAGTCTATTCCCATATTTAAAGTGATAAATGTCAAATGTTTAAGCTGGATCCAGGAAAGGAATATTGTAAATATGTGCCGGGTACCAAAGAACTTCAGAATAAAATGAGCTTGTGCTGTATAGATTACAGCAAAGCCCTTGATGGCATGAAAGATTAGGGAGCATTCGGGGGGAAAAGGGTGTCCCATTTCCCCCCCCCCCCCAAATATCAGGGCAATCTCTTCTTGTCCTGACATGGAAGCTTTATGGCAGGTCCACAGGCTGCTGTTAAGACAGAATATGGAGAAAGAGGATGGTTTCCAGTCAACAGCGTTGCCAGAAAATTGTATATTTTATTTTCCTATGTGCTCATTCTTTCTGGAGTACAGTGGACCCTTGTATAACAGACAGCTTGTATAACATAAAATTTGTACAACATAAAAATTCCGGAGATAGGGGAAATTTGCTTAACATAATCGCCTATGGGGAAAATCCGTAGAACATAAAAATGGGATTACTCTGCTTTCAATGCATTCCTATGGGAATTTGTATAAAGGAAAATTTGCTTAACATAATTTCATTTGGAACGAATTAATTCCTTTATACAAGGTACCACTGTATATATTATATGAAAGGACAGCTTTGACAAAATTTAAAAAGACTGTTAAATGTAAAGCTGTCTCTTTGGAGAATGCGATAAAATCATCCATGCCATGCCATTCCTGGTTATTACTGTGAATGGATAGAAAAGTGGCACAGGTGTGACAGGTAAAAGTGCACCAATTTTAAAGGTGGGGCTGGAGGAGACCTTGGCAGATCCTACATACTGCCAGAAAGACCAACAAGGGTGGGTGCTGCTGGGTCAAGTCAGGACTGAACTCTAAGAGAGTTTTTCGGGGTGTTTGGCCGTGTTCTGGAAGTTTTTCTTCCTGACGTTTCGTCAGACTCTGTGGCTGGCATCTTCAGAGAACAAGGAACTCAGGGAACTAGGAGTTGATCTCTGTGCTCTGGGTTATAGAGTGAGAGAGACTGGGGTTCTTAAAGTTGTGGAAAGGAGGAAGCTTGTCCTATGCAGGAGTTAGTCATTAAATTGTGATGGAGGGATTAAGACGTTTCAATGTAATCAGGGGTAGGTAGTTGATGGGTGTCATTAGTTGTTCTATTGTATGAACTCATCACCTTTGCTTGTGGCTGGATGGGACTCATTGAGCTTTGACCTTTTGCACTCTGCAGTTTTTAGTACTGGAAGCCAGGCTTTGTTGATTTTTAAACTTTCTTCTTTTTTATTGAAACTGTGCTTATGTTTGTGGATTTCAATAGCTTCCCTGTGCAGTCTGACATAATGATTGGTAGTGTTGTCCAGTACCTCTGTGTCCTGGAAGAGGATTTCATGTCCAGTTTTTTGTTTCAGGGTGTGTTCCTCTACTGCTTATTGTTCTGGTTGTTTTAGCCTGCAGTGTCTTTCATGTTCTTTGATTCTGGTCTAGATGTTGCACTTTGTGGTCCCAATATATACCTGGCCACAACTACAAGGTATCTGGTGTACTCCTGTAGTGGCGAGTGGGTTCCCTGGGCCCAGGGCTCCGCAAGCAGAGAAAGATTTCTGTGGAAATTCAGAGAACCTTCCCCTGCCACCTTCCTGCTCCAAACGGGACCAAATCTGTGTTCTCCCAGCCCTGCACAGCCCCCCCCCCCCGCTTGCAGGAAAGGAAGCCTGGTCTGCTGCCAGCCCTGTTTCCCTCCTCTGCCCATCAACCCCCAACCCCACCTTGGAAATGGCTGCTTTCCCCACATTGTTGCCTCTTGCCTCTCTCACACACAGGTGAGGGGCCTGGAAAGGCGAGAGAGCACGTCAGGTGACTGGGGCGGATCCTGGAAGGGGCTAAGACGGGGTTGCTGCTGCTGCTGCTGCTGCTGCTGCTGCTGGAGCCGGAGAGTGGTGACAGCCCAGCCCAGGAAGGCTGCACGTGGCCTGTGCCTGCCGGAGCCTGTGACATGTCAAGGCGAACATGGAACCTTTTGCTGAAGAGCCTGGCCGCTTCCCAGAGCAGAGCAGAGCCAGGCCTGGCCGTGGGCAAAGGCGCCCGTGGCTCTCTGCAACGGTGACGCTGGCAGGGCTTGGACTTCGTGAGGCTGCCAGCAAAAGCTCGGGGGAACAGCCCATGTGCTCTGTGGCCAGCATCTGTGGGGCAGTGGAAGCAGATGTGCAGCTAAGGGACCGGTGGGTGCCAAGGCCAGGCCCGCCTTGACATTGGTTCCGGCCAGCCTGAGGATGGAAGTGTTGCTGCCAGGCCGCTTTGGTTCTGCGGGACCTCTCAGGGGCAGCTAATCTGGCTGTGCAAGCCTATCTGAGAAAAGGCCACCCTTTGCCTCTCTCTGAAATGATAGGCCATGAAGGAAGAAGGGCTCATAAGAACATAAGAAGAGCCATGCTAGATCAGGCCAAAGGCCCATCTAGTCCAGCTTCCTGTATCTCACAGTGGCCCCACCAGATGCGTTTGGGAGCGCATGAGACTAGATATCTGTCTCCTGATACCCTGGGGCACACTGCTTTTCACTGCACTCCATTGTGAAAATTGCCCATTGACAGCTACTCTTTGTTTCTTGGATCTCAACCAGTTCTCAATCCATAAGAGGACCTGCCCTCTTATCCCCTGACTGTGCAATTTTCTCAGCATCCTTTGGTGAGGGACTGTGTCAAAAGCCTTTTGAAAGTCCAGATAGACCTGATACCCCTCCCCTGTATGAAGTACCCTGGTTTTAAGCCTGGAGATTATACATCTCCATCATGGTTTGTAACCTGTGATGGACTTTTCCTCCAGGGGAGCCCCCTCATTCCTTGGGCTGCTCTGCCTTTCAGCTGGCCTCAGGATCCAGTGGCGAAGCCAAACCCCTCACCCTTCCCTGGAATTGCCTTCCTTATCATCCCAGTGCTTGGCTCGGCATCTCCTCCTTGGAGCTGCAGAACCACCTTCCACATGGCAGTCCTTCCGACGTTGAAAGATGGTTATCCTACCATCCGTCCAGGCAAAATATACCCAACTCAGCTCCCTCAAGCCTTCCTCACAGGGCTTAGTTTCCAGATGGTGGAAAGCCACTTCCAAGAGAAAATCTTAAAACACATAGAAGAACAAACCTTGCTAAGGGAAAATCAGCATGGCTCCTGTAAGGGTAAGTCTTGCCTGACCCAAACCTTTTAGAATCCTTTGAAAAGGTCAATAGGCATATGGCGTTGAGTGAACCGGTGGATATTGTCTATCTGGATTTTCAGAAGGCTTTTGACATAGAGGGCAGATCCTCTTATGGACTGAGAACTGGTTGAGATCCAGGAAACAAAGAGTAGGTGTCAATGGGAAATTTTCACAATGGAGAGAAGTGAAAAACAGTGTGCCCCAGGGATTTGTCCTGGGACTGGTGCTTTTCAATCTGTTCATAAATGACCTGGAGACAGGGATAAGCAGTGAGGTGGCCAAGTTTGAGGACGACACAAAATGTTTACGGGTGGTAAAAAACAGAGAAGATTGTGAAGAGCTCCAGAAGGATCTCTCCAAACTGGGGGAACAGGCTGCGAAATGGTAAATGCATTTCAATATAGCAAAATGTAAAGTAATGCATAAATCCAAACTTTATCAATCAAGTCATGGGCTTTGAGCTATCTGTAATGGATCAGGAAAGATCTTGGTGTGCTGGTGGGCAGCTCAATGAAGGTGTCTACCCAGTGTGTGGCAGTGGTGAAGAAGGCCAATTCCATGCTAGGGATTATAAACATGGGGATTGAAAATAAAACAGCCAACATTATAATGCCATTATACAAAATGATAGTAAGGCCACACCTGGAGTATTGTGTACAATTCTGGTCACCGCATCTCAAAAAAGACATAATGGAACTGTAAGAGGTGCAAAAGAGAGCGACTAAAATGATTACTGGGCTAGGGCACCTCCCTTATGAGGAAAGGCTAAAACATTTGGGGCTCTTTAGTCTGGAAAAAAGGTGTGTGAGCCCGACATGAGAACAAAGAACATCCAGAACGTTGGTCCGTCCGAATAAAGAAAAGATGGGACGAGATATAGAAGAAGAGCCGGGGAATTTATTCTTTGGAGGGAAGGGACAAAATAGAGGGGCTGAGGCCAAAGAGGGACAATCAACAACAATTATGGAGGGATATTTAGCAGTAGTAAAACAATACAAGGTTTGGGATATGTTGAAAGAAGAATGGGAAGAGGCATCCAGGGATATTAAGAATACAGGGACACAAACGATGGAGAATCTATATAGAGAGAAGGTAGTAAAGGAGTTAGGGTGTCAAACTGAAGAGTTAAGAGTTAAAAGTAAATCGGTGGGTATTCAGGCTATGGAGTTGACCAAGAAAAGCACTAAGAATCAAGAGATACAGGTTGGAGAAGTTAAGCATAGATATATAGTGGGTAAGTCTTGGCATATAGGGGTGCAAGTAAAGTTGGACGAAGAGAAAGAAATAGTTAACATTGGGATACAAATGGAAGAGATGAGAGTGGAAAAAACATATAAAGATAAGGAGATTCAGGTGGAGGATCACGCGCAAGGGAAGACAGAAGGGAGGGGCGCGGGGGAGAAGGCTCGCGGCGGGGAGTCAGTTAAGAAGTTAACGGTTTACAAGGAGAGGGGCAGTCAGACGGAGAAAGGAGAAAGGGAGAAGGAGAAAACTGGTTTGCCTCTTCCATCCCTGGAAATAGTATGTAACCCTCCTCGAAGATCAAACAACTGGAGAGCTGGTTTGCAAAGGGATTCCCCTCGAACAAACCCACCAGGATGGATTCCTGGGTGGGGGTGGGAACACCCCTTACGTGCTCTTCCTCCTACTCTCCAGAAACCCCATGGAGGCTTAGGGAAGGGTCGATACCCAAAAGTTTAACAGGGAAAAATAACCCTTTTATTGAAGAGGAAAAAGTTAATTCTGGTGTTGGTTCTGTAACTGGAAGTTTACCTGTTTTGACTCCAAATGTTTTAAGCAAAGAAACTGAAAGAAATGACAACTCAATTTGTGAACTGTTCAATAAAAGTTTATTTGATTTTCACACTAGTCAACGTCTGAATATTCAATCTTCAAGAGAACCATTAATTGATTTCAACGAACCCTTACAAGGTGCCTGAGGGGGATATGATTGAGACATACAAAATTATGCAGGGCATGAGTAAAGTTGGTAGAGGGACACTCTTCTCTCTCACACAAAATACCAGAACTAGGGGACATCCACTCAAATTGAAGGTTGGGACAAAAGAAAATATTTTTTCACCCAGCGTGTTGTTAGTCTGTGGAACTCCCTGCCACAGGATGTGGTGATGGAAATGTATCATCTCCAGGCTTAAAACTGGGGTACTTCAAGGAGCAGATACAGGGGAGTGGTATCAGGAGACAGAGATCTAGTCTTATGCGCTCCCAGACGCATCTGGTGGGGCCACTGTGAGATACAGGAAGCTGGACTAGATGGGTCTTTGGCCTAATCCAGTAGGGCTCTTCTTATATTTTTATGACTTTTGGCCATCTCGGCGTCCCTTCCCTGGACACAGTCCAGCTTGGGGATATTGTGATGGCCAAGAAAGCAAACAAGACTCAGTGAGCCAAAATGTCAAGCTCAACATTTAGGTAGGAAAAATCAGCAGTGCACGTCTAGTGTGGAAGACAGCTGGCTGCTCAGTAGCACCTGTGAAAGGGGTCTAAGGGCTCCAGCAGACCACGAGTTTCACGTGCACCTACACAGGGTGAAGCAGCATCACAAAAAGAGGGGGGAGGAAAGGGGGGAAGAAAAAGCAAAAAAATAAATAATCAAATGCAGTACTGGGTTGCATCAACAGAAATCCAAAGTCTAGGTCAAGGGGCAGTAAGGCCATCTATCTGTTCTGCTGCAAGCAGACCTCACCTGGAATAGGGTGTCTGCTTCAGGGCACCTTTGGCAAAAGAGGATGCTGATAAGCACAACAGCAGGGCAATGAGGAGGATGGAAAAAAATTGGAGACCCAGTCCCGAAGCGGAGGGTGTTGGGCAGGTGTGATCGGTTGAAGAGAAAGCCAAGGCGGGCCAAGGGCAGCCCCTTCCGATACCAGAGGGCTGTTCTATGCAATATGGAGCACGCTGGCTCTCTGTAGTCCTGGAGGGCAGAACCTCACGTAACAGATTCACGTTAGGAGGATGTAGATGTTGGCTGAACGTTGTTAGGAAGGACCGATGGAGAGGAAGGTCTCTATAACAGCAGGTAGGTTTTCCTCCTCCTCCTCCTCCTCGGAGGAGGAGGAGGGCGGTGGGTGCTTATTTCCTTGGAGGTTTCAAAGCAGAGTGAGAGAGGCCTTTGTGGTGAATTCCCTCCTTGGGTGGGCGGGCAGGCAGCGTGACTCCTGGGCTGCCCTCTGCTCTGCACGGCTCGGTAGGGAGAGAGGCTTCTCCGTCTGGCCACCAGACCCACCATGCCTATCTTCTTCCCCATAAGAAGTTCCCAGGGCTCCCCTGCTGTTGGTTCAGCTGCCCCGGTTGTTCCCAGTCAAGTCCCTTCTGGTGGATGAAGAGTGGATGCCTTGCTGTGCTCTTTCATTCCCCAACAGCCACTCCTCCTTCTCTGGATCTCATCTCCTGCAGAGGGATTGAACAGAGAGGTGGACATGATAATAAGGCCTTGGGTGCCCCTTTCCCCCTTAGCCCAGGAGGCCATCCTGCTCCTCCTCCGCAGGTTGTTCTCTAAGCAAGGGAAGCTTCTTGGACACGCCACAGGCTGAGAATCAGGAGGACCATCTAGCAAGGAGGCAACACCCCCCCTTCCCCAAACACCCGCGCAAGCACACTCCTCCTCCTCCGAGGAAGAAGAAGAAGAGCCACCTGTGTGTGGCTTGTCCTGCGGTCCAAGGCTCTGCGAGGACTTTTTTTTTTATTCAAGAAGTGCCTTGTCCTCCTCCTCACAGGTCCTTCCTTGGCGCCGCACTGGTTCCTGTCTATATACTCTTAAGGCTCTCTCTTCTCAACAGAGCCGCCGCGGGGCTCCCTCCCTGTGCGGCGGACCCTGGGCTGAAGAACGGCGGAAGGGCGGCAGAGGACGACGGGGGGGGGGGGGAAATGGATGGATGGATGGATGGGGGGGGGGCGAGAAGGAGCCGCAGGGCAGCAGCCGCCCATCCAAAGGGGCGGGATCCCCTCGCGACGAGGACGCCTCCCCCCAACAGGGAGATCCGCCGGACCCCGCTTCGGAGCGGATCTCTCCCTCTTCCCCCCACCCCCACCCCAACCCGCTGGGCCGCCGCTGCTGCTCCTCCTCCTCCTCCTCCTCCGGGTCCCGTCGGGACAGGTGGTGGAAGGCAGGCCATCCCCCCCCAATCCCTCACACCCCCACACCCCCCCACACACACTCCGCGCTCGCCTGGACCGACGGACGGACGGAGGAGCCCAGCAGGGAGGGGGAGGGGGAGGGAGCGGCTCACCTGCCCGATGGGGAGCCCGAGGAGTGGGGGGGGGAAGAGAGAGAGAGAGAGAGAGACGGAGGAGGGGGAGGGAAGACACCCGCCAGCTCCCCCCTTCCCCCCAAACCCCCACCCGGGGGGGGGGGTTGTCCTGCCGAAACTTTCCGGGGCGGGGCGGGCTCACCTGTTCGTGGAGGCGCCGCCTGTGGGGTGGGGTGGGGTGTGGGCGTGGCGGCGGGAGCAGGGGCGACCTCCCATTGGCGGGTGGCGGGTGGGCGTGGCCGCCCCGCCCTCCGCCTCCTCCTCCTCCTCCGCCGGCCAGGCCCGCGACGCCATCTTGCCTGGAAAGTTTGCGAGCTCCGTCCAAGAGTCTCTCTCTCTCTCTCCCGCCCCCCCCCGCTCGCCCGCCCCTCCCTCCCCACCACCGGCCGGAGGAGGAGGAGGATCCGCCGCCGTTCCCGGGGCGAGTGTCGGCCGAGGGGCGCCGGCCGGTCTCGGAGGGGGGCCCGCGCGGCCGCCCAAGAAGGAGGGAAGAGCGGGGGGGGGGGGGGCGGCGGCGGGGGGGGGGCCCCCCCCATGCCCGCCCGGGAGCCAGGTGCGCCCCTCCCTCCCCCCCTCTCTCTCGAGAGACCCCCTCCCCCTCCCCGCCGGGGTGGTGTCCCGAGGCGCGTGTGGGCGGGAGCGGGGCGCCGGGGCGGGGGGGGGGCGGACAAACCTGAGCGCGTGCAGAGAGCGCCGCCCGAACTCTGCCTGGAGGGGGAGGGGTTGCGGGGGTTGGGTCCTTTCGAGGAAAGTCCGGCGGGGACCCCCAGGCAGCCCCCCCTCCCGGCGCGCCTTCCTCCTCCTCCTCTTCCCCCCTTCTTCGCGGGACCCCCGGGGGGGCTGTCGGGGTGGGGGTGGTTTTTTTTTGGGGTGGGGTCCTCCTCCCCTCCTTGCCCCCCTCCCTCCCTCCCTCGAAGGAGGCTGACGCGAGGGGGCCCCGTCAGTGTGTGTGATTTGTGTCTTCCTCGTTGTTTGCAGACACGGACCGGGCGCTGCGCCTGCTGGAGGGCTACCGGGCCCAGCTGCGCCCCGCCGAGGACCGGCAGCTGCGGAGCTCCGTCGAGCGCGTCATCGGCATCTTCCAGAGCAGCCTCTTCCAGGCCCTCCTCGGTGCGTGGGTCGCCCCCCCCCACTGCCTTCCTCCTCCTCCTCCTCCTCCCCACCCTCTCCGCCCGAGAGGAAGAAGAAGGAGGAGGAGGGGAGGGAGGGCCGCCCCCTCTCACCCTCTTGGTTCTGGGGCTCCCCCCCACACACACCTGCCTGCCTGCCTGCCCACCTGCCCTTCTTGCCCAGAAGAAGCCCAGCAACTTCTCCGGTGCAACACCCGGGTGCCCGCCTGCAGCTCAGCCGTGGGCCGCCACCCCCTCCCCCGACGCAACAGAAAGCGCCCTTTCTCTCCATCCCCCCAGCTGCAGAGGGGGGCGTTGGGGGTGCCCTTTGGATAGGATGTACCCTAAAACTGCTTTCAGCAGCCGCATGCAGGTGAAGGCTGGCACTGGTGAAGTCACTGCCCTCCTGGGGTCCCCCTGCTTCTGTTGTCGGGTGGGGTGGGGGTGACTTATCTTTTTTGGCTGGGTTGCCCTTCTCCTGAGGAAAGAAGAGTGCACTGGTAGGGGAGCTGAGCAATGGGTCACATGCCACCATGTCAGCCAAGGGGGTGCAGCAGGCTTTCTGTGCTTCAGGTAGAAAGCAAGGGGCTGCTTAATAGCTTCAGCAGCAAAGGTTGCTTGCACATGTCCGCTCTTGCCCTGTTTTTACTCTGTTGTGGCACACTTTGTCTCAGTTTTCAACTGGAGCTGAACTTCCGAAGCATAGATTCTTACAGCTGTTGTGAGTTTTTCAGCTTCTTTGACCGTGTTCTGGAAGCTTTTCTTCCTGACATTTTGCCAGACTCTGTGGCCGGCATCTTCACTAGGAGTTCTCTCTGTGCTCTGGGGTATAGAGTGAGTGAGACTGTGGGTTTTTTTAAAGTTGTGGGAAAGAGGAAACTTGGCCTATGCAGGAGAATAGGTGCTGGTCATTGTATTGTTGTGGTGGGGTGATTAAGAAGTTTCAAGGTAATCAGGCAGTGATCCTTCTCTGTGTCTAGCAGCTGTTATGTTGAGTGAACTGATCACTAGTGCTGGTACCTGCATCTGTGATTCTTCTGTCCCCAAGCCCAAGTTTAGCCCTCACATCCCCACAACGGGCTTTCCAACACTGAAGAACAAGCCCGCCCACCCATCCTGTGCCCTGAAGTTGTATGAAACTCATTGGGGAGTTGTGTGGGTGGTGGTGGTGGTGGTGGTGGGGAGAGCAGCATTCTGAAGCCAAGGGTGTGTGGGAATGGAAAAGGCAGCTCTTCCCTCTTAGAGTAGGCGTTCTAGACTCATTGTTCCAGGGGGAGGGGAGGGGAGGGGTGTGCCTCAGGTAGGGGAGCTCTTCTGGTTCTGTTGCCAGCCTCATTGCCCAGCCCCTCTCCAGTGAGCATGTGGGGGGCAGAATCTGTACTTGGGGGTTGGTGTGTAGGCCTCTCTGCAAAGTCCAGAGCCTCTTCCCTTGTCACTGCTTTCTTTTGGTCTTAGCTTCTCACCCTGCTCTGCTAGGATCTGTCTTTTATTTATCTCTCAGGGTTTTCTTTGTTTCTATGTTTGTTTTGTGGGCAATGCATTTAACAGCCCATCCCGTCCAGCATTCTCTTTCACACAAAGGCTCACCCTTTGCTTCAGGGTATTCCCAAGCAGATGTCTTCACCTGCTTTTGATTTCCTGCAAATGGCATTGAGAAATCTCCTGCCTATCTCTCCAACCTGGAGGTTGTCCTTAGGCATCCATCATGATAGCCATGGATACCCTTGTTCTCCATGAACTTGTCCAGTCCTTTTTTAAAGCTGTCAAGGCTGACAGCTCTCACCACTTCTTCTGGCAGGGAGTTCCACAGACCAGGGATCCTCTGGCTGAAAAAGGACTCTCTCTTATTTGTTTGAGATCTAGCACCCAAAAGTTTCATGGAGTGACCCCCCCCCCTAGTTCTAGTGTTGTGCGATAGGGAAAACAGTTTTTCTTTATCTACTTTGTCCACACCCGTGTATGATCTTATAAACTCCAATCAGGTCACCTCTTAGGCGCCGTTTTTCAAGAGTGAAGAACCTTGGAGCCAGATAAACTGTTTCTGTTACTTTCTTCTGCACAAGCCTCACAGGAGCCATTTTCTGTGATAACTTTCTTCCTGGGGCTTGTTAGCCACGATGTCGGTTCCCGGGACCTTCTGATTTTTCATCCTGAA
>JAHTLZ010000151.1:203676-217753 GCA_023846285.1 Phrynocephalus versicolor
TAATAATAATAATAATAATAATAATAATAATAATAATAATAATAATAATAATAATAATAATTTTTATTGTCATTGTGTGTATATACACAGTATACACATACAACGAAATTCAGACACCCAGAGACCAGATTCAGCACACACACACACACACAAATCCCCAAACACTCTCACACACATTAAAAAAAAACCTTCAACACACACACACATAAAAATCCCTGAACACTTCCCACCCACCAACCTCCCCCCTAAAAACACAAGCATCTACACAACAGGCTAGGTAATACTGTCCAAGTGCTCACTGCTGGTGGTCCTTGAGTTCATTATTAAGTGCAATTATAGCTCTGAGATAAAAACTGTTCAGAAGACGTGTGGTCCAAGTTTTAATTGTTCTAGTATCTTCTGCCAGAAGGCAACAGTTCGAAGAAATTGTGAGCAGGATGAGTAGAGTCTCTCAGAATGTTGTGTGACTTCCTCAAACAGTGAAATGTGAAGATGTCATCCAGGGTTGGTAGCTGGAGCATGGTAACATTCTGGGCAATTTTAATTGTTCTCTGTAGAGCTTTTATGTCCGGTACAGAGCTGCTCCCATACTATGATAGCATGCCATAAATTAGGACACTCAATGGTGCTGTGATAGTAGGACAGAAGTAGATGCTGAGATAAATTCATCTTCCTGAGCATTCTCAGGAAATACAGCCTTAATTTTTCTAAGTAGATGTTAGATGTGATCTTTGTGGCTTTTAAATGGTTTTCTGTTGTGACCTTCCTCCAAATGCTCTCTAGCCTTCTCTGTTTCTGCTTCATCGCCCATAGTTCTTGACATGTTGAGACATGTCAGAGGAAGCCATGGTTTCCAAGAAATCTACAGCTGGTCCAGAAACCAGCACCTCAGCCTGGATGTTGAGATTGCCCAGGTCATAAAGCCTGGGAAACCTCAGCAGCGCTGCCATGAAAGGTCTCAGGAAACCCCAAAATGCAGCCGCCAGATTGCTGACTGGGGTGGGTAACAGAGATCACATTACACCCCTACTAAAGTAGCTTCTCTGGCTGCCAATCAGCTATCGGGCACAATTCAAAGTGCTGACCTTAACCTGTACGACCTGGGTTCTAGCTACCTCAAAGATCGAATCTCACAGTATGAACCAACCTGTACTGCCAATGACAAATGACTGTGGGAGTTGTGGTCCAAAACATCTGGAGGGCCGAAGTTTGGACACCACTGCTGTAAGAAGTGCCTCCATTCCCTGTTTTCAAACTTAGAATCATAGAGTTGGAAGAAACCTCAAAGGCCATTGAGTTCAACCCCCTGCCATGCAGGAACCCCCATCACAGTATTTCTGACAGATGGCCATCCAGCCTCTGCTTAAAAACCTCCAACTTGAACTTGTCATTAATTGTTCTGGAGTGCATATTGTCCCTCATTATTATAAGCCACCTCGTGGCCTTTTCCAATGAGAAAGGCAGGGTTAAAAAATACTCTGAATCAATAAATAATCCCAAGGTGGCCAGATCCAGAAAGGCAAGTGCTGGATGCTGGGGAGAACGATATACCAATACCGTCCCTGGTCCCAGTGGACGCAGGAAGGGCCTCTAGGACTGAGGTAGTCAGGGCAGAGAGCCTTGCAGCCTTGGTGGTCTCTTTGGACAGAGTGGCAACCCCACCCCCATCCCCTGCCCCTCCAGTCTGCCTTGGTGTTGGATGGAACCCCTGGGTCTTCTCCTTCCGAATCAAGTCCTGCGTGAAGTGAGCTTTGTTCAAGGCACACCCGGCCTTCGGGAACGGCAGAGACAGAGGGGGAGGCCAGCTGAGCCGGCTGCCTCTCACCTGACAGCTGGCAGCGGAGGCCAAGCCGGGGGCAGGTTTTTATCATCTCTCAGCTGGGCAGCATCTCCCTCTGGCCGCTCTTACCTGGAGAGAGGAGAGCCCCTGAATGGGATGGCAGGCCCCTGTCTCCATAAAGTGCAAAAATGCCAGGCGAGGGGAGGAAAGGTGGGATGGTGGGAGAGGACATGTGCCGTGTGTGTCATCACCAATAAACATCTATCAACTCATGGGCAAGCGAGTTAATTTACGGAGTAGAGCTGCCCCTCTTTGAAATCGACAACAGCCTCAAACCCACTCCCACATCGCTGAACCCTAAAGCTAAAAAGTGTGTTTCCTTTTAGAGCAAGAAAGGTGAGGCTTCAAAGAAAGGGAGGAGATGTTTGACTGGAGGGAGCAGCAAGAAGATGATGATTGTATGAAAGGGGCTTAAAATGAGATGACATAATTAGATTCTGCCTGTCATTCCTGTCCTAGTTACGTTATTGTGATGCTCTCTATCTGGGGCAGTCTTTGAAGGTGTTTCCGAGACTTCAGTTGCTCGACAGTTGCAGCTGCAAGGTTTTATCAAATGCAGCCAGGAAAAGTTTTGGAACGTTTTGTTTCTATTTTATGTTTTTAAACCACCCAACTACAGAAGTTTTCCAGGTAGTGTACTGCTGAATTAGAATGCAGAATACAATGTGTCAGGGAAATGAAATTCAGTTAGCAAAGTAAATTTAGCAAGAAAATGGCCCAAAGCGTCATAAAATAAAACATTTTACAAAGTGGAGTTTGGACAAATGAAGAATTCACCTGTGGTTTGAAAAAGCACAACCAGAGAGAGAAGGTGGAATGCTCCAAAGTCAGGTTCTAATAAGAACGGCAAACATTAATACATTCCTGGTAATTTTGTCAGTTGCAAGCAAAACCAGCCCAAAATTCGCATGGCAGCTTCGAGGCAAAAAGATTTATTAGGTCGTAAGGTTCTGTGGATGGTAGATCCTTTCAGGAGACACAGTATCTCCCTCGCCCAGGTGTGCCCGGTTCGTCCTGTGGCAGCAGGTTCATGGGGTGGCTGTGGGCGTTGCAGCCGGCCGTTGCTTCAGGCGGAGGCGAAGGGGCCTGCCTGCTGGCCTGGACCCGGTGGTCTCCCAAGCAGACGAGGGGAAAGCAGGCCCGGCCGGCTTCCTGAGGCAGGGAAGGCTGGTCTGCTCAGGCGCACCCTTGGCCTCTTGTCGGGTGGGGGCATAGGGAGAAGGTGCGTCCTTTTCCTTCTCTTCTTCCCTTGGACACGTGGAGTGGGGGAAACGCCATGGAACCAGCGGAGGCGGAGGGTAGAGGCCCGGGAGGGGTCCAGGGATGGCAAAGAGGAAGTTGGTGAGGGCAGGGTTAGGGTTAGGGCAGAAGGGCAGAGCCGTCTTGAGCTTTCTTGCTCAGCTGGCGTGCTGTGAATTCAGACCAGCGCTGCCTCCTCTGCAGAGGTTAAGAAGGAAGGCATCCCTGCCATGACAGGCGGTGGGGGTGGGGTCGGGTAGGGTAGGGTGGACCAGGTGGGAGACCATGACTCTCCAGCAGGCACTGCCAGGGCCCTTCAGGTAGGAAGGGCAGCTGGGCTTTCAGCAGGATGGATGATTTACTTGGGGTGTTGCCCGCCTCCAAATGTAAGGCAGGGCAGGTTGGCTGCTGAGTTATTGCGGGCACCCTCACAGGCCACTCCTTCCTTCTCAAGAGGAGACTGGGAGGTGTCCAGTTTCTCTGACAGACAGCGGGCTGAGATGTGAAAGGAGGAGGTCTAGTAAACAAACCGGTGGGGCTTGTTAGGAGGGAACGTAACACTCAGGACCAGCTCAGGGGCGATAGGGATGCACAAATGCCATAAACAGGGTTTGGGATCTGTTTGGAGTAAGAGGGCAAAGCAGGAAAAGCCGAGGAAAAGCTGCTGGACCACCGAGCAGGAGTGAGAGGGCTCCGTTCTGGGTCGATTGCTGAGGACACCTCAGCCTTTTGAGAGTTTGTGCGATTGGGAGCGTGGTACCGGGAAGAGGAATATGTGAAAACTCCTCAGAATATTCCCAGATCCATTAGACGTCTGATGCCAACACCTTGTGGTGAAGAATGCAAATGGCCCAAGGCTGGGGGCGGGGGCGGCTGCAGTCGTGGTGCATTGGGGTGCTTTGGGGCTGGGGGGGGGAGTGCTAGGGGGAGCCATCCGCTGGCTGCACGGCCCGCCCTGTTGTGCCTGCAAAAACTTTGCTCTGATTTTAAGCCAGTGGCTCCTTGCTGTAGTGCCTGCGTCTGTGGGAACTGTGGCTTATTTGAGCAAAGCCAGCTCTTCAGCATGCGTTACTGTACACAGCAAGCTTTTTGAAGCACCGTTAAGGGCTTGAACAACGTACAGCAGCAGAGGGTTCTAAGGAGAAGCCCCTTGCGCACACGCACACACACACACACCCCAGAGGAGAGGGGAGGAGGAACTGTGTTCACACAAAAGTGGCACCGATGATACCTTTAGGCTACTAGAAAAATAACAAAAACATTGGTAATATTTCGAGGGCGAAACCCTCTCCTCAGAGTAGTACCAATAGGTTATAACTAGACATGGGCACGACTCGGCGAAATCCTCGTTTCCGTTTCCATTCCTTGTTTCCGTTACGTAACGGAACGAAGAACGACAATTACTCCGCCAGAACTCGAACTCGAACCGACTAAAGAAAAATTGGGTCTGATTTGTCATGTTGTCGTTCCTAGCATCGCAGCGATCGCGCGATGCCAAGCGGCACAGAAAAAAAGTTTTAAAAAGTAAAAAAAAACCCCGATTCCCGGCCAAAACAGCAGGCGAAAATATGCCTGCCTGAGTGAGGGCACCTACCAGAGGGGTGGTTTCTGGGGGGGGGGGTCCCCGGCCTCCCCCCCCTCTCCTCTCCTGGGCTGCGCATCCTCGTCGTCTCGCCAACTCGCCATGCCATGCGGTGCAGGCTGGGGATCCAAAATGGGGCGACCGCAAGCAATATTTTTATTTTGAAATCGTGGTGGTCCAAAAACACACCAAAGCACCACAGAAACATGCGAAAATAGCTGTTTTAAAACTGCCTAGTTTTTACAGTAATAGCAGTGGGTTTTTCTTGCAAAAAAACATCTCCATTGATTTTATTTTATTTTATTTTTATTTTTTTACACCTGCGCAGTGCGCAATGATGGGCTGGCCATGGGAGTGGACCATGCAAATTTTTGGAGCCATTCCACCAATTGCATGGCCACTTGACCAGGTTTTGACCGAGACTTCTGGGATGTGCCTGTCGGGCATAAAAAGCCCACTAACCGTAGCCCGAACCCGAACCCTAACCCTAACCCTAACACATACGCCAGTACACTGTCCTTCTTAGTGGGTCAGAGAGGCACCCAGAGGTGCACCCCACGAACTCACCCTAACCTTACCCGTAACCCTAAGCCTAACCCTTGCGCTAAGCCTAACCCAAATCTGTACTCGCATTGCACTATATACACGCAAGTACAGTTCCCTTCTTAGTGGACCACAGAGCGCTCAGATGCAATAGCAGCAGTGGGCCTGCGGTCTACAGAGAGGCACCCAAAAGAGGTGCCTCCACTCAACTTGGTATGCATATCCAATTGGCTATGCATGCCATTTTGTAGTGGGCCAGAGGAGGCACCCACCCACAGAAGAGCCTCCAGGAGCCCGCTTTCCCTTCATAGCGGGCCAGAGGAGGCACCCACCCCAGAGAGGTGCTTTCAGGAGCCCGCTCCCCCCCAAACCAGTACTAACGACAGAGGAAAAATCGACAAACGAAATGACAAATTTTTGGAAAATTTCGCGAAAAACGGAAACGAGCTGAAACGGGCCGGCTCCGACACATGACAACTCGAAAACGTCATTTTCCCTGGTCGTGCCCAACTCTAGTTATAACTAGAGTTGGGCACAACCAGAAAAAATTACGTTTCGAGTTGTCGTTTGTCGGGAAGGGCCCATTTTGGGTCGTTTCCGTTTGTCGTGAAATTTTTCAAAAATTTGTCATTTTGTTTGTCAATTTTTCGTCTGTCGTTTGTACAGTGGTTTAGGGGGAGGGGTGGCCTCTGGGAGGCTCCTCTCTGGGTGCCTCCCTCTGAGTTGATCCAGAAGGGAAGGTAAGCGTAACGCGTAGCCGCTGCCAATTATGTTGGGTTGTTAGTGTGACAGGAAACCTCGTCGGCACTTCGCTGTCTCACTAAGAAAATATAGCCATTAAATAGCCATATTGGGGGTTAGTGTGTCAGAGGCACCTTTCTCGCCGCTGACTCTGACTCACTAAGAAGGAAAGCATACTGGCGTACTGGCGTACAGGGTACAAGGGAGGGAGTGGGTCCGGAGTTGGATGCACCTTTCGATGCACCACTCTGACCCAGTGCATCGAAGAAGGGAAGTGTACTTGCGTACGAATCGGGGTTAGGGTTGGGGTTAGGGTAAGGGCTAGGCTTAGGGTAACAGTTAAGGTTAGGGTGGGTTAGTGGGCTGTACCTCTGGGTGCCTCTGGCCCACTAAGAACACAGTGTACTGGCATATGGGTTAGGGTTAAGGTTAGGCTTAGGGTTGGTGGGCTTTTTATGCCCTCTCTGGCACATCCAGAAGTCTCAGCAAAACCTGGCCATGCGATTGGTGGATGGCTCCAAAAATTTGCATGGTCCCATTGCATGGCCAGCCCATCATTGCACGTGCGCAGGTGTAAAAAAATAAAAAAATAAAAATAAAATAAAATAAAATAAAATCAATGGAGACATTTTGTTGCAAGAAAAACCCACTGCTGCTACTATAAAAAATCAGGCATTTAAAATACCTAATTTTCAAATGTTTCTGTGGTGCTTTGGTGGGTTTTTGGACCATGATTTAAAAATAAATATTGCGGTCGCCATTTTGGATCCCCCCCACCGCATGGCAAATGGAGACGACGAGGATGCCCCCCCCCCCCCAGCCTGGTACCAGCAGCCCGGGACAGGGGGGGGGAAGGCTGGGGATTCCCCCAGAAACCACCCCTCTGTAGGTGCCCTCACTGAGGCAGGCATATTTTCGCCTGCTTTTATGGCTGGGAATTCGGTTTTTTTTTTTTTAAAAAAACTTTTTTTCTGTGATGCATGACATCGCGCGATTGCCGCGATGCCATGAACGACAACGACAAATCAGACCCAATTTATCTTTATCGGGTCGGGTTCAAGCTGGAGCGGAGTAATTGTCGTTCTCGTTCCTCGTTACGTAACGGAAACGACAAACGAGAACGGAAACGAGGATTTCGCCTAGTCGTGCCCATGTCTAGTTATAACATGGCAAAAGCTGGATTTGCCAGGAGTTATTTCTTAGATGTAAGGTCCTTGGCAAGATGGGGAAAAAAGCCAGGCAGTTTCTTAGTTGAGGTTCGGACGTTGGATGTTCTTAGGCTGCATCCAAATTGAAGGGGTGTGTGTGTTTTTATTGCCCCCCCCCGTCCTTCCAAAGACCTGTGTTCACACGCAACCTCTAAAGGGTTGCACCAAATGGGCAGGAGTTTCTCAAAGGCTGGGAGACGCGGTCCATTCTCTTTGCATTTTGCATTCAAGGCTTCCCTGTTGCATCCGCTGAGATCGGTTGAAACCAAGTCAAATTATGCCAGTGGCCACCGTTTCTGTTGTTGAGTTTTCCTGGGGGAGGGGGGGTTGAGGCAGTGAGGGAGGGGTAAGACCGGCTGTGTGGACTCCAGCCACTCCTCTTGAGCACCAGCCTTTCAAGCCTGTTGGGCGGTGGGCGTGGGTGGCGTGTGGGGGGGGAGACCTATTGGCTTCAGGGGAGCCATCGTGCGTTTTTTCTCTTGGTAGAGCTGCCATGCCCTTGGGCTGAGATGCAGCTTCCAGGTCCATTTTGGGTGGCCAGCCTGGCTGTCTTGGGTGGGTGGGTGGGTGGGGGGCTGGGGGACTGATCCAAGCGCTGCCCTTTTGCAAGGGCTCAGCACCCTGAGCGCCGGGAGGGGAGCCAGAGGAGGGTGGTAGCTACGCACACAAGCAGGGGCACTGGCTCTTTGCAGTACAAGCACTGCAGCAGGACCCGGTGGCCGTGGAGCCATGGGGGTCGTTGTGGGTCTTGGTGAGGAGGGTGCAGGAACACAGTGCCTTGCTATTCAGCCTGGACAGTGGCAGCAGGCAAGAAGGCCAAGCCAGACCAGAGAGGGCTTCTCTTCCTCCATCTTGTCACTCTGTGCCAGGGTGGGGGTGGCTGCTCAGGAGGGGGCAGGGATGAGGCCCGGCAGAAACTTGAGAGACAAATAACTGAGTGGCACTTCTGCGGCAGCCTCTGATTCGGAATGTGAGCCACAAAGGAGGGAGATGAAATGACAAGCAAAAAAGGGGGCCATGCTTCCCGTTGGGATCCTCTGCACTTGGGTTGCGTGGATTGGGGGGGGGGGCTCATGTGTTTTGTTGCCAGCGTACCCCCCTTGTTCTGAGCAGCCAGCTCTGACTTCGTTCTCTGGGCGCTGTGATTTTGGCCTGTCGCGTGTCATGTGCTCTGGCACTGAGCCATACCCTCCTGAGTCTGTTGACTGCAAGTAAGGCTCATTACTAAAAATAGTGGGAATCAAGATTTTGTTTTGGGGTTTGCAGGGTGTCGCTTCTTTTTTCTGCAGTTGCATAGATTCTGTTTTCCTCTCCCCCCCCCACTCCAAAAACTGCATGGAATGTTCCGGGAGCAACCTTTGCGTCTCGTTGGCACTTTGATCTGCTGGAAGCCTTTTGGGGGACTGGGTACGCTGGGGCAAGGAGGAGGCCGCCCGTGTGTGGGTTCTCCCGAAATTGGTCTGAATGAAAAGGCTATGAGCCGCCTTTTCAAGAGAGAGAGAGGGGGGAGAGTCTCACAGAAAACTGTGCAAAGAAGAAGCCGGACATTTGTGAATCGTGGAGAGAAGTCCGGGGAGGAGCTGCCTCCCTCCTGTGTCGCTGCCGCCAGCGTAGCGAGGCTTCCCCTGTTCTACGGCTGCTAAGGCTCCGTCCTGGAGCAAGTTCGGGCGCTTTGCTTTTGCCCGGCTCCCTCTCTCTGGTTTCCCTCTCCTGAGCGTTCTGTGGCTGCCTCCTGGCCCAGTAGTGGAGAGGCAGTGCAGAGGAACTCCTCCTGGGCAATGCTGGAACCATGGAGTGCTTGTGCATTGTAACCACTAAGGTAAGAAGCCTCTCGCTCCCTCGGGATGGTGGAAGCCTCTGTGCCTCTTCTTTCGTGAAGCCCTTCCTGAGGCCGCCTTTTAGCGTTCCCCCACCCCCACCCTAGGCTCCTGCCTGGCTTGCAGGATTCCAGAATGGTGTTTGCATGAACTGTGGTTGTTTCCCCCCAACATATAAAGTGGTGGCTTTGAATGCTTCGAAATGTTGGTGTTTTTAGTTGCTTTAAATACTAGTTGTGTGCAATATTCAGACTTGTATTTTGTGTGTGTGTGTCAGGCAAGAAACAAAACCAGAATTAAAATTTATGTATTCATTTCTTTTTATACTTGTTAACCGCCCGACTTTCCCTTGGGAACTCTGGGCAGTGTACAACAAATTGCAAAAACAATTTGCCCCCCACCAAACACAACCCCTTAACAAAACAAATCATATAAAAATATAAAAACAGTAAAAAAAAATAAAAACAACAAATATAAATTAAGAAAATAAGACAAAATGCTTTGGCCCATTAAAGACTTATATTTTAAAGATGTTTGTTTGTTTGTTTGTTTAAAGTGACCATTTGTGAACCAAGTCCACTTCCTGAGAAATAAATGTGAGAATACATTTATGCATTCATAAATGCCCCCAAAATAAAGAGGGTAGAAGTTGTTGATTGCACAGCATTTCACCTGGTAATGACGTTTAAGACCTTTTTTTAAATATTTAGTTCCTTCTCCTTACAGATTAGCTTCAGGCTGTAGTAGTCATCAAATGGAAATGCAGTAGGAATCTCTGATTTCCTTTGAAGCTTGTAAAGCAGCTCTGGTTAGTTAGGACGAAATGTGGGTATGGAAAATACACAGCACATGCAATGCAATCCTTGCCGTGTTTACACTTGATAATGGCCCAAGAAATCTTGGCTAATGTTAAACTAAAGGTCGGGGCAGAGCTGGCACCTGGGCTGGTGGTGGCAGGGTGGGATTCCCATCTCTCTGTCAGTGCTATGCAGTCTGTTGTGATTATGTTTTAAAATGTTGCATAATTAAAATATCCCAACTCCTGCGATTCGAAGGTAGCTAACTGGTGGCACTCTGAGGTGTCCTCTTTATATCAATACTTTATTCTGCTGGTATTTCTTTTGAGGCTCCTGGGACCTGGTATGAAATCCGTTGCTCAGGCGCTTTCCCCTGCCTGGACGGGTGAATCAGGGCTGACTCACTGGGATTTGGCGAGGCCGCCAGCGTTGCTCTCAGTGCCCGCTGGCCACCCTCTTTCTCAAGGGGCCCCGTGAGATTCAGCCAGCCCACCTTCTCCCTTTTGGCGTCCTCCCACTGGTGACCGTAGCAGTGAAGGGAGTTCAACAGTTCTAAGATGGTTGTTATTAACAAGGCTTATGCACCGTGAGAATAAAATGGGGTGGCTTTAAAAATCAGAATCTATTGTTGGATTACTGATGACAGCTTCTTGGAGCAAATGTGTGCTGTTGGAGGGGGGGGGGAATCTTCATTTGTGGGTTATTTTTAAAGGGTGTCATGTTCAAATGAATTGTATTTATTGTTTGCCTGCTGCTGTAATTTGTGACAGGGTTCTTTTTTGAGCTTGAAAAACGTTACACCAAGGTCCTGTATGCAGCCTTGATGTCACTGAACGAATTAGGAGCATTCTGTCCATCCCTCTGTGAACGCATAAATGTCTGGGTACATGCCTTTGTTTTGTCTCATCCTGGGCTTTCTTGACCTGTTTGTGAGTTCTGATAGTAGCCCTGGAAGAGTTCACCACCTCCTGTTCTCTGTGTGCAGATTTGGGGTTTAGGCCTTGGTCTTGGGGAGTGGGATCCTTGTGGTGGGCAGAGCAGCCATGACCGATCTGTAGACAGGGTTGCTCTCACAGCCTTCTGTCAAATTCCAGGTATAGGTTACACATTTCAAGGCAATCAAGCAACTTGAATGAAACTCTCTGCCCCCCCCCCGCCAAAAAAAGCATACAAAATGTTGTCTTATGGTGTGGACGTGGACTTCTAGCCAACTTCTTTTGTGAATTTTGGCATTTTGTGTGTACAATGTGTGGTCCTTGGGACCCCAGAATGAATCTTCTGAGTTCCCATTATTTCTTATGCTCTATGCCAGTGTTGGCGAACCTATGGCACGGGTGCCAAAAGAGGCCCTCGGAGCCCTTTCTGTGGGCACCCGGCATCGCCCCTTCACAGCCACCTGGATTCAGGTTAAATGGCTCGACTGGCACTTTGTGAAAAATTAGTGGGTTTTGAATTGCAGTTTGGGCACTCGGTCTCTAAAAGGTTCACCATCCCTGCTATATGCTTTGATGGACTCGTTCTATACAACCACCTCTTATGATATCAAATAACTTAGTGTCAATAGTGGAGTCCTTTAAATTTCTGGTACTATTATATCTCAAGATTTAAAATGGTCATCTAATATTAAAGGTATTATTAAGAAAGCACAACAAAGAATGTTTTTTCTGCGTCAACTTAGGAAGTTCAGACTGCCAAAAGAACTGTTGATTCAATTTTATAGAGGTGTTATTGAATCTCTCATCTGTTCCTCTATAACTGTCTGGTTTAGTTCTACGACTAAGCAGGACAGATATAGACTTCAAAGGATAATTGGAACTGCAGAAAAAAATATTGTTACTAATTTGCCATCTATTGTGGAATTGTATGCCACACGTGCTAAAAAGAGGGCGATGAAAATATATACAGATTCCACACATCCTGGACATACAGTAATCTGTTTCAATTGTTACCCTCAGGGCGACGTTTTAGGGCAGTGTTGGCGAACCTATGGCACGGGTGCCAAAGGTGGCACTCGGAGCCCTTTCAGTGGGTACCCAACATTGCCCCTTCATAGCCATAGGGTTAAATTGCTGTATTGGCACTTTGTGAATAATTAGTGGGTTTTGAATCGCAGTTTGGGCACTCGGCCTCTAAAAGGTTCGCCATCACTGTTTTAGGGCATTGCATACTAGGACAACTAGATATAAAGATAGTTTCTTTCCAAGTGCTATCAAACTGTTGAATAATTAATTTTTACTTCTTTTCTTACTTTTTAAATATTCTTATATTTCCTTCTTATATATGGAGAACATTTTTTTTTACCAAAAACAAATTCTGGGTGTGTCCAACCACACTTGGCCAATAAAAAGAATTCTGATTCTGATATAAGAGTGTTTTGGTTTAGAAGCATGTTTCCAGAACAAATTATGCTCATAAACCAAAGTATTACTGTAGCCAGCTCTCCAGATGAACAATAAATTCTAGACAGCTGAAGTTGTTTATGTTAAAATTTGTAAATGTGGAGGTGGCATTTTTCAGATCCTATAACTTGCATCCTTTGTAGCTACAATACTTGGCAGTTGCAATTCTTTGCATCTGCAGTGTTCTGGTCTTGTAGGCTTATGATGGGTCATATATTTTATCCATCAAGCCTCTATCCCTCTAAGCTTTGCAAAATTTTAGTCATAGCGCTGATGTTATCATCTTAGTGGCAACAATAATTGAGATTCCTATTGGGAAAAAAAGATGAGTTGTTCTGAACTGCCCAGAGTAGCTTTTGGGCTAGCTAGATGGCTGCAGTATATACATAAATAATACTAGTGGGTAAATATAGAACATTTGCATTGTGTACTAAATGGGAATTTTGTTGGTATCCAGATGTAATACTATATTTTGGTATTTTAATACCAAAAGACATCCTTCAAATTATTAAACTGAATTTCAATAAGATAGTTAACTAGAGAGATTTTTAATATTTAGACATCTAGAAAGAGAGGCTTCACTTACACTTAGTGTTTGGAGTAAAGGTAATGCTCATAAGAGGAATCAAAGCCACCAATAATGTATACACTAGAAACTGAGGTGAATCAGAGAATGGTGACTTGTTTGGATTTGTGATTCTTCAAGGTCAATGAATCACAAGCACGAATTTATGATTTTTTTCCCCTCTGAAGAATGGACAGTGGCATCCAAGGGACCTGGAGACGCCAGATTTGCAGGGAAGGTCTCCATGGCTCTTTTCCAGATGTATGAGTTACGGACCCGCAAGAAACCTCCAGAGGAAAGTCCCCTCCAGGCACCCAAATTTGCAGGGAAACCTCCCAAGACTCTCCTCTACAGTTTCCCCAAGTTTGGTGCAGATTGGGTTTCAGACATCTGAGATGTACACCCCCAAAGTGAGTCCCCCACTAGAGAAAGCGCACTTTAGCCACTGGCTTCGGAAATCCAATTTTCAACAAACTTGGAGGGAATGTAGAGGAGATTCAGAGGAAGCTTCCCTACATGTCTGGTGTCTTTAGGTACTTGCGGGGTGTGTGTGTTCTTTGGTGGGGGTACATAACTCAGAAACCAGAGATCCAATCTTCTCTAGGTGCCTTGGGGCCCATTTTTTAGCAAAACAAACCAATGAGTCAAAAATTACTAAACCCCCCCCCCCATCAAGTCATATTTGTTGGGTGGTATCATGTGTGCAAATACGAATTGATGAATTAGCAATTTTTGAATTAAGTTTGCAATGTGTTTTTTCAATTTGTCCATCTCAGGTATAAACTTCATGATACATTCCCCAAGTGTATTTGGAAGGATGAATTCATTCCAGCCATGTGGAGCTCAGAGACCCAAGGGAGGGTTGGTGGTTTGGCCCAGTGTGGCTGCTCCAGCACCTTAGCCACCCCACTGCCTGACTGTGCTCTCTCGTCTCCCCAGACCTGGGGCTGGGGGTGGGATTGGGAAGGTGCTGCTGTGGAGCTGTTTGGGCCACTGATGCTGGGGTATGTGTGGGGGACACACGCTGGGCCTCCTTTTGGAGGATGCCAGAGGGTCTCCTCAAGCTGCCTGCCCTTGGTTGGGCTTAAAAGCGTGTGGAGCCCATCCTGCGTACTCAAGCAGGTCATCAAGGGAGGGCCTTGTTTCTGCATAGACTCTTGGCCAAGGGAAGACCGGGAGCTAGCTGGCCTGGTCCTGAGGGAGGATTTGGGGGGGGGACCCGGTGGCTCCTACGTTGAGGGAGCGTGACAGGGGACAGGGAAACAGAACGAGTTGGCCTGTCTGGACAATCTTCGGGGGGGGGGGGGGCTGAGCAACGGTGAAGGAATGCCGCCCTCTGCTGCTGC
>JAHTLZ010000151.1:233724-243725 GCA_023846285.1 Phrynocephalus versicolor
CCTTCCTTCCTTCCTTCCTTCCTTCCTTCCTTCCTTCCTTCCTTCCTGTCTGCCGTTTGCTCTCTCTTTCTGGCTGACCTGAATGGGAGCATACAGAAGACTGCCTTTCAATGTTGCCACTCAGTAGTGGCTTGGAAGTGGCAGTGAGGCCCGTGGCCACGTCTCATCTGCTGCCCTGAGGTGTACCCTTGCCCTATAACAGGGATAGCTCTGAGGTGGGGCTGTGTGGTTGTGGGAGCCAGCTGCCCTGTTGTCGTAGCTGCTGTTGCAACACAACTAACCACATCTGCCTGCACTCTTGCAGAAATTCCGCTGTCCGGATGAGGACACTCCTTCCCTGGCACACAGCAGCAGTTCCCACCAGGCTACGAGCGAAGGGGCAGATCCTGAGTTGGTTCAGGTGTCCGAGAAGAACCTCTCACAGATTGAGAACATCCATGGCTTGGTTTCACACGCTCGCATTTCCCCTGTCAAGGTAGGTGTCTTGTGGGCGTCCAGACGGATTTCCAGGGGCAGCTTTCTACTGTATGGGACAAAAGATAGAGCTTACAACTCTTCAAATAGTAAAGTCTAGGGATGGGCACGAAACGGAAAGTAATGCATTTTCAAAGTAGTTTCATAATGAAACAAAATGAAATGAAACACTCTGCTCCCCTTGGTCCCGCAGGAGTGTGGCTTGCATTGAAGAGGCTTGGTTGGAGAAGGCTGGGGGTCTGGCAGGGAGGCAGCCTTGCAGTGGTCAGTTGTGATTCCTCTCCCCACGGGCCCCATCCCTCAGTTTTCCGGGTGTGAATATGCGCTTCTGAAAGGACAGAAGAGGGGTTCTCCTGGCGTACTCCCTACCGTGCTGCTCAACGGCCTCCCTTCCTGAGAGAGCTGAGCTTGCCCGGGGCGGGGGGAGTCCCCTCGGATTGTCATGGGGGGGGGGAACCTCAGCATCCGTTGCAAGGAAGCTTGGTCAGCAGGGGCCAGGCCACGCTGTGCTCCATGACGACCACAGGGCTGTCCCAAATGCGATTCCTCCTCCCCCCCATGCTGCAGGTTTCTGTATTGGGATAAATGTTGGAGACCTGGTGCCGAGGAAGTCTCTGCAGTTCCTTTGCCACGGACAGATAATTACTTTATGGGTTTTAGACTCATTGTCACTTTGGTAGGCACCTCTGTGAAGCCCTGGTTGATCTCTGGAGCAGGAAAACGTCCAGGACCTTTGACACGATTGCTCCTAAGTATGTCCCCCTCCCTCCATGAAATAGAGTCAGACTGGCCCCCTGTTTTTTCAGGACCCCAATGGTGATGAAACAAGCAGAACAGAGCTTGAGTGGTAATGGCATTGGAACGGCAGCTGTACACGGTGTACACTGCCTCCTTTTGTGCATCATCCTTCAGCTGCCGGTGTTGTTTTGAGCTGTTGACTTGCTCAGCCAGAGCTGGATGATGGTTTTGGTGCGCTCAAGACATTGTTTTGTTTTGAATATCATGAACAATTTTGTAGCACTTCCATTTTCTAAGCTGTTTTTTCAACACCTCCTGCAATAATTTCTTAGTACTCTTGCATACAGCGTTTCAAACCTTGACAGGGTTCTGACAGGAGTGTTGCAGGCAGCAGCATGAGTGGGAAGCACCTGAGGCAAGGCCTATTGAGCCTTCCTGGCCCAGCCCAAGGTGGTGTTGTTCAGCCCTTACGTCCGACTCTTCGTGACCCCCTGGATCAGAGCTCGCTGGGGGCCTTCCTGTCCTCCACTGCCTCCCGGAGTATGGTCAAATCCATGTTAAGAACATAAGAACATAAGAAGAGCCCTGCTGGATCAGGCCAAAGGCCCGTCTAATCCAGCTTCCCGTATCTCACAGCGACCAACACTGGGAGCGGATGAGACTAGATATCTGTCTCCTGATACCACTCCCCTGCATCTGGCCCTTGAAGTACCCTGGTTTTAAGCCTGGAGATTACACATCTCCATCATGGTCTGTAACCTGTGATGGACTTTTCCTCCAGGAATCTGTCCAATCCCCTTTTGAAGGCATCCAGGCCAGATGCCATCACTACATCCTTTGGCAGGGAGTTCCACAGACTAACAACACGCTGGGCAAAAAAAAATTTCTTTTCCACATGGAAAAGTTTTGTGTCATCCGCAAACTTGGCCACCTCACTGTTTATCCCTGTCTCCAGGTCATTTATGAACAGATTGAAAAGCTCCGGCCCCAGAACAGAGCCCTGGGGCACACTGCTTTTCACTTCTCTCCATTGTGAAAATTTCCCATTGACACGTACTCTTTGTTTGCTGGATCTCAACCAGTTCTCAATCCATAAGAGGACCTGCCCTCTTATCCCCTGACTGTGCAATTTTCTCAGCAGCCTCTGGTGAGAAACTGTGTCAAAAGCCTTTTGAAAATCCAGATAGACTATATCCACCGGTTCACCCAAATCTACATGCCTGTTGACCTTTTCAAAAAATTCTAAAAGGTTTGTCAGGCAAGACTTAACCTTACAGAAGCCATGCTGATTTTCTCTCAGCAAGGTTTGTTCTTCTATGTGTTTTAAGATGTTGGTTGCATTGATGACACTGTCCAACCATCTCATTCTCTGCCATCTCCTTTTCCTTTGGCCTTCAGTCTTTCCCAACATCAGGGACTTTTCTAAGGACTCCTCTCTCCTCATGAGGTGGCCAAAGTGTTGGAGCCTCAGCTTCAACATTTATTATTTATTTATTTATTTATTTGTTACTCTTATACCCCGCCCGTCTTCCCAAAGGGAACTCTGGGCGGCTTACAATAAAAATAGAAATACAAAAAGCAGATAACAAACAAGTTAAAACAAAACGGGGCAGGGAGCAAGATGGCTTTCAGGGAGCAAGATGGCGGGCCAAAAAACCCCACCAAAAAAACCCCAAAACCAATCTAACTAAAAAGGTCGCCAAACGCCTCCCTGAAGAGGTAAGTCTTCAGGGCTTTTTTAAAGGCAGGCAGGGAATCAATCAGGTGCAGCTCACTGGGTAGATGGTTCCAGAGTGAAGGCCCCACCACAGAGAAGGCGGGGTCACACGTACGCGCTTTCCGCGCCTCTCTGGGTGTGGCCACCCTTAGTGAGTGCGCCTGCGCCAGTCTCGTGGGTCTGGCCCCAGTTGACCTTTGAGAGATTCGCTCAGCCAGATGCTCAGGTCCCAGGCCGTGGAGGGCTTTGAAAGTCAAAACCAGGACCTTGAACCTAATCCGGGGGACAACGGGAAGCCAGTGCAAGCGAGCCAGAACTGGGGTGATGTGCTTGAATCTCCGAGCACCCACCACCAGCCTGGCCACCGCATTCTGCACCCACTGTAACCTCCGGACCAGGGTCAAGGGCAACCCCACGTAGAGGGCATTACAGTAGTCGATCCTTGAGATCACTAGGGCCTGCACGACTGTCCTCAGGGAGGACTCATCAAGGTACGGTCAGATCTGGGCGATCCTGCGAAGATGGATAAAAGCGGTCTTGGAGACAGTCATCACCTGGGCTTCCAGGGAGAGGGCTGAGTCCAGGACCACGCCCAGATTCCTGGCCCTGTCTGTAGGCTGGAGGGAAACACCCCCCAGCTTAGGGAGGGGGCCATTGTACCCAGACGAGGGCGCCCCGAAGAACAGAACCTCTGTCTTCTCCGGATTGAGCTTGAGCCGGTTATCTCTGGTCCATTCCAGAACTGCCTCCAGGCACAGATCAAGGGAGCGAACTGCCTCCACTGCAGACGACGAAAAGGAGAGATAGAGCTGCGTGTCATCAGCGTACTGATGACAGTGAACTCCAAATCTCCTGATGACCTCCACCAGCGGCCTCACATTGAACAGCATGGGTGAGATTGCCGACCCCTGGGGCACCCCACAAGGGAGAGTCCAAGGAGTCGACAAATCGTCACCCAGCTGAACCCGCTGAGACCGGCCGCCAAGGAAGGAATGGAGCCAGGATAAAGCAAGGCCCCCAATTCCCACCTCTGCCAGCCGGACCAGCAGGTTACCGTGGTCAACGGTATCAAAGGCAGCTGACAGATCAAGGGGTACCAACAGGGAGGAGCACCCCCTGTCAGCCTCCCTGAGGTCATCCTGCAGAGTGACCAGGGCAGTCTCGGTCCCGCGAAGAGGTCTGAAACCAGACTGGAAGGGATCCAGGATACGATTTTCCTCCAGATACAAATGGAGCCTGACAGCAGTCACCCTCTCGACAACCTTGCCCAGGAAGGGAACAATGGCGATCGGACGATAATTAGATAAATCGTCCGACGCCAAGCCAGGTTTTTTCAGAGTGGGTTTCACCACAGTCTCCTTCAAATGGGCGGGGAAACATCCCTCCGCGAAAGAGGCTGTGGCAGTGGCCGAAACCCACTCAGGCATGTTCCCTTCGGCAGATTTAATAAGCCAGGCCGGGCAAGGGTCAAAGGGAGTGGCGCGGGCCGGCAACAAGCCATAGCTCTGGAGGCCTCCGCCGGAGACACTGGCCCAAACTCATCCAGGAGGGGGGAACGGAGGGATGAAGATCTCAGGGGGTGGACTAGGGCAACTGGGGGGCAAGTCGGAACGGATGGCCTCAATTTTGGATCTAAAGTGGGCTGCGAATTGCTCACTAGTGAAATCACTAGGAGGAGGCCTCAGACGACTGGGATTGGCGAGGTCCCGAACCACCCGGAACAACTCCGCCTGGCGGTTTGAGACCTCGCCAATTCTCAGGGAGACATAGGATGTTCTAGCGTCCCTGATTGTGCAAAGATAGCGGCCAGTTAGCTGCTTAAGAGCAGCCCTGTTCTCTTCCGTCCGGTTTGCCCTCCAAATGACCTCTAGTCTCCTGTGTTCTTGTTTCATCGACCGCAGCTCAACCGTATACCACGGAGAGGAGCGGTCTCCACAGCACAGGAGGCGCTTGGGGGCAATCCGGTCTACCGCCCCGGTAGTACCCTCATAACACCTATCCACCAGGGCATCAACCAGATCGTCTGCCAGGCCGCCAGAAAGCTCCCCGAATGCTTCCATGAACCTAGCCGGGTCCAGAAGCCTGCGGGGGCGGGCCCAACTATAGGGCCGACGCTCCCCGCTGGGCAGGGGGGGGCGATCGACAGGGAGAATTTTAGCAGGTGATGGTCCGACCATAAGACGGTCAGGGGCAAAACACCTCTGATCCTCAGACAAGAATCTGACGACATGGAGGAAAACACCAGGTCTAGGGTACGGCCAGCTCTATGAGTGGGGCACACAACATGCTGAGATAAATTCATGGAAGTCATGGATTCCATGAATTCCAGAGCCGCACCAGAGAGTTCCTCCTCGGCATGCAGGGGGACCTCAGCAACGCAGCCGAGATGAACTCCGCGATCTCTGGAAGGGATTGTGCTGGGTTGCGGGGAGCACGGTACACCAGCACAATGCCAAACTTATCTCACTGACCCACTGATAGATGGAGGCATTCAACCCCAGGACACACCATTGTCCCAGAACTGCTAACATGAAGAGAATCCCTGTAAACGATGGCCACCCCGCCACCCCTACCCTCCGACCTGCCCGCCCACTGGACCTGAAACCCGGGGGGGGCACAAAAGGGAGAGAAAAGCCCCACCCTCAGCGCCCATCCAGGTCTCGGTGATACATGCCAGGTCGGCTCGCTCATCCACGATCACGTCATGGATGAGAGGTGATTTATTATGAACCAACCTGGCGTTAACCAGGAGGCAGGACAGGTTGGAGGCGCTGGCGGGATGGCACCCAGGTGAGCGAGGGATCAGAACGGGGGACAGGCAGTAACATCTGTCCTTCCAAGGTACAATTACAAACCCTCTAAGCGAGTGGCAGGGCTGCAGGGTTTCTTTGTACCATAGACTTGGAAGGGACCTCAAGGGCCATCCAGCCAACCCCCTTGCCATGCAGGACTCTCCCCCCCGCCCCAGTTTCCTTCCACAG
Organism: Phrynocephalus versicolor; assembly: GCA_023846285.1. Classification (NCBI taxonomy): domain Eukaryota; kingdom Metazoa; phylum Chordata; class Lepidosauria; order Squamata; family Agamidae; genus Phrynocephalus; species Phrynocephalus versicolor. The sequence goes on from JAHTLZ010000151.1 coordinate 239,635, forward strand.
GAGATGGGACCTGTGTAGGTGGTGAGAACTCCTCCCCTGTCCTCTCAGTCCTAAGTAAATGCTGCACGAGGAGCCCATCAGACACAGCCAAGAAAGTTGCTGATCCACGCCGGTCTCCATCGTGGGTACCTGGCTGGCTGAGCTGTCTCCTTCGGGGCATGCCTGTAGCAGCGCCAGCAAACAAGGGCTTGGGCTGGCCAAGGTGTGTTTGTGTAAGAGGTGGGACAAGTTCCAGGTATTGAACCCCTTCTCATCACCTGACGGGATGGCTTTCCTCCTCCATTGGTTTCTACGTCTTGGAAAGGATCCTTCTTTCACCTTCTCTAGTTCTTTTCTCTTTGTCTCCTCGAATGTTTTCAAAGTACAGTATATGTTCCTGAAAAAAAGGCAACAGGAGCATTACAATCAATTGTTATATACAGTAAACCCCCGCTATTTCGTGGTTCATGTACTGCGGTCCTGCTATATCGCGGGACCAGAGTACATGCTGGGGCTCTAGCTGATTAGTCCTGGGGTGTTTCCCCACCCCAGCACCAATCAGTTGGAGCACGCTTCCCGGCTGCTGGAAGACTTTTAGAAAGGCCTTCCAGGAGCCCCTGCAAAGGCACCACTGCCCTTGCTGCAGGCGCCATTCCTCCCCCAGCCAGCGCTGCCCCGCAATCTCCATTGAAATCTATTGGCTCAATGCATTTCAATGGAGAAATTTTTCCCCATTGGAATGCATTGAGCCAATGTATTCCAATGGGGAAACATTTTTCCATTGAAATGCATTGAGCCAATACATTTCAATGGAGATGGCCCGGATGCCGCTTCCCCCCCACCCCCGGAGAAGATCCCCGAACGCCAACGGCGCGTGCTGCCCCCCAGGCCCCACCCGACCCGCATCCGCATATCGCAGATTTTCAGTCATCGCGTGTCGGGTGGGTCCCTAACCCCCGCAATAGGCGGGGGGTTACTGTACCATTGAGTCAGCTCCAACTGATGGGAACCCTCTGAATGAATGAGTGACCTCCCGAGGATTTGTCCTTGGCAGCCCCTGTGCAGCTCTTGCAAACTCAGAAGCCCGTGGCTTCCTTTTGTGGAGCCAGTCCATCCCATATGGGGTCATCTTTTCCCATTGCCTTCAGTCATCCCAAGATGGAAGGCAACCGGAAAAGGATGGTCCCCTTTAGCAGCCGGTCTGGTCCTTCCACGATGTCTCTGTTTTACTGCAGCCTCTGTTTCTTCCTGCTTGCCTTTAGAGAGGATTTGGGCTTTATTTCCTGGGGGCCCAGTTGTTTGTCCTTCTGCCCGCCTGGGGTCTCTGCCATGCTCTCTTCTGGCACAGCATTCCAGCTGTCGCACCCGTAGGTGTTGAGCAGGAATCCACGAGTGTGAACGAGGTTGCTCTTGGTCTCCACTGACAAGTCTCTGCATCTGAACGTGTGTTCGCTGAACTGGACTGTATATTGTCCCTCATTACTGTAAGCCGCCTTGGGTCCTTTTCTAAGGAGAAAGCCGGGGCAAATAAATATGGATATATATATATTTAGTTCCTTTATTACTGTCAATTAGAGATGGGCACAGAGCCCCAAACAAATTAGGAATCTTGTCTAAAGCCATCAGTTCCTTGGCTCGGATTAGTTCAGGCTTGTCCCGACTGGAGAACTCAAACTTGCTGAAGCAACACATGTTGAGGTGATGCAACGAACCTCCTGGTTTGTGGGGGGCCTTCCTCCAGCCTGCCCTTCCCCCCAGTTGCCCCCTCACCTCCCTACGTTCCCTTGCCATCGGCTCCTCTTCCTCTTCAGAGGCTGAGAGGTGGGGCAGGGGGCAGGGGCTGCCAGTGGGGAGGCAGCTGGGCCTGTTGTTGTTGTTGTTGTTGTTGTTGTTGACAGTCACCTGGCTGTCTTCAGCCTTCCTCAAAATGAATGGATGAATGAATTTGTAGTTCATTCCGGACAAAGTTGCAAGTTTGTGGTTGGTGGGGTTGATTGATGTTCCCATAATTAATATCAATGGTAAACCCAAGGTTAAAACTGGAGGGCCTGGCAAGGCGCCATTATTCTCCAGAGGTGTCTGTGCTGGGCGGTTTTCCTTATAATATGCAGTGAACCCCGAGTTTTATAAGACCTTGAATCTCAGAGAGGTCTCACCAGATCTTTTTCTCTTTGTGGTCTCCATTGATATTGGTGGTTGCAGCTGAGGATCATTGTGGTGGGGAAGGGAGGTGCCGCTAGGTGGCTGTCTTGCACAGGACGTCCCCCAGAGCTCTGCATGGCCTCCAGATGGTCTGTAGTTCTCCGTCCAGCCCAGGCATTCATGCAATGGCAGCAAACAGAAGCATGGGCTGTAAAAATTCTGTTCTGCATGCATTTCTTGAAAAATAGGGGTGCTGCCTTGAACCGCGATGGTGGGGAGCTTAGGAGCCAGGACAGAACTACCGGTGGTAGCCAGGCCTCAGATAGCTGGGACTGACCTCTTTTTCCTCCCCCTTGGTGTCTTTAGGTCAGCTTTTGATTACTTTTAGGACGTAACGCTGAATGGTGTGTTGCACTCACATTCCTTGAATGGAAATGGTTGTGCTGTTCTGGGCAAGCTGGAGATACAGAGCCGGCCTCCCCCTGCAGGGAGCAAGAGCTTTGGAAGCCGAGGGGCCTGTGGGGCTGGCCAGCTTGTGCTTTGGCCTCCCCAGCCGAGCCCCCACCCAAGCTCCATGTGCCCCAGGGTGCTGCTTTGGAGCTCCACTTCTCTCATTCCGGAGGGGAGGGACAAGGGCAGTGTCCCTTCTTTCTCATATCAGGCCCAAAACCCAAGGAAAACACAAAAAAAGAAAGAAGTCATGGTTGCACCTGAAAGACGAGCTGCTATCTCTCACCGTGGGCTTTTGAGCCCACGTAATTCTCACCTTAAAATATAGCAGGCCACCTGGAAGGTGTCAAGCCATTTTAGTCTCTCCCATTCTTCTGGTGCTTGGGGACTCACGCGGCGGCATCTTCCTCCACTGATCTCAGGGATGCCCTTCTGCCGTTCCCTCCATGGCAGCTGCACGGATTGGCCCCGATGCCTCAGGCACCTCGAAGGCGGCCATGGTATTAGTGGGTTGCCGGAAGAGCGGCCAGGCGCCTCGTGACGTGCAAGTCACCCAGGGGCTCGTCCCCCGCAGCCCCCTTGTTCTGAGGCCTTCGAAGGGACCACCGGGCGGCAGACCTTGCAAGCGTGCCAGAGAGCCTGCCTGTCCCGCTGGGAGGCCTGTTCCTTCAGGAGGTCCTTCTGCGTGGTGGTGGGGGGGTGCAGAGGATCCTGACCTGAAGGGCCCTTCCCTCCTCCTTCCTGCCCTTTTCTGTTTTAGAGGCTCCCAGATGTCATAAATGCACGTTACATTCGGATGGGAAGCGTGGTTCAGTTTCCCAAGGGGCAGCGGCGTCACTCTGTTTCGGCAGGGAAAGACCCAACAGAAACAGAAGAACTCGGTTATGATCAGGACTGAGAGATTTGTGTCCGTGTGACCTTTCATAGATTCCAGGGCACGTCTTCAGAGAGATGATGAAGGATCAAAGTGGCCTGCTGATATACCACCCCATGCCACTTCAAGTAGTCTCTGGGCGGTTTGGGACTTTGGGACCATAATCCTTTGTTTGACAGTGGTGTGGGTTGCCTGTATGTTTCTGTGAAGGAAGGAGAGGATGAAACTTCTACCCATGGAGACGTCCCAGGGCCCCCTCTTGGTGGACAGGGTGCTCTTCGCATCCTAACTGGAAAGGCAAGTGCCCCGTGGTTGGCGAACGGACCAGAAGTGCCCGTTTGCTCTGAATCCACATAATCAGACATCCTCAAGTGGGCCAAAGAGCAGAGCAGATGAGCGCTGGATTAATCAGGTTGCGCTAATGCGCCTGGTGGCGGGGGAGGGTGGAGGGTGGAGGGTGGGCTGGGAGCCGTGCCTCCCTTCCGTCCCCATCTGCCAGCCTGCCTGGGCGGTGGTGTGTCTAAGGCAGGGCAGAGCCCTTCCTTCCTTCCTTCTGTGGGAAGCCCTGCTCTTTGGGCTCCTGGAGGGCTCCCCCCCCAACACACACACACACACACACACACACACACACACACACACACACACA
>JAHTLZ010000151.1:243735-254847 GCA_023846285.1 Phrynocephalus versicolor
CCCCCCCCCCACTCCTGGCTTCCGTGACTTCACCCCCTCGCCCGCTCAGCCCCCTGCTGGGTTGGGGCAGCCGTGGCACAGCTGGGTGGCAGCGAGGGGGCGGGAGCGCGGCTGCACCAGCAACGTGGGGCGGCTGGTGGCGAGGCCCAATGCCGTGGCCTCTCTGCCCCCCCTCCTCCTCTCAGCTTCCGGGGGCCTGAAAATGAGGAGGGGGGCAGAGAGGCGAAGCTGCCGGGGGGGGGGGAGAAGGCTGCCTGCTCCCTGGTGCCCTCGTTTGGCCTTGCACGCAGGCAGAAACGGCTTCCGAGGCAAGACCCATGGGGCCATGGGGAAGGAGCCCTCTGGGTGCCTGCCCCGACCCAGCAAAGCAGGGGAAGAGCTTCCCCCCACCCCACCCCCCACCCCTTGCTGAGTGGGCGGGAAACCCCCTCAGTCACCTGGTGGGAAGGCTGCGGTGGGGGGAGGCTGTTCCACTCACCTGGCTCTCGGCAAGCAGCTGATTCGGACAGCTCCGCAGCCTTGGCTGTCCCTGGGTTGAGGGGGGTGTTCCCCCCCAACTCAGCAAAAGGGGGCAAGCGCTTCCCCTGCTTTGCTGGGTTGGGGCTAGGCGTCCCATAGGAGTGCATTGAAAACCAATTAATCCATTCCCCCTTTTGCCTTTTTTTCTGAACGGACTAATTGGTTTACACTGTATTCCTATGGAAAACCGTGTGTCAAACTACGGAAATTTTGAGTTTAGAAAATCCAGTTGGAGCGGATTAATTTCTTAATTGGAGGTACTGCTGTATATTTAATGATTATGAGATTTAATTCCTTGTTAATGCATAATGTATTGTGGTTTAATTGTACTTGTTTTAACATTATGAGCTGCTTTGAGTTTCCTCTCTGGGAGAAGGCAGCCTTCAAATGACACTAAATAAATATTTCAGTATTCCTAATCTGGGTTTAAATTTCCCTTTGATTGTTTGGATCTTTTGAAAGAGCTCTCTTGTTATCCCTCTTTTGTTGCTCTCCTCTATTTCCTTGCACGGTCATTGTAATAGTTCTCTTTGTTTCTCTGTGACAGTCACTCAAAAGCTGCAGGTCGGATTCAGCATCTCCCTTTGCCATCCACCCACTTCTGTCACCAGAGGCTTGTGGTGCATCCTTCAGCACCTGGTGGGGATACCCCAAAAGCTCTCTCTCCACCCCCCTTTCATAAGGGTTCCTTTGCGAAAACCGCTGTGGTCTAGAAATGCATGCATGCATGAATGAATGAATGAATGAATGAATAAATAAATAAATAAATAAATAAATAAATAAATGGCTTTAGGAGGCCCTCGTCATGTGAGAGGCCTGCAGGCCGGGTATTTCATCTGGCTTCCTCTTTCTGCATGGAGGCTGCTGCCAACATCCCTTTAATCCCCCCCCCCAGTGCTGGACAGGGGGGCAGGGCGGGGCGGGGCTGCCCTGCATGCGTGTGCAGGCTTCTGGGCACAACCAGAACCTGGTGGGTGGCCATACTGGCTGTGGGTTCGTGGCACCGATGCAGCCCTGCACGGCCACGGACGAGGAGACTCGGGAGGGAGCGTGGGTTGTTCCTCCTTGGGGCCGAGCCTCCTTGGGGCCGGTGGGGAAGTGCCCCATGGAAGAGAAGGTGCTCTTGCCTGGCAGTCCCGCAAAGAGATGGGCCCTCCTCTTGCTTGCCGTGGGTGCTGCGCGAGGAAGGCTGGGTGACCCCGCAGGGCTCCCCTCGGCCTCTCGTGTGTCCTGTCACCCTGGCTGGCCGGCCGGCCCTGAAGAACAACCCTCACCCCAGTGTGGCGGCTGCGGTGGCTTTCCCAGTCCCCGGAAGGTGTGTCCCTCAGAGGGGCTGGAACACCCTTGGGAGGGAAGGGAAGGGCGGCCTGGCCTGGAGGGCTCGGCCCTTCCTGGAGCAGGGGCTGGACGGAGCAGCCCCCCAGGAGCCCCAAAGGAGGCAGGAGGAGGAGGAGGAGGAGGAGAGCTGCTCCAGGAGGCACCCCTGGGGGTGGGTGGGCTTGGGAAGGTCCTGTCCCCCCCCCTCAGAAGAGCAGGGCCACCTTGTGACCCAGCTTGGCTGAAGCTCCCCCCCCCCCCGTGGAAGAGAGAGGGGGGAGGAGAGGGAGGGCTTCTTCCTAAGGAGGTGCTCCAGATAGGGGTCCCGGGAGTCAAGGCTGCCCCTGCCCTCTTCCCACCCGCCAGGAATAGGAGGGAAGGAGCCCTTGGAAGGAGGAAGAGGAGGCCAGGGCTTGGGCGTCCAGGTCCTGCCAGGGGCTGGGGGGGGGGGCGGGCTCTTCCCAAATGTCCCAGGCGGGCACGGCAGCTACGTTGGTGGCGGTTGCGCTGGATGCCTCGGCAGGGCCAGGCAGCAACGCTGGCTTTTTAACTCAGCAGCTGTGATGACGCTGCCAGCGCCGGCCGTGGGCCTGATGCTTTCCCCACCCTGCGCATGGCTGTGTTCTCAGGCATTGGGGGGGGAGGGGGGGAGGGAGAGTGCGGGTGTGCGAGGGGGGGGAAGCTGTCTGTTGTGTCTGATGGAAACCGGTGGTGGCGGCACCGCAGCAAGAGGGACGGTTCTGTCCTGCCTGCTTCCTTCCCGGGCTCCTCTGCTGAATCCTTCTTCTCAGCTCTCCGCTCCCCCCGCCGCCCACCGGGAAGTCTCACAAAGAGCAGGGGGCTTCTCCTTCGGCTTTGGCAAACCCTCAAGGGGCGTGACTGCCTCCCTGCCCCCCAGCCTCCCCTGGCAGGGTCTCCCCCTCGGGGCAGGGGCAGGGGCTGAGAGGCTCCGGCAAGGGCAGCCATGGGGGTGCCAGCCCCCTGGGAAGCAACCTGAGAGCAAGGGGCCCGCCTGCCCGCCTGCCTGCCTGCCTGCCTGCCGGCTGCCGCCCCCCCTCCCCAAGGCAGCGGGGGGGGGGTAATCTGCCGACTCCGGCTGTTGTTGGGCTGATCGTCGTTGCCGGGGCTGACGGGGAGCACAGGTGCTTGGCAGCCCTTGCGTAGCGGCTGGAAAGAGCGGGCAGGATGAATTACATCTTTGGCAACAACGCTCTCCTTTACTCGCGTGCCAGCCGGGGTGGCAATGCCGGATCGGGCCCTGGTTCCGGGGGCTCCAAGCAGAGGCTGTGGCCCAAGAAGGGCTCCGCGGAGGCTCTGCCAGAGGGGGCCGAGGCACCTTCGCGCTGGGAGCAGCTCGTGGCCTTCTTCTCCCGCCGGAACCACCTCTGGGACTGCATCTCGGTGGCCGCCCGACCCGCCAGCCAGGTAGAGGGTCCCACAGGTGGTGGTGGGGATGGGAGGGGGGGCGGCGGCAGCCCTTCAGGCTACAAGAGTGGGATGTGCCTCATGGAGAGAGGTGGAGGGAGGGAGACGAGACTGCCCCCTCCACACACACCAGTAGCATCTCCTTCTGTCCCTGTTTGTGGGCAAGGGCAACAAGAAAGAATGGGTCCCCGGCTGGGAGGTGTGCCGATCCGATTCATGTGCTGTTTAACAGTGTGGAGTGAAGGCAGGGCATTCAGAGGACAGCTTTTCCGCCCTCCAGGAGAATAGGGGGTTGGGGTTGGGAAGTCGAGGAGGGGGCAGAAGGCCAGCTAGCCTTCCTTCCGTCATGGAGCACTGCTGGGACTTGGGATCTAAAGGGATCCCAAGAGTGCAACCCTGGCCCTATGGGTGAAAGAACCCGGGCAGAGTGGAGCTCAGCGCCCCCCCCCTGCTGCCCTCCCCATGGCTCCAGCGGGGAGCCAGGAGCCAGGGTCTCCCAGCATCCAGGAGGCTGATGAGGCACGGAGGGCAACTGGTCCCACATGGACCTTGGGACATCACCAGCCCCCCCCCCCGCCGTCTGTTTGCAGCCTGAGAAGTTTCCCAGTGGAGACGGTGGCCAAGTGACATTTCCTGGCCCTGCCTGGCGGCTTTGGCCCCTGCTGGGGCTGTTCTGAGATACCAGGCCGCCTGTGGCTTCCTTCCTGTAACTCGACCCCTCAGCTCTGCCACCCCCCTCCATTCCCTGGCCCCTTCCTTCCTCCCTTCCACCATAGGTGGGGCAGCACTCTCCCTCTCCCCCCCCCCGCCACCAACGCCACGTGGGGCCTTTGGGACAGGGCCCTCCAGGGATGGTGGTTCAGCTGCCACTCAGGACTCGCCCTTTGGATGGGACTCCTCTGCCAGGCATTCCCCAGGCTCTTCCTGTAAAGCTGGCTTTTGTCACGGTGTGTGTGTGGGGGGGGGGAGGGTGTGTGGGGGGGCATCTGCAAGCAGAGGGTTCCAAGGGAAGGAGTGCCATGACAGAGCCCCCTCTCACCCCCCCCCATTGTAGCAGGGTGTCCTTTCCATTCCCAGAAGTTCCCCAGCCAAGCTGGCTTCCTCCTCCTGGTCCCACCTGCCCCCCCACCCAACCTCTGTGGCCAGGATTCTCGCACCCCCCCCCCGCCTTGAGCCTTCGTCCTCCAAGGCGGTGGTGCTGGTTTAGATGCCCCAAAAGAAGCATACTGAAGGGTCCATTTTCCTCCCCCCCCCCCCGCTCCCCTAGCAACCTTCTCGCCCGTTAGGACTCCCTGGAGCTCCCCGGCGACCCTCCTGGGCTCTTTGGGATTGGGGAGGGGGGTGATCTGGACCTGACTGTGCTTCCTTCCTTCTGCCCCACTCCTTTTCCTTGAGGTTTCTTTCCATGGGGAGGGGTGGGGCTCTTGTCAGAAGAGTGTCCTGCTGAAGCTGGCACTCAGAGTGGCGGGTCGGTTGGTCCTGTTCCTGGTTCTGCAGCGTGGCCGTGCAAGGCAGCGGAGCTCCTTCTTTGGGGTCAGCCCCCCCTCCTGCTGCGTTCTTTGTGGCCCACTTTGAGAACGGCTGGGAAGTGGGGCCTCATTTGTTCACCCCTGCTGGGGGTGAGGAGGCAGCCCCTGGACAGGGCACTCTCTGTATTTGGTGTCCCTTGTTAAACCTGGCAGAGGGGACCCGGGGGCCTAGCTGAGCGCCATACAGGTTGCTGCTTTCCCCACCCCCACCCCAACCCCAGGAAGGGGTCCCTGCAAGAGAACAGCCCCCTCCCTGATGCCTAGGTGGCTACAGCCAGAGTGAGAGTCTTGCCTCTGCCTGTGGGGCCCCTGACTTGCTGAAGAGCCCTTCTCCAGCCCGGCTGCCCCTTGGGTTTGCTTCCGCTCTGCTCACACCCAGCGGAAGGGGGGTGTTGTTGTGGTGGTGCCCCCCTCCACTGGAGTGGCTGAGCGAGGGAGCTGTTTTGGATGTCCTTTGGGAAAGGGCATCTGGAGTGGGGTGGGTGCCCCATGGAGTCCCCCCAAGGGGGGAGAGGAGCTCGGGGGTCACTTGTCCTCCCCTCCCAGCTCCTTGTCCTGCCAAGCAGAGCTCACTGGTGCTCGGGCAAAGGCTGGCAGGTGCTGACAGCTGGAACTGAGGCTGCCTTGGAGTTCAGGCTGGCCCAGTCCCGAGCTCAGGATGGTGTGGGGCTGGCCTGGCCTTGCTCGCTGGTCTCTCGGGGGCGGGGGGTGCTTGGTGCAGATGGTCCGGTCGCTTGGCCCTGTGGCTTGCTGTGGCCGCCGTCTCACCACCTGCCCTTCGAGGGGACTTGGGGTGTCACGATCTGACCTCCTGCCAAGGGAGGGCACAGGGCATGATGGGGCGTGCACTGGCCGCTGTCTCCGAGAAGCAGAAGGGCCCAGAGAAGGGCCAGGCCGCTCGGCCGCCCTGCTCACGAAGGGCCAAGCGCAGAACATGGCATGGGGCCAGTCGGGTGGCGAAGCAACAGGGCCACGCGCCCTCAGGAGCACCACCAGAGCCTTGTCAGGTCTGGTGTCGGGGGCTGGGGCTGGGGCTGGGGGTGGTCCCGTCCCGTCTGCCTCGGAGGAGCCAAACCAAAAGGCTCAACATCCCTGTAGCCGTGGGGTGGCTCTTCAGGGGGGCGGTGGCAGGACGGGGAGAGAGAGGCAGCATGTTTGTGGGGGGGGGTCTGCTTCTTCCATCAGGGATAGGGGGGGGGGACTCAGGGGCAATCGCTAGAAGTGTGCGCTGCCTGTAAAACCAGCCATGGGTTTTTACAGTCAGTGGTTTGGCTCCGGACCCACGTGGAAGCAGGTGCCGTGGGGTAGAGAAGTTGGGGGCTGCAGTGAAGCAGCCACGGAACCGTTTTGTGTGTGTGTGTGTGTGTGTGTGTGTGTGTGTGTGTGTGTGTGTGTGTGTGTGTGTGTGTGTACCATCCCCATCCCCCCATCCCCGAGATGGGTTCCTGTGTGCAGCTGCCTGGGCCGGCGCTGCGGCTTGGATGCTTTGAGCTGCTGTCCAGTACACGGTGCTGAGAATCTCTGACGTTGTCATGGCAACTCAGCTAATTTCCTAAACTTGGAGTTTGGGGAGAAGGAGGGGGCGTTGGAGGTGGTCCCTCTGGTGCTGTGGCCTCTGGTGGCTCCCTGGTCAGCAGTGCCTGGGGCTGCCTGTCGTGCGCTCTTCATTATGAGAGGAGGAGGAGGAGGAGGGCTCTGTTGGGTCCAGGCATTCCCACCCCCACCCCCACAGCCCCACGCAGAAGCCACATGTAGGCAGGGGGGCAGCAGCAGTCTTTCCATCTCGTGGCCTCAGAGGGCAGAGGCGTAGCAAGGGTTTACAGTCCCTGGGGACAAAGTCAGTTTCCGCACCCCCAAGGGCCAGGGAGGGGCTAAGGTGCCATGTGGAAGGGGGTGGTGGCCAGAGGGAGCTCTCCACGCCAGCCCTGGCAGGTCCCCCGTGATGCACCTTCCCACGGCTCCTGGGTGGGGAGGCGTTTGACACCCAGTTTGGTACCCCCAGATGCTGCGCCTGTGGACAGATGTCCCCCCCTTGCCCCCCATAGCTACACCACTGTCTGAGGGTGGCCGACACTCCCTGCCCTCTGCAGACCTCTTGCCCCATGGTGTCTTTATGCCACCTGAATCAGGGCTCATCCTTGCCCCCCCCCCCGGCCCTTAAAAAAAACAAAACCCAAACGCCAATTCTTGGTTCCGTTGGCCCTTTGTTTGCCCCTCGGGTACCTTGTGTGCAGCTCCAGCCCAGGTGTACGGGAGGCGGTCGGGGCAGGGCCCGTTTTTTATGCCTAGAGCCACACCCTCCACCACCGCCCTTCGCAAATGAGAGGAGGCGTGTGGGTGTGTCGTGCTGGCTGGTATGGCAGACCTCCCCCTTGGCTGGCTCCGTGGAAGCGGGTGGGGGGGTTAGAGGTGGGGGGGCTCTGCAGGCTGCGAGAGGGAGCCCCTGCGGCTGCTTCCTTGGGGCTCCTGCTCAGCCTCCCTCAGGCCCGAGGGGGCCGCCTCGGGTGGCGGGCAGTGGAGGTTGCGTGCCATGCTGGACGGCAAGGGCCCTCTTCTCCCCACCCCCACCTCCTTTCCCTTCTGCTCTCTCTCTCTCTCTCTCTCTCTCTTGTGGTGACGGCGGCTGCGTTGTTCAGAGCTTGCCTCAGAGAGATTTGCTCCGGAGCCCAGCCCTCTCCTGCCATGGACCCTGTGAAAACCCTGCAGTGGGGCTCCAGGGTCCATGCGGCCAGTTGCCCTGGGGCATGCCTGGTTTAGCTCCCCCAAGGCGGAGGGGACCGAGGCGGCAGCCGGGGAGGGGGGGAGACAGAGGTTCGCCGTGTCACCGGTCAGCCCCAGTGGCCAGCAACTGCCGTGCCTGGCTTCAGAGAGCCTGGGCGGGCTCCCCAGCGCCTTCTGCTGCAAGACCAAGAACGGGCCCAGGGGTTCCCCTCTTCCCACTTGCTTGCTTGCTTGCATTCCCTGGCTCCCCAGCCCAGCCCACCCCTCCCCCTCTTTTGAGCCTTGTGTGTCTTGTTGCTGCTGTGGTGGTGGCTGTCTTGCAAAGGCCTTGACGTGAGGCCTGGAGGGAGAGGGAGGCAGGAGTCCAAAGGCAGGTGGTGCCTTGTTTTGGCCCCCTTGGGACCTTTACCCCCCCCCCCCATGGCTTTGCAGGTGGTGCCAATGTGAGCTCCACGCCCTGTGGCACCGGGAGCCGTGCTTTTGGGTGCCCTCTAGCTGCAGCCCATCAGGGGGAAGGGAAAGGCCGCGCAAGCCTGCAAATGGGGCTTCCTTCGGCTTCAGCTGACCCGGCCTCTGTGCATCGAGTCTCTGTGGGGCCTGGGGGAGAAGGCTGGCCTCACGGCTGTCCATCTGGGCGCCACTGGTCAGCTCCAGGGCTTCCGTCCCTGCTTTGGAATCCTAGGATTGTGGCGTCAGGAGGGGCCTGCAAGGCCACCCAGTCCATCCCTAACCCTACCCCCCCTCCTTGCTCCATGCAGGAATGCAAATCAAAGGATACCTGCCCCGGGGGTGGTGGTGGTGGTCTGAATTTCTCTTGAAGTCCCCCAGCGCTGGAGCACCTGCTCCCTCCCTCCGCCCCCCACCCCCCGAGGTCATAGGCTCCCTTGCCATCATTGTCTTCTTGGATTCAGATCTCCAGCGAACCGGGTCCTTTGTGCCACGCTACGCAGGCTGGGGTACCCTCAAGGCATTGTGGCACACCGGCCAACGGTTCTCCCTTGGGTCCCGTTAAGGACCAAAGGCAGGGCAAAAATGTTTTAAAGCCATAAAGAGGGAGAGGCAGAAAGGAGCCGCCTAGGCCGCTTGAGGTGCTCAGCTGGGGTGTCATCGGACGTATCCCTCGGGTATCACTGGGCCGCTCTCTGTGGGAAGGTTGGGCTCGCCTGCCGTGGGCAGGGAGGTGGAGGCCCAAGCCATGGGTGGAAGCCTGGGGGAGGTGAGGAAGGCAGAGCTGGCCCAGACAGTGGCGGCCCCACAGGCCTGGCTCAGGCCTCGAGTTCTATTTATTTATTTATTTATTTATTTAGCTTGTTATGCCGCCCACTACCCAAAGGTCTCTGGGCAGCTCACAATCAAAGTAAACAATTAAAACATCAAAATTACAATAAAATCAGAACAATAAAACATTTAAAATACAATAAACACAATATATTAAAACACAGCAATAAAATTGCCATCAGCACCCACAATCATCAGTTAAAAATCTTCTGGAACAGGAAGGTTTTTACCTGGCACCGAAATGTCATCCACATCGGCGCCAGGTGGGTCTCACTTGGGAGGGCATTCCATAGCCCGGGGGCAGCTGTTCTTACAAGCCACCCCTTTCCCCTCCTTGAGGGATGGCTCTTTCAGGAGGGCTCCCTGGCTCGATCTTAATTGCCAGGTAGGTTCATCTGGAAGGAGGTGGTCCTTCAGGGATCTAGGTCCTAAGCCATTTAGGGCTTTATATGTTAGGTGATTTACGCCCCCCTCCCCTTTCCTGGGATCTCCATGTGGCTCACCTGGGAGAAGCCTAATGCTTGTGGCTTAGTTAGTTTGGGCTCCGTGCAAGCATCCCGTTCCAGCCCTGGGAACTCAGTGCCAAGGAATCCCGCGGACGGAGGGGCCTTCTGGATTCTTTTATTGCTCTCTGCGTCTCTGTCGTGCTCTCCTTCAGGATGGGGAGCAGTGTCCAGGGTGTGTGTGTGTGTGTGTGTGTGGCTGTGTGTGTGTGTGGCGGTACATGTATTGGGTTTGTCCCCCACTTTCTGGCATAAGCAGGTGATAGGAAAGGCCGTGCTAACTAATTGCAAGCCCCATCCTCATTCCTCCCCCCCTTTGTCTCCGAGGGCTGCCAAGCCATTGCCCTTGGTAGGTCTATGAGCAGCAGCACCTGAGGGCGCCGGATGTTCCCTCCCGCAGCTGCTCCCGGTGGGTGGTGGCCAGGGCTCTGGGCGAAGGCCGCCATCTCCTCACGCCAAGGTAGGTGGGGCAGCTCCCAGAGGGCCTGAGGCTGTGACCACAGAGCTCACGGGGTCCACCAGCCACAGGTGGTACCTGCCTTCTTCCAGAGAAGAGTCCCCCCCCCTCCCGGGCCCACCAACCACCAGGGGCAGCCGCTGTGAGAGGGAGGGACTCTCTATAAAAGGGAAGAGTGCATTCCCCTTTGGACTGGACCCCCCCCCCCCGCAGCCGCTCACCACCACCACCACCACCCAGAAGAACTGGAGGGGCTGGGAATCCCCCGCTTGGCTCTCGAGGAGCCTGCTCTCTCTCCAGGGGAGGGCTTCTTGCCTTTGGGCCGGCCTCCCCCCCCCCCCAGAGCTCATCCTTGGTGGCCTTGCCCTGGACGGTTGCGGTGGCCATGCAGGGGTCTTGCTCTTGTCTCCTCCTTGACCAGAGCCGGACTGTTGTGGTCTCCTTTGCCCCACGGGGGCTGCTGAGGAGCCAGTGGGCTGGCCGTGCCGAGGACGGGTGACCTTCAGCGTGTCCTCCCCCCGCCCGTCCGCCTGGGAGGCATTGATCGTGCCCTGCTCAGCCCAGGGGGCCGGCCGCTGACTGGCCAATGGGAGGCTTCCTTTTTCTGGAGACCGAGGGCCAGGCTGGGCAGCTGCTGGGCGGGCTTGGATTTGGAAGCCCTGGGAGGCCAGCGGCTGCATTGGCACCCTGTTCCCGATCCCTTGGCGGGAGCTTTACACCGTGACCCCACGGGGTCCCCAGATGACCACTTACTGCCCCGTGTGCCGCTGCAGCTGCAGGCCTCCCAATGGCTGCCGCGTGGGGACACCGGGCCTGGCTGGGGGCGAAGGGAGCGCCGGGCCAGAAGTGTCGCCGGGGTTTTCCCACCAGCTGTCACGGGTGCCCGCAGGGCAGGCAGGTTTGGGCTCGGCCCCTGCAGTGCCTGCGGTGGCCGCAAAGCACCGGGGCCGGTTCACCAGCCTCCGGGACAGCGTGAAGAAGAGTCCCACGAAAAGCACCGTCAAAGTCAAGGCCGCCGGTTGCAGGCGTGCAGGCGGATTGGGCCCCGGTGGTGGTGGTGGTGCTGCAGCGGCAGCAAGAGCTGAGGTAAGGCGGCTTCTCAGAGGAGGGCTCTTCCCCGGCTCCTTCGCCCCAGCGCGCAGCGGAAGCGGCCCATCTTGGGGAATTTGGGCTGCTCCCTGTGCGGGTATGAGGATGTTGCGCAGGAGACAGTGGCGCCTTCTCCCACGTGCCGGCGTGTCGTGTGGCATTGGGAGCCTCTGTTCAGCCCGACAGCTCCCGGGAATGGCGTTGTGGGACCGTCTGCTCCAGGGAACGACAGCTCAGGTGTTTGAGAGGCCTCCTTCCTCCGGCTGCCGCTGCC
>JAHTLZ010000151.1:254857-266968 GCA_023846285.1 Phrynocephalus versicolor
ACCCAACCCCCTGCTCCATGCAGGAATGCACATCAAAGGATCTCTGCGGGGGGGGGGGTGCCTCCCTGGTGCTGGAGAGGTCACCCCCACCCACTGCCCCTTGAGGTCATGAGTTCCACTGCTGTACTGCTCTCTTAACAGTTAGGTAGTTTTTCCTGATATTCAGCCCAAAGCTGGATTCTCTTTAACTTTGAGCCCATTATGATGTCTCCTTCCCTTTGGGGTGATAATGGACGGATCCTGCCCCTCCTCCTCTGTATGGCTGTCTTTCAAGTGGATTTGAAAAGGGCTCTCCTCTCTTCCCCTCAGTCTCCCTTTCTCCAGCTCAACCTGCCCAATTCTTCCGGTCTTTCCTCCCGAGGGCTTGGTCTTCCAGCCCCCTGGTCCCCCTTGTCTCCGTCCTCTGAACTTGCTCCAGCTTGTCGGCAACCCCCTTGAAGTGCAGGGTCCAGAACTGGACACAAGACTCAGGATGAGGCCTAACTGGTGCCAAACGGAGGGGATCTCTTACCTTGTGGGAATTGGAGGCTGCCATTCTCTTGTCACTTGCAGCCCTGGTCTCTTCTCGTTCTGCTGTGTCTGTTGCTCTGAGTGTGCTGGACTGGCTGGGAAACAGATTGTTTGCCTTCCTATTCTCCTTGAATTGGTCTCTGGTGGACCCAGAGGGGCATCTCTTCCACCTCAGAGCCCTTGAGGGGGTCCTGCCGGCATGACCCCTAGCCGAGAAGCCATCCTGTGCTCATTTAAATCTCGAGGGATTCCTCCTCCCCCCCCCCGTGCCTCCCTCCCATAGTGGCAGAGGCGGCAGGGGGGAGGCAGTGGGCGGGGAAACCTCTGGGGGAGGCAGGAGAGCCTGGGCTGGTGGAGGTGGGGGTGCCGGAGCTGCGTCCTCTGAGCAGCTAGCTCCCTGGAAGAAGCAGAGCCTGCCACCCACCGCTGCACCTGCTGCTCCTTGCCTGGGCCTTGCGGTGATGCTGCTCCTGACAGCCTCTTTCCGTTCCCCCTTACAGGCCCCTGGAGCGACTCCTCTTCCTCCTTCTGTTGCCTCTGTTGTCCCAGCCCCTGGGGAGGCTCTAGCGCCCACCGTCTTGTCTGCCACTTTGCAGGTTGTTTACACCTCGTTTCCTCACTTTGCCTGGGAATGGTGGCCGTGGCTGAGGATCCTGCCCTGCTTGCCTGTTTGGTGTCTTGTGGGGACCTTGTGCTCTGCTTGCATTTCCTTTCTTTGCACGCTGCAGGAGGGAGCGCTTGCAGGGGGGGGGAGGTGGCTTGGCAGCTGCCCCTGCGTTTGTTCCTACCATTTTAGGGGCCATGACTCCTGGCTTCTAACTCTGGCTTGTGCCCTCCCCCCATTAAACCAGTTGAATGGTGTTGTGTTTACTTGTGTTAGACTGAAGGATTCCCTCTTCCAGTATTTTAAAAGCTTGTGAAGCCTGGTTTGTAGCATGGAAGACAAAAGGGTCCCCTCTGCAGAGGAGAAAAGCCGCATAAAAGCAGTAAAAGAAGTCAACGAATAAGGAATGTGTGGATGGTAGAAAATGCATGTTGAGCCCTGATGGGCAGGACAGCTTTCTTCAGCTGATAGCTCTTGCTTCCAAGGCTTCTCCAGATGTCCTTGAGACAGAACTTGGGTTTTTTCATGCTGTCTTGATTTTTAATTCCTGAAGCCACACCTTGGATTATGACACCTTCTGCTTATCATGGCGTAATGTTTGGCAAGGGAGCCTCCACGGGGAGTCTCTGAGCTGCTGGCAGGGCTGGTCAAAGAAGTCCCACTTCCGTCAACACGGAAGAGCCGTGAACATTCTCCGTAGGCACTTGCAGGGGAAGTCAAGCGTGGCTGTGAATTGCTCACCCACGAGGTCCCCAAACGCTGACTGCGAATTACAGTGCTTCCCTCTTCACTAGTTACATAAATAAGATCCATAATAGGATTTTAGCCTGTGGGGTTTTTTTAAATGGCTGAATGGGGTTGTGGAAACTGGAACAAAAAGGGAAAGTAATGCAAAATTCAGGTTCCTATTGAACCTAAACTTATTTTGCTGGTTTAGCAACACACGATGCTTCATTCATGCCTTAGTTTGTGGATGAAAGTTCACTGTTTAACATGTTTCTGAAATCCATAAATATATGGGTCCCAAGGGAAGTGGGGGTGGTTCCCTGTGTCCCACAGAACCTGGCCAAGGGCTCTATCCTGAGCATTGCGATCTGAAATCAAAATGCCCCCACCCCTCCCGGTGTGCTGCTCTCTGAGAGATGGCAGCGCGTGTCAGGGTAGACATGGGCTTGATATTTGAGCACAGTTGATGTCTCTGGTCTGTAGGAATCCCCTGCGTCCTAATGCTGTAGAATGCCATGCATGTGACACACTTCCTGGCATTTTGAGCAGGCATAGCCTTGTCCTGAAAAGTAGTTTTAGAAGAGGTGACCATGTCAGTCTGTGTTAGCCTGCCAGGCGAAATCAGAATCACTTTATTTATTTATTTATTTATTTATTTATTTATTTATTTATTTATTACCAAGTTTAATTCAAAAAACAACTCCAGGTGGTTTAAAACAAAGAAATCAAAAATATGGTAGAACCTTAAAGATACATTTTAATGTGATCTTTCATGGCCAAGTCTACTTCTTCAGACATCCTGAAAAGCATGAATATTCCATTAAAGGTTGTCATTTTCCCAAAGAATCCATGAAATTCCCTGTTGTTTTTTTAAAATCATTTTATTTTTGCTGTGCCCCAAGCGCCGATCAGCTGTAGCGTGGGCTTGGGGCTGACCAAAAAAAGTTTAAAATTGCTCTTTCCCCCCCACCCATCAAAAAAATTAAAAATCCCTTGGTTCCCCACCCCCCCGTCCTCCAGGTGGGGAGAAAGACAGGATTTTTAAGCTTTTGTTTGTTTGTTTGTTTTGGCTGCCCCAGCTGATCAGTGCTTGGGACGGCAAAAAAAAAAGTTTACAAATCCTGCCTTTCCCCCCCCTCTCTCTCTCTCTCTCACACACACACACACACACACAGTGCACAAACGAAAAACAAATCTAAACGCGTTAGCCTCCTGGGGGCAGGCTCCCTGAGGTGGGGATTGGGGGCTCTGTCCTTGGGCTGGCTCTGCCTCAGGGGTCAGCTATCTGCCCCCCGCCCCAAATGCTCTTTAACATCTATATGAGGCCTCTGGCTGAGGTTATCTGGAGATAGGGGGCTTGTTGTCATCTGTATGCTGATGACACGCAGCTCTATCTCTCCTTTTCCACCTCTGTAGTGGAGGCCCTCCAGACCCTTGATTGCTGCCTGGCTGCAGTCATGGGATGGACCAGGACGAACAGGCTCAGACTCAACCCTGAGAGGACTGAGGTTCTGTTCTTTTTTGGGGAGGGGGGCGGATGGATAGAGTGAGGAGTTGCCCCTGGAGTCCCAGGTGGCTGCCGCGTCCAGGTCGGCTTTTTACCAACTTAGGCTTATCGCCCGTACCTTGATGGGGACTCCCTGAGGACAATTGTGCAGGCGCTGGTTATGTCGAGGATAGATTATTGCAACGCTCTTTACATGGGGCTTCCCTTGACCCTTGCTTGGTGATTGCAGCAGGTGCAGAATGTGGCAGTCAGATTGGTTTGACCGCATCACCTCAATTCTGGCCCGTCTGCTCTGCACTGGCTGCCCATTGCTTCCCGAATAAGGTTCATGGTGTTGGTTTTGGTTTACAAAACCCTCCATGGCTTGGGACATGAGTCTCTGGCGGAGCGGATCTCCCAAAGGTCAGTACTGGCCTGGCCTGTCAGAGCTTGGCTGGCCCTCTCACTCTGGGTGGCCACCCCTTTGGAGGCCCGTAAGGTTTCCACCCGTAGTCGGGCATTCTTGGTGGTCGGCCCGACCATGTGGAATAAGCTTCCAAGCAAGATTCACCAAGCTGAGTCCTTAACATCATTTTAAAAAGCATTAAAAACTTGGCTTTTTAAAGAAGCATGTGGTGATTGCTGATGTGTTTATTGTTTACCCCTGTTGTTTTGTTTGCATTTCCTGACTTCTTTGTGTGTGTGTGTGTGTGTGTGCCTCTTGCCAAACCCTTTTGTTTTTAAGTTGTATATCAAGTGATCTGTTGATTATTGATTTATGTGTCATTGTTGTCTGTTTATGATTTTAGCTAGTGTTAATTTGTTGCTCTATGTAAACCGCCTAGAGCTCCTATGGGAACATTGGTGCAGTCTAAGAAAGTAAATAAATAAATAAAGCCAGCAGCTCCTGCTTCTTCTGCTGTTTCTCCTGCAGCATCATGGAGCTTTGCTAGTTGGTTTTCTGAAGCCGGCAGGTGGGCCTGGTGGGGCTCCCTTGCCCTTCAGACGAGCATTTCAGAAAGCGGAGCATTTGAGAGGTGCAGACTTCTGACTGGAAAGAACAGGAAGAGGTGTGGGCACCCTGCCGGATGCTTCACGGCCCCAAAGGCTTGGCTCTTCCTCCTCTTCCCTCTTAGCGTCTGCTTTCCTTTCCTCTTAAAAGTCACTTTCCAAACTTGGCCCTTGGACGGGAGGGCAGCCCTTGACAGATGGGCTGCAAAGGAGGCCCGGGGGGGGGGGCTCGCCTCTGATCACTTGTTCTAACGGGAGCCTTTGTCTTTTACATTTGTAGGCAAATCCCCCTCCGGTTTTGGTGAACACCGAGACTGCTGGGACACCCGCTTACGTGAGTTGATCTTTATCTTCTTGGGTGGCTTGGACTGCTTCTGAGGAGCTCTTGACCCCACAGGAAAGCTCTGTGTGTGTGTGTGTGCCACTCTGCTGAAAATGGTAGGGCAGCCTCGGTGGGGGAGAATACTTGGCCGATGGCCCCGGGGATGATCGCTGTGCCCCCTGGTTCTCAAAGAAGCCTTTGGGAAGCTCTGTTCTGTTGGCGCTCTAGGGGCCTTTGGCCGCATTGGGGAGCCTCAGGCTGCAATGGAAGGAAGGCAGGCGGGCTCAGGAGAGAAGGCCACCCAACTGAAGCCGTGGGGCAGGTCAGGGGCTGCAAAGAGCCGGGAAGCCCTGGCCTGGCCGTGCCGGCGCAGTGTGGGAGGCGGGACGCCCTCTTCGGGCCGTGCTGCGGGGAGCCGAGGGTGCTCCCAATGCAGCGAGGCTGGGGCAGCGCCTGGGTGTGGGCAGGAAGCTGGCTTTCCCCTTTTCAGGTGTTAAAGACTTAGTGGTACCGTCCAGACCAGAAACCAAAGCTGCTTCTGATGGGCGTGTTGGAAACAAACCTTAGCTAAGATTATACCAAGCTCTTTTTAGTCAGACGATACGATAAGCCGCAGTCCTGAAATAGAGAGGGCAAAAGGCTTCCGGACCCCCCCTCAGGGGGGGGCTCTTTGGGGCTGTGGTGGTAAACACGGGGAGGCAGCTGGTTTAAGGAAATGGAACCGACACACTCGTGGATCTGATTCGGCCTGTGAAAGGGCAGCTCCTAAGCAGACGTGAATGGTATGCGTGTGTGTGTGGGGGGGCTCTGGCTTCTCTGGCATGAGCCTGCCAGCTCCAGAAAACAAAGGGCCACTTTTGGAAGTGTTTGCTCCCTCACCCCACCCCCAGGAGATTTGTGGGGGGGGGACCTGCAATTTCCACCTCTGCTGCTTTTCAAATGGAATTGTGTTGTTGAGGTTTATATACAGCACTTTTAAAGTATGAACAGAAGATATGCCGGTCACCATCTCTGAGGGTTGTGCCTCTCTGTTCTGGAGGGTTTTGCTTATTGGAAAGTGTTATTTATTTTGCGCTTCCTATTTCAGAAAAGCAACACAAAACCTTTCAGCCGCTGCCTTTTCATAGATGTGGATGTGCAGAAGTGGCGCTAAATTGCCACCAGCTGATTGAGGGCTGTGGATGGCAGGTGCTGGGAGGCTGCCTTCAGTGCCATGGAGGCCCTGGAGGGTCCATTGCGGCCAGGGCCACTCCCCCCCCCCCCAGGCTCCCCTTCCTTAGAGCAGGGAGAGCTGCCTTTTCCTTCCAGACCCTCTGCTTTGTGTATGGAGTGTCGGAACAGCTGAGACGGGAGGAGAAGCTCCCTCCCTTCTGCAGACTCCTCACTCTTCTTGTTATCAAGGGTGGGTCAGAGCTTAGGCGAGATCTCCCTTGCTAGCAGGAGGGATGCTCTTTTGCTTTTTGGTTGCTGGAATGGAATTCATGATAGTACAAATTTATTTATTTATCCATTTATAATATTTCTATCCCACCTTTCTTCCTGAAAGGACCCAGGTCAGGATTGTCTATTGCAAGATGTTTTAGAATGGCATGCAATACTTGGGTGGGGTGTGTGTGTGTGTGTGTGTTTGGGGGTTTAGGGTGGCTGTTGCACCCTTTGCCTGGGCAGGGCTGCTGTGGCCCACCTCATTGTTGGCCTGTTCTCTGCGTCCTTCTAGGTCAACGGCACAGACACGGACTATGAGTATGAAGAAATCACCCTGGAAAGAGTGAGTCGCTGTTCCCTTGGGCTGCCTCGGATGCCCTGGCAGTGGAGGGTGGGTGGGTGGTCACAAGGTCTGCCCCCCCTTTTCTCTGTGGCCTCTCTGTGGCCCCAGAGGCTGTTGCCGGCGTGGCACCTCCTCTGTTCCTGGGGTCCAGTGCCCGTTATCCCAAAGTGTTGCTGCCGCCGCCTCCTCTAGCCCTGCCGCCTGAGCCAGAGCCGGAAGACCCCCAAGGGGCTTGGCCCACCACCTCACCTGGTGTGGAGGCCATCGGGGTGCGTAGGTGTGACTGTGTGTGAAACCAAGGTGAACTAGATAAACTGGAAAGCCAATTTGAGTAGCGAAACGTTTCAGTCCCACAAGAAGCTTCTGTGTCCTCCAGCTGAACTCTCTCCCCTGTGCTTCAGCACTTGGAAGCCATAGAAACAGAGCAGGGTTTTACCATTGCTTGTCCAAAGTTCTCGGAACGCAGGCCTCCTCCACAAAACCCTGGGGAGGACGTCAACGTACAGGTGGTGCCTTGCAGCGATGCCTTCTTTCCCATGGCGGGGAGGAGGCTTCATGGTCACCTGGCTTCCCTATATGGGGAAGAGGCTTTGTTTGGACATTTTGGGAAGGATGCACACGGGGGAGGGGGGGAGGCGAGGACAGGGAAAGACAAGACCTGGCCTCATGGAAGGCCAGGCTCATCCAGTTGAGATCAAATCAAAGGTCCCAGTAGGAGCCGTGATTTCCCTGAGCATAAAAAGGGGGAGGTCCTTGCTGAGATGGAAAGAGGGAAGAGGAGCCCTCAGCCTCCCAGGTGATGGTGTTTTAGGGACAGCATTGGAGGAGGCGGCGGCGGAGGAGGAGGAGGCCTCCCTCTGACAGCCAGTGGCCCCTCCAAGCATCAGCCAGCATCTTCTCAGGGCTGCGTTTCTTCTGGCAGATGGAATTATCTGGGCCGTCCCGTGTTTCATTTTTCAGGGCAATTCCGGGCTTGGCTTTAGCATTGCAGGCGGGACTGACAACCCTCACATTGAGGACGACTCCAGTATCTTCATCACCAAGATCATCCCTGGGGGGGCAGCTGCGCAAGACGGAAGGTTGCGGTGCGTCCCTCTCTTTTGTTCCTCGCGTGGGCTCCACCTCATGGTCCTTCTAGCCGCCCTCTTGAAGGGAGGGGATCTGCCCATTCCGGGCCAAAGGCGGCCGACTGCTGCCCCAGCAAACCCCACCCCCACCCCCACTGGTGCCCACTCTGGCTGAGAGACCCGGCCCTGCTGCCTGGCCTGGCGTTGACCTCCTCCTCCTCCTCCTCCTGGGGTCCTGGCCTCTTGGCCTTGACCTGCCCTTGGACCCAGCAGAAAACACCCCCGCCCTGCCTCTCAGCCGGTGGCGGCCCCTTTGGCCTTCTCCCCGAGGACTCCGGTGGCCAGCTCTTGCCACGCTGCCCTTGGAGGCCGTGTGGGTGCTTCCACCTGCATGTGCAGGTCACCTGGCCCGTGCGGGGGGGGCGGTGTGTGGGGAGCTGTGGGGGAAACTGTCAGCCCATGCAGGATGGGGCCTGGTTCTGAACACAGGCCTTCCTTGGGCCAGGCCGCAGGGAGAGCAGGGGGCACTTGGAGGAACCTCCTCAGGAGGCTGTGTCATGCGTGGAAGTGCCCCAGAAGGAGCCCACGGGGTCCTGGCGCACGGCAGCTCAGCCGCTGGAGGTGTGCCTGGGAGGGAGGGAGACCCCACTCCTCCTCCTGTTGTCGCCTGAACCCCCCCCCCCGGGACCTCTGCTTTCCAACTGCAGGGTGAACGACTGCATTTTACGCGTGAATGAGGTGGATGTCCGTGAGGTCACCCACAGCCGGGCAGTGGAGGCCTTGAAGGAGGCCGGCTCCATGGTTCGGCTGCACATCAAGAGGCGCAAGCAAGTCACGGAGAAAATGGTGGAGATCCAGCTGGTGAAGGGACCTAAAGGTTGGTGGCGGCTGGTGGCCGTGGGGAGCCGGCCGGCTGCTCTCGGGCCTGGCCAGGGGCCCTGGGGTGCCTTGCCCACCACCTGGGTTGCGGAGGCAGCTCCCCGGGGGGTATCCCTGCGCAGGGCATTGGCGGGGGTGTGTGTGTCTCCGCTCTGGGGCGTTGGGACCACTCCGTGTCCAGTAGAGGCTTTTATGAGGCTTTTGCAGAGCCCGAGAGACGGGCCTTGGCAGGGCCCTCCCTCCCTTCCCAGAGAACCCGGGTGCTTCTCTCAGGCCAGGACCTCCCACTCAGGCCATTTCCCGAGCCGGTGGTGCCTGAGCCCAGGAATACTGAGACTAGTTGTGTGTGGGGTGTGTGTGTGTGTGTGCATGCCTGAGTGCCTCCTCTTTCTTGGACAGGTCTTGGGTTCAGCATTGCTGGGGGTGTTGGCAACCAGCACATCCCTGGAGACAACAGCATCTACGTCACCAAAATCATCGAAGGTGGGGCGGCACATAAAGATGGCAAGCTGCAGATTGGAGACAAGCTTCTGGCAGTGAGTCAGCCCCCCCTTTTGCTTCTTGCGTGTCCCGTGGGGTGTGCTGGGGAGGGAGGGAGGGAGGCGACCAGGGTGGCGAATCATCTGGAAAGTAGGCTGGGTGAGCCAGGGTGGAAGGAGGCGGGCACGACAGCCCTCTTCCCATGTGGGAAAGGCCGTTCGGTGGCCAACGGAGCCAGCTTCTCCATGGCCCCGGCATGAAGGGCCTGAAACCATGTAGATCAAAGAAGGAACAGCAGGCCCGAGGCCCCTTTGGGGGAGCCCAGGGGCAGCCAGAGGGGAAGCCTCAGGCCCTACCTGTCCTGTGGCCATCCGTGGCTCAGCAGGGGAGGGCCACGTTTGGCATGCGGCCCGTTCTAGTCCTGAAAGAGGACTCCTTGCCCGCAAGCCAGCCCGGACCTTCTCCGCAGGGGCCAAAGGAATTTGCAGCCACCCCAGCAGTGTGAGAGGGAGGGAGGGAGGGAGGGGGGAAAGGGGTCCCTGGGGCAGCCCCGTTGCTACGTTTGCACCTACATCTCCCCCACCCCCTGCAAAAAGGGTTTTTTCCCCTCCTCAACCTGCGTTTTGCTCCTTAACAGGAGTATTAAAATATAAAAAATAAGTGTGGGGTTGGGGGGCAGCTGTGCTGGATGCCTCCAAACATGGCAGGAGCCCAGCCTTCTAGAGGGCACCAGGGAGGTGTGTGTGTGTGTGTGTGTTTTTTTTTTTACATCAAACATTTTAGAGAGCTGCAGGACTGGAAGTATTAGGGGGGGGGTTGGATTGCTGCACTTGAGGCACCTTTTGCTTTGGTGCATCTACGTAAAGGACCTAAAAAGAGGCACCAGCAGAGCTGCCCAGCCCTTGCTCAGTTTCTTGAACGTTTTGGTGGGATTGGAGCCGGCCTGGAGTGGAGGACAGGATTCACGGGATGAGCTTGTTTTATCTGCCATTTCTGAAAAAAATCTCAAGGAACTGGAAACCATCCAAACAATTGGGTGGCAGAAATTGAAGAGATTAGGGTTACATAAAGAGAGCCACCTGTTGAAGGAGAGAACAAAGAAAGCGGGCCAAAAGGTGGGGGCTCCCGGGGGCCCTCCTGTGGCTGGGCAGGCAGCGGCATTCCGTGAGTGGGGGGTCCAGGGCGAGGCCTCATGAGAATGCCCTGGGGCGTCCCGCTTGCTCTCTGCCCACCCCCCAACCCCCGTGGGCTACCCCACTGCACCTTGCAGGGTCCCCTACCTCCACTGCTTTATGCTGGACGGGGCAGCTGTGGGGGAGGGGGTGGTGCCTGATCTCCGAATACTTTCCGTCAATCACTGCTCAGTGACACAGGCTGCTTTTGAGTGTTTGCATTGTGTTCTCTACACACCAGCTTCTGTCCCTGATCCTGGGCCGCAGATAGGTGGTGGTCCGCGCTGTGTTAATAAGAAGGGCGCAAAGCCTCCCTCATTCCCAGGGCGCTTCTGCCCCCCAACAGCGCTTTTCTTCTCCCTCGTGCCCATCATGACCATTTTTGTTTTGGTTGTGATGGAACCAGAACAAGGGAGGAAGTGCTCTCTCTCTCTCTCTCTCTCTCTCTCTCTCTCTCTCTCTCTCTCACACACACACACACACACACACACACAGAGAGAGAGAGAGAGAGAGAGCTCTGATCTATAACAAATTACAAATTAAAGCTGTCATTGTGCAGCGCTTTTGAAAGGCATCTAAATAATAAACATTACAGTAAAAAGTAAACATGGAAGATATCTGACTATAGATTTAAAATGTGATTGCATTGGAAAATGTGGATAATAATAAGAAAAAGAACAACAAGAAAGTAGGGGGGCACCCCTATAATACAAAGGCAATAAACAACAAAACGACAAATACACAGCAAGAGGCAAAAACAACTCATAACAAACAACACACACAGGGAAAACAAAACAAACCTAGCAATTGCCAAAGGCATCCCTGAACAGCCAGGTCTTTATGACCCTTTTAAAGGAGTCCTGTGGCGCATTGTTTAAATGCCTGTCCTGCAGGTAAAACTGCTCACGACCTGGGGTTCAATCCCTGGTAGCCGGCTCATGGTTGACTCAGCCTTTCATCCTTCTGAGGTCGGCAAAATGAGTACCCAGCTTGCTTTGGGAGGGGGAACATAAGAACATAAGAACATAAGAAGAGCCATGCTGGATCAGGCCAAAGGCCCATCTAGTCCAGCTTCCTGTATCTCACAGCGGCCCCACCAGATGCATCTGGGAGCTCAGGAGACTAGATATCTGTCTCCTGATACCACTCCCCTGCATCTGGCCCTTGAAGTATCCTGGTTTAAAGCCTAGAGATTACACATCTCCATCATGGTCTGTAACCTGTGATGGACTTTTCCTCCAGGAATCTGTCCAGTCCCCTTTTGAAGGCATCCAGGTCAGATGCCATCACCACATTGTGTGGCAGGGAATTCCATAGACTTACAACGCGCTGGGTGAAAAAATATTTTCTTTTGTCAGTTTTTACTCTCCCAGCCCTCAATTTGAGTGTATGTCCCCTAGTTCTGGTATTTTGGGAGAGGGAGAAGAGCTTCCCTCTATCCACTTTACTCATACCCTGCATTATTTTGTATGTCTCAATCATATCCCCCCTCAGGCGCCTTTTTTCCAGACTAAAGAGGCCCAAATGTTTTAGCCTTTCTTCATAAGGGAGGTGCCCCAGCCCACTAATCATTTTAGTTGCCCTCTTCTGCACCTTTTCCAGTTCCACTATGTCTTTCTTGAGATGCGGTGACCAGAATTGTACACAATACTCCAGGTGCGGCCTTACTATTGTTTTGTATAATGGCATTATAATGTTGGCTGTTTTATTTTCAATCCCCTTTTTGATAATCCCTAGCATGGAATTGGCCTTCTTCACCGCTGCCGCACATTGGGGAGACACCTTCATGGAGCTGTCCACTAACACACCAAGATCTCTTTCCTGATCCGTCACGGATAACTCAGAGCCCATGAGTTGATAGATGAAGTTTGGATTTTTTGCCCCAATATGCATTACTTTACATTTGGTTACATTAAAACGCATTTGCCATTTCTCAGCCCACTCCCCCAGTTTAGAGAGATCCTTCTGGAGCTCTTCACAATCTTCTCTGGTTTTTACCACACGGAAAAGTTTTGTGTCATCTGCAAACTTGGCCACCTCACTGTTTATCCCTGTCTCCAGGTCATTTATGAACAGATTGAAAAGC
>JAHTLZ010000152.1:9304-25210 GCA_023846285.1 Phrynocephalus versicolor
CTTTCTTTCTTTCTTTCTTTCTTTCTTTCTTTCTTTCTTTCTTTCTTGCGCTGCCCCATGATGGCTCTGCACGGGTCGGTCCGGTGAATAACCAGTAAGATTCTGCCCAATAACAAAAGCAGCAAACATTCTAAATATAAAAGCAAATGGCACTGAGTTTAAAGCCAGGGCGGGGAACCCTTTTTGCAGGAAATTGGCCAGGCAAGAGGCAAAATGCCTTCATCCGAGGCTGTGGTTGGAAGGGCAGGGATGGGGCCCAGTGGCGGCTGAACTGGGAGCCGGTTCCAAAGGGCAGGGGCTACAGCAGAATAGGCTCTGCATCTGTTCGCTGTTTCCCTGGCGGCCTTTCATGTGGCCACCTAAGAACATAAGAAGAGCCATGCTGGATCAGGAGTCCAGCCTCCTGTATCTCACAGTGGCCCCACCAGATGCCTCTGGGAGCGCACAAGACTAGATCTCTGTCTCCTGATACCACTCCCCTGCATCTGGCGCTTGAAGTACCCTGGTTTTAAGCCTGGGGAATTACACATCCCCATCATGGTTTGTAACCTGTGATGGACTTTTCCTCCAGGAGTCTGTCCAATCCCCTTTGGAAGGCATCCAGGCCAGATGCCATCACCACCTCCTGTGGCAGGGAGTTCCACAGACTAACAACACGCTGGGTGAAAAAAATATTTTCTTTTGTATGTTCTTACTCTCCCAGCCCTCAATTTGAATGTATGTCCCCTAGTTCTGGTATTTTGTGAGAGGGAGAAGAGCGCCCCTCTATCCACTTTACTCATGCCCTGTAGGAGCCCTACCCGAGAGGATCTGGTGGAGCAGACAATCAACCTTCTTTCCCACCACAGTTCAGCTCTGTAGGGTCATGGCCGTCCCAAGCCATTTGCTGCCTGAGGTGGACTAACAAATGGCAATCTGCCTCCACCTAAGACACATGTGGCAGAAAAACCACACGTGCTTGTCCCACATTTCCCAGGAGAGGAACTGCAGCCATGAGAAATGAGCCTTCGGGGGCTCTGGGCAAGAGGGAAAGCACCTGCTTGGATGCAGAAAGTCCCGGGTTCAGGATGAAACAACTCCAAGAAGGGTCTAGGAAGGGCTTTGTGCACCAGCTTCAAAGAGATCCAAATTTCTGAACTACGAATTGGTCTAACTGGGAGCCATTGGTATCAAGGTCACCAGGGAATGGCCAAGTGCAGTTCTGGAGTGAAGCAAAGTGAATTTGCAAACTGATTTCAGTGGACAAAATAATGAGGGCAGAACACCAATTGCTGTCACCTTCATTTTCTTTAATTTTTCAAAAGGAGCCAGGTTTAAGGGTGCCTAGTATAGTTAAGGCTGCCTAGATGCCCTGGGCACATCCGATCTTGCCTGATTTCAGAAGCTAAGCAGGGTCAGCCCTGGTTAGTACTTGGATGGGAGACCTCCAGCGAATACCAGGCGTTGTAGGCACCTGGAGTAGGAACTGGCAAATCACTCCAGGATTCCTGCCTAGGAAACTTCATGGACATGGGGTCATGAAGAATCGGTTACGACTGTAACGACACAACACACACAGTACATGTACATATTCTTCAGGGTGGCTGTCTAAAAATTGGCAGGTTTTCCTGCTTTCTTTGGTGTCTGCTGGATAGCTCAGTGGTTGGTTGGGAATTTGAGCCCCCCCATTGTTTCCCCTGCAAGAAGAGCCAACCTGGGTGGCCTTGGTCAAGCTGCAGAGTCCCAGGGCAACCTCAGGAGAAGGGACAGGGAAACCGCTTCGGAGTCATCTGTGCCTGGAAAGCCATGAAAAAGAGTAGCCATCAGTCACAATTGACGGCACAGGGATATTATTAGTATTATTGGAGTCTACCATACTTCCAAAGGCCACGTACCTCATTGCCAGAACAAAGAACCCACGGCTGTTTTGGTTTTCTTAACGCAAGTCCATGGCAGGTTGGAAGTGGGTCTTGTAAACTGATTTCTGATTCAGAAGAGAAATCAAATTGAGATGGCATGCAAATCACCGCAGACGGAACCGGGATGCCTCCCAGTGCCCTGAACTGGTCTCCAAACTGGACCTGTGGTGCTTTTCCATGGCCTTAGTTGTCCTCTTTGAGTTCATTTCGAGTTACTTTGTGACAGCCACAAGCTTCCCAGTCATAGAATCATAGAATCATAGAGTTGGAAGAGACTTCAAGGGCCATCCAGTCCAACCTCCTGCCATGCAGGAACCCCCATCACAGGACTCCCGACAGATGGCCATCCAGCCTCTACTTAAAAACCTTCAAAGGAGACTGCACCACCTTCCTTTGTGGCAGCATATTCCACTGCCGAACAGCTCTAACCGTCATGAAGTTCCTCCTAATGTTTAAATGGAATCTCTTTCCCTGTAGTTTGAGACCATTGCCCTGAGTCCTAGTCTCTGAAGCCATGGAAAACAAACCTGTTCCCTCTTCAGTATTATGACCTCCTTTCAAATATTTAAACATGGCTATCATATCCCCTCTCAGCCATCTCTTTGAAAGGCTAAGCATTCCCAGATCCCTAAGCCACTCCTCGTAAGACATCTCTTCCAGACATTCAACCTTTGGACCCGTTCAAGGTTGTCAACATCCTTTTTAAATTGAGGCATGTAGAACTGGACTCAGTACTCCAGATGAAGTGTGACCAGAGCAGAATAGAGTGGTACTATTGTTGTGTATTGATCTGTATTCCTATGATCTGTAATTGCTTGTTGAAGTAACTGCCTTCCTGTTCCAAAGGGAACAGGCCTATTGGTTGACTCAAGTTGCTGCATTTGGATCCTCAATCCTATTGGTTCCCGCCAAAAGGCAGCCTTGTGATTGCTTGTAATTGTTCCCTCCAAAATGTATCTTTTTCTAGCCAGTCCTGGTGCCTATAAATGTAGCTCCCTCTCCCCAGTCCCCAGTCTTGTTCTCTCCCTGAATAAAGAGCTGTTACACTAGAAGCTGTCTCCAGCCTGCTATGTCAAGAGCTGAAATCACTTGCTGAGATCACTAAACCCACGTTACAACAACTATCACTTCCCTTGATCTAGACACTATGGTTCAGCTGATGCAACCAAGAATCGCATTGGCTTTCTTGGCTGCCGGATCACACTGCTGTCTCGTGTTCAATTTGTGGTCCACCAAGACTCCCAGATCCCTTTTACAGGCACCGTTCTGCAGCTGGGTCTCAGCAGCGCATGGGACCAAGTCCTCACTGACTGTTGCTTTCCCCTCCTTTCCAGGCAATATTTGGTGATGGTGCCCTTCCTGATCCACACGGAGACCCCCGAGAAGATCTGCGTCCAGCTGAGCCACCTGAACGAGACCGTCACGCTGAGCGTCACGCTGGAATACGAAGCGCAGAACAGGAGCCTCGTCAGAGAGGTGGTGTCCGAGAAGGACTTTTTCCAGTGCATCTCCTTCCAGGTAATTTCCACAGCCTTCACTGGACTGCTGTAACCCCCCCCCCCCGTCTATTGCAGCAGGGGTTAGGGACCCAACCTGACCGCGATAATTGAAAATCCGTGATATGCAGATGCAGATCGGCTGCGGCCTGGAGTGCTTGGCTCTGTTGCTTAAAGACATTTTGTACAGCGCACACCTCTCCCCGGTGCCCCCACCCAGGGAGCAGGGGAGCGGTGTGCGATGCCTCCATGGAGGCAAGCCCGGGGCTCCAGCTCATATGGCACTGGAGTGGGGAAACAAAAGGTTTTTCTCCCCCACCCCAGCGCCAATCAGCTGGAGCCCAAGGGCTTGGGTAAGGGGGGAAAGGTTTAAAATGCACAGGCTTTTAAACCTTTTTCCCTTCCCCCAAGCCCCAGGCACCAACTGATTGGCACTGGGGTGGGGAAACAGAAGGTTTTTCTCCCCCACCCCAGCGCCAATCAGCTGGGGCCCAAGGGCTTGGGTAAGGGGGGAAAGGTTTAAAATGCATGGGCTTTAAAACCTTTTTCCCTTCCCCCAAGCCCCGGGCACTAACTGATTGACACTGGGGTGGGGAAACAGAAGGTTTTTCTCCTCTACCCCAGCGCCAATCAGCTGGAGCCCGGGGCTTGAGGAAGGGAGAAAAAAGGTTTTAAAACCCCGGGCTTTTAAAACCCTTTCACCCCCTCCCTCAAGCCCTGGGCTCCAGCTCACTGGTGCTAGGGTGGGGGAGAAAATTGTACTGCGGCCCCGCAATATAGTGGGACCACAGTATATGAACCACGAAAGGGAAGGGGACTACTGTAATACCTACCAACAAAATAAGGTGCATGGGAGGTATGATTTATGATCAACAACTTTCCTGGGTCCACAGCCCAGATGCAAGGAGTAAGGTTGGAAGCAAAGGCTATACCACTATAATAATTTGCTTATTGATGCTAGCAAGAGGCAATACTCATAACCCCCTTTCCCCGTTGCAGTTATCTCAGGTTGTACAGCAGAGGCAAATTATTTCTGATACCCCTGAAGGCGGCCCTCTTGCACCCTCTTCCGCCCTCTAGTGGTTCAAATATTATATTTCAAACTTTTTAAAAAAAATGTCTGTGAAGATTCTCAGTCATCCAGGTCAGTTTATCTGGAAGTTGAGTCATAGCAACTGGACTTTTTTTCTTGAGAGATTGAAACGTTTCGCCATTCATCCAAACAGCTTCGTCAGTCCGAGGAAAGCTAGTTGTGATTCCTCCATTTTTGACCTTATGCCCCCCTGGTCTGAAATAGGCTCATAAAATGAACAATGGCCTGAATAGGCTCATTAGGTAGACAATGGTCTCAACAGGCCTTTAAGTGAACAGTGGCCGAAGGTGCTAAAACCCATCAAGAATGGGTCATTAGCTATGGCCTTGGTGGTGGAGGTGTGAAATATTTTTATTTGTCTGGGTATTGTCGAATTCACTGCCTGATAAGTGGCAGATAGACTGTGCCTGAGGGCCCCCCCCCACTTCTTTTGAGAGAGGGCCTCTCAGTACTCACATGAATGGCTTCCCTGACCCCTCTCTCAAACCACCTATCTTCTCTGGCTAGTATGTGTACATCTTCATCTTTGAATGAGTAAGGTTTTTAAACTTCAGGAGGCTAAGCATTGGCTGGTG
This sequence comes from Phrynocephalus versicolor, assembly GCA_023846285.1. Lineage (NCBI taxonomy): Eukaryota > Metazoa > Chordata > Lepidosauria > Squamata > Agamidae > Phrynocephalus > Phrynocephalus versicolor. Next base: position 14,367 of record JAHTLZ010000152.1, read on the forward strand.
GCGTCTCAAATGGGTCCAATTCGTCTAACGCTCCTCCACGAGGAAGGAAGAGTATCTTCTGAGGCAGAAATATTTTTGAAATGATTCTTAAAAACAGAGTGTGGAAGTCAAGAGCGGCTGGAGCAAACTTGAGTACACATGCCTTAGGCCAGTGGTGGCCAAACTTTGGCCCTCCAGCTGTTTTGGACCACAACTCCCAGAATTCCAAGCCTGTATTGCCAATGACAAAGGACTGTGGGAGTTGTGGTCCAAAACATCAGGAGGGCCAAAGTTTGGCCACCACTGCCTTAGGCCCTTTACCCCTCCCCCATGTTTTAAAGCATTGAAAATGGCATCTGAAAGAGTTGGAACCACAGGGGTAGAATGTGCTGATAAGAAACTTTTATCCTGGTTCAGGCTTTAACTGGTGGACCTCATGCTAGGCCCTTGGGCTAAGTGCAGAAGGCTGGGGCACTTGCATATTCTGAGCTGTCAGAATTCATGAGTTGGCTTGCAGAGAAGCTCTCGTTTTCCCATGTTGCCTAGAAAAAAACAATATGGGAGTTTCTATGACATATTTCACAAGTTCCACCTAATGAGATCAACTATAGTAGTAGTAGTAGTAGTAGTAGTAGCAGCAGCAGCAGCAGCAACAGTAGCTTGTTGTTGCTGCTGTAGTGTTGTTAGACTCCTTGTGACTCCATGTCGATGGAGTTTTCTTGGCAGGAGTACTGGAGCGGCTTGCTAGTTCCTGCTCCATGCGCCTCTAGTGCCTGGTAGTGTCTGGTGGTCTCCCATCCAAGTACTACCCAGGCCTGACCCTGCTTAGCTTCCGATATCAGGCGAAATCAGGCAGGACTTGATAATATGACCCAAAATCCTTTGGCTCCTCGCAGTGCCTATGGAATTCACTGCCACAGGATGGTGTGAAGGGCTGTCACTTTAGTGGCTTTTAGAGGGAATGAGTTAAATTGACAGCAATTAGGACCATGTTTCCTATGGCTTCAGAGATTAGGACGTGGGGCAATGGTTTCAAACTACAGGGAAAGAGATTCCATTTGAACATTAGGAAGAACTTCATGACAGTTAGAGCTGTCCGGCAGTGGAATATGCTGCCACAAAGGAGGGTGGTGGAGTCTCCTTCTTTGGAGGTTTTTGAGCAGAGGCTGGATGGTCTCTTCCAACTTTCTGTTTCTATGATTCTAGTACGGATTGATATATTCATGGTATTGCAGGTAGTCTGCTATATGGGTCCATCCCCCTTAACATTAGAGCAGGCATGTCCAAACTTCGGCCCTCTAGATGTTTTGGACCACAACTCCCACAGTCCTTTGTCATTGGCAATACAGGCTTGGAATTTTGGGAGTTGTGGTCCAAAACATCAGGAGGGCTGAAGTTTGGACATGCTTGCATTAGAGAGTAACCAGGAGTATGTGACTAGCCTAAGGTCAGACAGTTAACTTGATCATTGAGCATAGATCCAAAACCCAGGCCTCCTGTGCCCTATGAATGAGCAATCTCCAAAAAGTCCCATCTTCAAAGAACCTGCTCAGTGGTTGCAAATTCAACCCTGTGGCTTCCTTTAGAGAGTTAATCCATCTTGCATTTCATCTTCCTCTTTTCCTACTGCCTCTCACCTTTCCCGGCGTTACAGTGGACCCTTGTATAACAAACAGCTTGTATAACATAAAATTTGTACAACATAAAAAATTCCGGAGATAGGGGAAATTTGCTTAACATAATCGCCTATGGGGAAAATCCGTACAACATAAAAATGGGATTACTCTGTTTTCAATGCATTCCTATGGGAATTTGTATAAAGGAAAATTTGCTTAACATAATTTCATTTGGAACGAATTAATTCCTTTATGCAAGGTACCACTGTATTGTCTTTTCGGAAGAATCCCGCCTTTTTTTATCATGTGCCCAAAGTAGGATACAGCCTCAGCTTCATTGTTTTGAGGTTTTTTGCCTCCAGAAATAGTTCAGGCTTGAATCGATCTACGACCCCCTTGTTTGTCTTTCTGGCCGTCCACCGTATCCATAAAGCTCTCCTCCAGCACCACATTCCAAGGCAAATCAGTGTTCATCCTGTCTGCTCTCTCTTCGCTGCCCAGCTTTCACACCCATTGATGGTGACCTTTCTAATGTGTGTATGTGATTCTGTAGTCCTCCTTTTCCTTTCTTTCTCCCTCAGGTGCCTAGGCTGCATGGCTCCACTGACTCCTCAGTGGTCCTTCTCACCGTGAAGGTGGAAGGGGAGACCCTGGTGTATTTTAGCCGGAAAAGAGTCCTCGTGAACAACCTGGATAGCATGGTCTTTGTCCAAACGGACAAACCCATCTACAAGCCAGGACAGAAAGGTAAACAAAGAGTTACGGTGGAAAGATAATTCTTTGGAAATCTTGCCTAATCTCTCCAAACAAAGGTGACTCTCTCGTTAAGCAAACGGAATCCTAGTTAAGCACTGTTGGGGACTTTAGAAATGTCTCCTGGTTTGGAAAGAGGGTGGTTCCACATATTTGTGTTTAAAGAGGATTCCTTATCCTTTTAGCATGCGTGCAACCCACCCCCCAACCGACCCCAAGAACCCCACAGCCAAACCCAATGGAAAGAGTTGGCTTCAACGTGTAATCCTCAATCTCCGGTCACGTAAGAGTTTGTACTTCTCCCTCCCCTGTTCTTCTGAAGAGCCTGGGGAGTACTACTCTTTGGAGTACAACTCCCAGAATCCACCAGTCAGCATGGCCTGGAGAACGACAGAATGAAATTTAACAGGGATAAGGGCAACGTTCTACACTTAAAGTAAAGGGACAAGGCACAGTTACAAGATACAGGGAGACTTAGTTCAGTTATATGAGAAGGAAAAGAGAATGGCTGTAGATCAAAATATCCTTGGAATGGCTGTAGATCAAAATACAGTATATTTCAAATGTTTGAAGGGCTGTCGTACAACAGAGGGGCAGAATCTGTTCTCTATCATCCCAGAGTGCAGAATGCACAACAATGGGCTCATTTTAAGAGAACCCAGCTTTTAGCGGAATATCAGGAAAAACTTCCTAACTGTTAGAGCAGTACGCCAATGCAGCCAATTACCTCAGGAGGTGGTGAGTCCTCCAACGCTGGATGCATTCAAGAGAAATTTGGACAACCCCCTGGCATATGTCCTTTGATTTGTATTCCTGCATGGAGTGGGGGGGTTGGACTAGATAGCCTTAGAGACCCCTTTCAACTTCATTATTCTATGTTCTATGAAAAGCTGAATATGAGGCAAAAGATGATTGAGGGCTTGGAAGAAATCTCTTATGAGGAACAGCATAGGGAGCTGGGAATGTTTAGCCTTACAAAAAGAATGCTGAGAGGGGGATATGATAGCTATGTTTAAATATTTGAAAGGATGTCATATTGAAGAGGGAACAGCTTTGTTTCCCATGGTTTCAGAAACTAGGATGGTCTCAAACTACAGGAAAAGAGATTCCATTTAAACATTAAGAAGAACTTCATGACAGTTAGAGCTGTTCAGCAGTGGAATATGTTGCCACAAAGGAGGGTGGTGAAGTTTATTAAGCAGAGGCTGGATGGCCATGTCGGGAGTCCTGTGATCGGGAGTCCTGTGATGGGGGTTCCTGCATGGCAGGGGGTTAGAACATAAGAACATAAGAAGAGCCATGCTGGATCAGGCCAAAGGCCCATCTAGTCCAGCTTCCTGTATCTCACAGTGGCCCCACCAGATGCGTTTGGGAGCGGATGAGACTGGATTTCTGTCTCCTGATACCCCTCCCCCGCATCTCACCCTTGAAGGACCCCAGTTTTAAGCCTGGAGATTACACATCTCCATCATGGTTTGTAACCTGTGATGGACTTTTCCTCCAGGAATCTGTCCAATCCCCTTTTGAAGGCATCCAGGCCAGATGCCATCACCACCTCCTGTTGGACTGGATGGCCCTCGAAGTCTCTTCCAACTCTATGATTCTATGAGTCTATGACTGTGATGTGGCTGCAAAAAAGGAAAAGGCAATTTTAGTTTGCATTAAAGAAGTGCATTTTCCAAATTCTGTGAGCTATCAATCCCTCTCTCTATTCAGCTTCTTTGGAGGTTTTTAAGCAGATGCTGGGTGGCCATTAGGCCTTCTCTAAATTACTGTACTGTGTCTTGTTTTGGACACCACATTTCAAAAAGGATGCTGCCAAAATGGAAAAAATTCAGAGCGAGGTAACAAGGAGGATGAGGGGACTGGAAACCAAGCCCTAAGGCCAGTGATGGCGAACCTTTTAGAGACCGAGTGCCCAAACCACGATTCAAAACTCACTAATTTTTTGCAAAGTGACAATATAGCAATTTAACCTGAATATAGGTGGCTGTGTCCATGACATCTTTTAAAAATACCCTACGTGGCCATGTCCCCCCTCCCCCCCCAAGATTGGTAGCCTCTCTCTTTAAACGGTTACTTCATGACCCTCTCATCACGGTTCGCTGTCCCGCTGGGGACAAGTACGGAAAAAGGTTACTCCACGTCCATTGCGTAATGGCGGGAGTTTGTCCCGATCACGCCCCCTGAACCAGGAACAGAACGTGATGAGACATACCTGTCCCTGGCCTCGGGAATTGTCTTGTCTTGGTTCTTGTTTTGAGACAAGTGCCCATGAAGCAACGCTTGTCACGCAATTCTCCATCTAGTGGCAGGAGTGCGAAGTTGCATTCTCCAGTACAATCCCAATGGCGCCGTAAACAATGCATCGCAGAGAGGGAAGAAGGCATGAAACCAGGGGTGTTGCCACTTAACACATGAAAGGCAAAATTGCGAAGATTCGAAATATCGAAAAACAGAAGCCTGCGCCAAAAAAAAAGGGTAAACGAAGCCAGGAAAATTCAGTAATTGTCACGAAACAAGGACGTGAAGTAACAGTTGTCATGATACTACCAATCATGCCTGTGGGTAAACAGAAACAGGGACAGAACCGGGACAAGTCCACGTGACCGCGAACAACGTTATCACGAAACGAACGTAATCTCAGAACGAGGAGGGAGGTGAAGTAACTGTCTTAGGGAATCAATTGTTGAACTCAATGATCCAGTAGCGTGAACATTCCTACCTGCAGCTCCCCAGAAGTGGCGGGAAATGACATGCAAACGATGCGCCCTGAGGCTGAGCCGCACTATGTACTTATGTTGCACAGCTCTGAACCCCTGTTAAGAAGTTTTTCTCTTCCTTTTCTCAGTTCAGTTTCGCATCGTCTCTCTGGACGAAGAATTCCGTCCCTTGAATGAGAAGGTATGATTTGCTTCCACACCATACCCATCTTTTGGACCATTCACACCACCACTTGTCCAGCTGTTTTTTCTCCCAACTTCCGAGCCTGGGTGGACAACTTAGTTGCAGAGTTTTTATTTTTTTTTAAAATGCACTCTAGCTCTAAGAAAGCCCTCGAGCCAAAGTGCAGGGACCTACAGAGCAGAATTAGCTTCAAGTCTGTCCAGAGTAGACCATCCCTGTGTCTCATCAACTGGCACTTACAGTCTCAATTATGCATTCCGAGACATAAAGAATAAAAGGGCTCATTTACTCACCGTTCTGAATAGATTTTTAAGACGCCTTCTGTGTTTTAAAAATGATGGCTTAGAGCACCCATGTCCAAACTTCAGCCCTCCAGATGTTTTAGACAGCAACTCCCACAGTCCTATGCCATTGGCAATCTAAGCTTAGAATTCTGGGAGTTGCGGTCCAAAACATCAGGAGGGCCAAAGTTTGGACACCACAGAGTCACAGCCTTCAACAGACTCACTGCTGACTGCTTCCAGCAGACGAGGCTGAGATAATTCCACCAGGCTTTCCTCTCCAAACAACCTGCCAGTTCATAACCTCTGCATTGAGTTTGGCTTTATGAGGCCGTAAAGGCCACCTGCAGATTCCTGTTCTCTCTCTTTTTTAAAATTTTTGGCAACCCCCCCCCCCCAATTGTCTGCCCAATTGACTGTGCACAGCCTCAGGATTAGGAAAACTAGGAGTGTTGGATGCTGTATAAGACAGGGGTCAAAATTTCCTGTTAAGGACTGGAAATTTCCCACTGTTGCCAAACCTTAAAAGGGCCTTTGGCTGCCAATAGGCATCTGAAGGGGGGTTGAATCATCACCAACAGGAACACATGGTGTCAATGATGTAGAGAGTAATGCTTGCACAAATGGAATAGTACATTAAGACCCTATATATCTATGGTTCCATGTACCCAGTCTGAAAATATTAAAAATCATAATATTAAAAAAAACTAGAAAAACATATTTTTGTTTGTTGCTGAAGAACACATACCGTGGTCTCTGCCTCCCTCGTGTGGCCAGTTCTGGTAATACATGGTGAAAATATTTTTTCTGGATTTTTTTTCTCCATTTAAAGCCACATGTTCTTACAAACTAGCGTATTCCATGTGGCTCATGTGCAAATTCTTATGGCACTTTGTGGTGCTGCCATTTTGTGATAGTACCTGTTGAGGACATTGTGATGTGAATGGAACCAGTGATGTGAATGGAAGCCGAGGCACGCAGCTCCTGGTGTTCTGCTGTTTTATTTTTAAAAAATTAACTCTTCTAATTGCTTTCGAGAAACGGGGGAAGGAATAAATTTTAAAGTGATGACTGTAACAATGACTGTGGTGCTGGAAGCGAAACAGTAACTTCCAAAAACAATTTCTAAAGCTCTTTCCCAGTACATAAACAGGCTGCACATGATATGGTTAAATATGAGATAGGCTGGTGATCTATGCTTCTGCACAGCTATTAGGAAATGGAGGTTATTAGTGATTTATGGCAGAGATTTCACAAAAAAGACGCAAGGTATAAAGACAATGGATGTGAAATTATATCACTCAGGCGTGGTTTCTTTACTGATGGATGGACGTGGTGAAGCAGGTAAAACCTGTTTTCAAACAGCTTAGCATTCATTGCATTCTCTGATTTTGTTTTTTGCCCTTTTTTGTCTTCACAGTTTTCTTTGGTTTACATTCAGGTAAGTGCCTAATTCTCTTCCTCACTCGTCTATTCATCATCCTAGGTTGAAATACTGGGCAGTCAAGATAGAGGAATGTCTGTTCTCTGCACAAAAAACACACACAATCTCCCAAAGGGTCTGAGGTATTTCTGGACATCGCTCATCTGTCCCTGCAGGACACGGCCCTCCACCTTCCCATTTCTTGGCGTCCACCGAAGGCGCCTCTTCTTCCTGCCGCTCACTTCTGACCCTCAACCAAGTCATGGTTCTCCATCTTGGGTCCTCAGATGGGCTTAAACTCCCAGAAGCCTTCCCTACTAGTGGTGCTGCCTGGGGTTTCTGGGAGTTTTAGTCCAATAACATCTGGGGACACCCCCCCCCCTCAAGGGTGGGAGCCACTGAAAGAGAGCCACCAAAATCAATTCAAGCAAGAGGTTGGAGCATTTTGGGCCTTCTGGAGGTGGCGACCTTCAGCTGTCCACATTGGTAGCTGTCTTCCACGACGAGCACAGACCAGCCAAAGGCTCCATGTGGCTGATTGAGGGCCACCTGCAGCCGCTGTGTGTCCTGCCCGTGGCTGGAAGGAGAGTGGCTGCTGGCATGACCCACGTTTTCTTGGGACTCCCCAGGATCCCAAGCGGAACCGCCTGTTCCAGTGGCAAGACGTGGAGCTCAACGTGGGCCTGATCCAACTCTCTTTCCCTCTGACCTCGGAGCCTGCCCTGGGAACCTACCGCGTGGTGGTCAAGAAGTCTTCCGGACATGATGTGGAGCGTACCTTTGACGTGGAGGAATATGGTGAGGCGGGAGGGGGGGGGAAACAGGCCTCTCTCGCTTGAGGCTGTCGAGTGTGATTAGCGGGTTGTTGTCTATTCCCTTTTAAGGGTATGTGTGTATGAGAGAGAGAGTACAGAATGTGTGTGATCAGTGGTTGGTGTGGGTTGGTGTGTATTCCCGTGTGTGTGTGTGTGTGTGTGTGTGTGTGTGAGAGAGAGAGAGAGAGACAGAGAGAGACAGAGACAGAGAGTTATCACAGGTGAGTGTGATCAGCAGTTGATGTGGGTTGTTACGCATTCCGTTGTAAGATGTGTGTATGTGTATGAGAGTGTTGATCACAGCTGAGTGTGGTTGTTGGTGCAAGTTGTGAGGTATTCCATTAGAAGATATATGTGTGCATGTACACAGACACACACACACACACACACACACACACAAACACAAACACCAACACAAACACTACAAAGGAATGCCTCACAACTTGCACCAACAACTGATCTCACACTCAGTGGCCTTATACAACGGAGTCATTTGTAAATGGAAGGCGAGGACCTATGTTTGTTGGTTTTTCCCCCTCTTGAGAATGGTTCTCCTTCAGACGAAATAAAACTCCATTTACTAGATCAGTGGTTCTCAACCTGTGGGTCCCCAGATGTTCCTGGACTGCAACTCCCAGAAGCCTCCACAACTTGCTGTGCTGAAAGGGATTTCTGGGAGTTGCAGTTCAGGAACATCTGGGGACCCATAGGTTGAGAACCACTGTAGATAAACTAGAATTATTAGTTTGTTTTTAAAAAAGGGACTATTCATATGAATCGTGGTTTGATTCGCTTTTAAAATAGTCGTTGATGGAAACAATGGTTGAAAATTTCTTCCTGAAGCTATGCAATGGCAAAAAGTTTCAAGTTATGAAATCACTGTAGACGCTCTCAGTTGCGTGCTGAATTATGGCCATTGCTGAACTTTCAGCAATTCACACCCAGAAGCGATACCATTGGTGTCATGCAGGCATATGAAGGGAGAGGCCCTCTGGAAGTTGAGTCATGGCTACTGGACTTCTTTTTGAGAGATAGAAACGTTTTGCTGTTCATCCAAACGGCTTCATCGGAGAGGGTTTTGCCCAGCAGTTGGACATGATTCTTGTCCTTTGTCGCTAAAATTGCCCTTTCATTCTTTCCTCTATCTAGTATTGCCCAAGTTTGAGGTTACAGTGAAGGCCCCCAAGCTGATAACCATTTTGACTGAACAGATAGAGGTGACTGTCTGTGGCCGGTAAGTCACAATCGTTTGGATTTGGTTGTCTTGTTCTAGAGATGAGCTGTTCCTGGCTCCCAATATACTGTAACATACAGCCTGCTAAAGGTCAATGATCTCCATCCAGTCACTAGCACCGGTGATCACTTGACACAATGGAACAGCTAACGACACCATCAACCACAGAAACAGATCATTCCCCCCGCCCACTCCTAGCACAGTTAAACTCTTTATCCCCCCCCCTTATCACAAGAAACACTCAGATCACAGGGAATACTTATCCCACCCCATAACCTGTAGCTATAAATACCTGACAGCCTCACGCTCTACCCCAGAGCACAGAGAGAACTCCTAGGCCCCTGCGCTCCTGCCCTCTGAAGATGCCGCTCACAGAGACTGGCGAAACTTAAACTTCCAGATCACATCCATCCAAACAGCCTGGAAAACCCACAACCACAACCATCAGATCAGGGCTGTGAAAGCCTTCGAGAACCTGAGAGTTGTATTTCTTTAATTTGAATTTCCCCTTTGTGTTTGGAACCAATGAGCTTGGCCAAGAGATGTCAAGGTGAATATGAGCCAATAGTGTGATGTGGCTGCCCCCCCCCCAAAAAAAAGGCCAATGCTATTTTAGGTTCCATTAAGAGAACTCTAGTCTCTGTGCCCTGTGAGCAGGGCCGGTGCCAGGCCCCTTGGCAACACTAACTACGTGGGCCCCTCCAACCCATTTAAAAAAAAAAAAAACAGGCAAATTGTAGGAAAATGTAGCTCTCTTGGGTCAGTTCTGTGACCCTCTGAGGTCACTTTTGCACCCCTCTCAGGTCTGCGCTCTAGGCGGTTGCCTCGTTTGCCTAGTCGCAGGCATGCCCAAAGTCAGGCCCGGGGGCCAGATGCGGCCCGTTTTCAAATTTCGAGCAGCCCACAGCCTCTTCTCCCCGCCGGCTCAGCCTGTCATGCATACCTGCCAGCTGGACCCTCCCCATATTGGATGGAGACATCAGCTTGCAGTTTTACAGCTTTCCTGCCCTCCCTGTCTCTGTCCGTCCCCCCTAGCCACCTGCCCAGCCTACCTGCCCCCGGCTGCGTTGCTGCAGCATCCTCCCTCCCTCCTTGCATGTCCTAGAGGTTTGTCCAAAGTCCAGCCTGGGGAGCGAAATGTGGCCGAATGGTCGGCCCCCAGACATTTTCATCTCACAAAATCTAGCCCTTCTTGCAAAAAGTTTGGACACCCCCTAGCCTAGTGGTAGCTCCGGCCCTGCCTGTGAGGTCCTACTTCGCCTCTAGTTGTACCTGGTTAGGCCTTGGTTTCAGTCCTGGATTCAGTTCTGGACATTCTTCAAGAAGGATGCCAACAAACTCGTACAAGTGCAGAGAAAAACAGCGAGGACAATAAGGAGACTGGAAATCAAGCTCTCCAAGGAACAAAGGAAAGTGAGCATGTTTAAGAAAATACAGTACAGTACTTGCAAATTTTTGAAAATTTGTCATCCAGAGAAGTGGCAGAAACTGTTCTTCATCATCCCAAAGTGTATGACATGCAATAATAAGCGCACACTACAGGAAGCGAGGTCCAGGCTGAATATCAAGAAAAACTTCTTAACTCCTAGAGCAGTACGACAATGGCGTCCTAGGGTGTAAACAAGAAGAATGCTTTATCTTGTAAATACAAACAACCCCTCATGTATTTTGGACACATATATTTACACGTACAACTCTACATCAGTTGTTCTTGTTTTTATTGTAATTCTACAGCCCCTGAAGAAAGCTAAGTAACTATTGGATCAAAATGTATTTACTTTCATTTAAAATTATTATTATTATTATTATTATTATTATTATTATTATTATTATTAT
>JAHTLZ010003660.1:0-26138 GCA_023846285.1 Phrynocephalus versicolor
GCGGCTCTGTTCCGCCAGGCTCCCGGCCTCTGCTGCTGCGCTACCGCGCAGAGCAGCTGATGGTCGGGGGAGCCTGGCCGCGCTGCCGCGGCTCCGTCCCATCCCGTCCCAGCCCACGGCGCGACCAGACGGAGGACCAGCCCTTCAAGGACCTCAGGTGAGGGGAGGGGAGGCTGGGCAGGGAGCCCACCTGAAGGGACCGCTTCTCCCAGGGGGGACCAAGGCGCCCCCCTACCCTCCTCTCCTCCTTTTCTTCTGGCCCCCTCCAGCTCTGGCACCCCCCCTTTCCTGGCAGTGACTCTCCTCCAAGCTGTGCGCGCATACACACACACACACACACACACACACACACAGGAGGAGGCGCCCCGGCCCCCGGAGGAGGAGAAAACAGGGAAGGGGGAAGGAGGGGGGGCCAAAAAAAATTCCGTTGTACGGATTTTTCGTTATACAAGTGTTACGTTATACGAGGTATGACTGTACTTGGAAACAGCGGCCAGGCTGGAGTGCTGTCTGATGTCAGACTTCAGTGGAGAACTTCCAGAGAATGTAGCCATGTGTGACTCGGAGAGGAACATTTTCCGAAGGGAGGAAGGTGGAACAAAAGAGAAGGGTGAAATCTTCCCCAGATGCTTGGGAATTGTCCAAGCCTGTGTTCATTTGTTGGCTTGTGACCTTCGTCTCCTGATGCCACTGGGCGCCGTTTTCTGTGCCTCTTCCTTGCAACAGCACTGTGAATTAGGCAGGGAGGCCAGTGGGACAGGCCCAAGGCCACTCAGAAAAACCACCCAGTGGCAATTTCTACCCGGGTCTCCCCCCATGCAAGGCTTTCTTTGGAAACGAGGTGTCTTGTTTCAGTGAGTGGAAGGAAGAGGAACACGCTGGTGCAGAGAGAAGATGCCGTTGGCCAACTAGGCCTGATAAGAAAACAAAAAGATGTGATAGCATGTTGATATTAGAATCAAAACGAGCAGTGACATGATTCACGAGAATCCTGAGGAAGATCAAGGAGATGGCAGACCTCCCCTTGTCTGTTCTCCCTGCCTGCAGATGATGGTGATGTTTCCAGGAGAAGAGATGAGGGAGAGAGCTGGGAGCACGGACGAGAGAGAGAGGAGGGTTTAGATCTTACCTGTCGATTGCAAACAAACCAATCATCCCCATGTCTAGTTACCCCTTAAAAGGACTCCAGCATGAAATGGCTGGTCTTCAGCTCAGCGATAGGACCCTAAGCTCAGCCGCTATGTCAAAAGAATGGTCAGCTTCAGTGGGTGGCGGGTCCAGGAAGCATCAGACCGGCTGGCTTAGGGCAGGCAAGTCCTTGCAGGTAAATTTCCCCTCCATAACAGGGCCATGGCCATCGGTCAGTGGCTCCTTTCTTGATGAATGCAAACAAGGAGTGGGGTGTGTTGAAACCCCGCAGGGCTTGTGATTTGCCACCATGTCAACAGAATCCTGGCCTGGATCGGTCTCTGGTGGGAGCACAGGCAGCAGAACGTAGGTTCTTTGCAAGCCTACGGTGGAGTATGTGCTCTGGTGAATATTTTCCAAGTCTCAGCCTCGGCGACAAAATATGTATGGGTGAATGGTACCTAACGGCTGGCAGTGTTTGTAGTTTCAGAAAGGGTGTTTGGTTTTATTTTCAGCTTCTGGTGTGTCTTATGCAAAACCTCTTGTCTTCATGGACGGGTTTCACTGTGCGGTGACAGTACAAGCCGTGTCTCGGAGGCGTAGCATACTGATGGCTTCAGCATCCCGCCCAGGCTCTGAGCATCTTCATAAATTGGCAGGCGGGGCTGTTCCTCCTGGAGAGGTGAACTGCAGGCATAATAACACCAGTGTGTTTCCATGGTGATGCTAGCCTTCTGGTGCACAGTTAGATCTGCATACAAATCTAGAGTTACCTTTTCAACTTGCTCTCGGGCATGTGTGGCATTATCTTTCGCTTGGGGACTTGAGGGAACCGTAAGGGCCGGGACAGGAACAATTAGGTGGTGTTTTCAGAACTGAATGAGAAGAGGGGCATGTGTACATGTGGCATTAATTCAGATCTCTCTCAACCAAGAAGACTAAAAAGGAGCCGGCATCTTAGGACCAAGATCAAGAGTGTCAGCATCACCAGAATCATAGAATAGTGATGTTAGGAGGGGCCTGTAAGGACCATCAAGTCCAGACCACCACCACCACCACCACCACCACTCCATGCAGGAATCCCTTCCCCATAGCAGATGTTCTTTTGTATTATGTGCATGTACTGGAACTAAAACAGTGCCATCCATTGTAAGAGAAGAATTGGCATAGAGTTCCTTGCAGCTCTCCAGTTCAAAGGTGGCGGTGGTGGTAGTGGATCAGTGGGAAGATTTAGTACAGCCAAACTAGAAGGGAGCAAGGTATGCCGGCAGGCTGTTGAATGAGCGGAAAGAGAAGACCACAAGGAGCAGAACATAGATGGAAGGGAAGGGTCTGGCCAGCCAGGGGGAACCTCGGGTGGTTGTGTTCTGCCAGGCAGCCTTTTCTATGCTCACACATCTCACCTGCAGGGTCCTGACATTTTTAGCAGCACGGCCAGCCAGGTGCCATTGTGTTTTCCAGCAAGGTCTGCAGTGAAACTGGGGGAGTGGGCGAAATCTCGATCGAGGTTGCTTGTCCTGCCTAGGTGTTGTCTGCTGAAGCCCAGCCTGCTCACAGGCAAACTGTGAGAGGGTTTAAAATAGATGCAAGGAGCCCTTCTTGACTTCTGCTGCTTAAGACTGAAAGGCACGCCATTCGTACGGGTGTCCATCCGCCTGCTGCCATCAGCTGCCCTTTTAACGCGCCGCGTGAAATAGAACATTTGTCGGGCAGCTGTTGTCTTGCAGATATTATTGGACTGAGAAGGCCAGAAGGCATTTGGAGTGGAAGCCTTGTGGCATCTCTCTCTGCCTCTTTCCCCACCTGTTAGGAGATTGTCAGGCTTTGCAGAGAAAGGCAGGCAGCAAGAATCATTCCCAGTTGCTGCTGCTGCTGCTGCTGCTTACGGATGCCACGCCTGCAGTTTCTCCTGTCCGAAGCGGTTCCTGTAGGAGTGGTCTGTTAGAGAATGCTGTTGAAATAAGAAAAAAAAATCAGATCTTGCAGCTTGCGTAAATTGTGCTACATTAGGTTCATTGCGAGTAAATTAAACGTTTTATGTCGTTTCATGTTCAGAGTTCCTGCTTTCTGCAGAATTAGACTGAGCTGAAAGAGGAGACGGATTTCTGAGTTTTGACATGCGTGGGAAGGGACAACAAACAGGAATTGTGAGGGGGGGTCTTGTGCCCCCCCGCCCCCACATTGGAAACCATTTCCAACCAAGCTGTTGTTCTTGAAGCGTTTTCCTGGATGCTATATTTAAAGATGTCTCCGTCACCGGGGTGGGGGGGGGAGGGATTCATAAGCTCAAAGAGGTCTGTGGTTGGAGAAAGGTATTAATTTTTGCCTGGAAGCCTTGATGCTTTAATTTCTCTCCGTACCTTCTTGTTTCGACCTGACTTCTCTTCTGGAGCACATGTTCTTAACTTTGTGTACTGATGCACACTAAGGGTGGCTGCAGTGATCAAGTCCTAAGTTAATGCCTAACCGTGCTTATTGGCTTCTCTTTTAGCGCTGAGTTTTTGTGTGTGTGTGTGTGTGTGTGCTGGAAATACAGAGCAACTGTATGAAAGGTGACGTTGTGTCTCTCGCCGCTTTCCTTGATAGTCAGGGCTGCAATGGCGGCTCTTGATCGTTGTGTTTCAATTGGGGGTAGGATGGAGTTGGTCTGAGCGCCCACAGGATGTGAATCATGCAGTCACTGAGCTTTCATGTCAGTGTCTCTCATAAACAGCCACAAGATGTAAATTACATGCGCACTAAAACTCAGAAGGGCTAAAAGGGTAATCTTTCTTTGATGGCACCCTGACCAGAACTTATTCCATCCCCCCACCTTCCGTTCTGTGCTGCCCAAGTGGGGACCATCTGTATAGCAGTATATTGTTTATTTATTCATGATTTTTCTAGGCTTCCTTGTAGGACAATGTCCCTTCTAGTGAACTTATACATCTGCTGCAGTAAACTGTTAAAATATAGAAGGGGTATCCTTGCAAAGTATCACATTAAAACATGTGGGAGAAGTTTTTTGGGGGGAAACATTAAACAGTTTAACCCTTTCTTCAGTGTTGTGAGACTGAAATATAAACAGACAGCCAAATAGATTCAAAGTTGTAAAGCAGGCATTCAAAAAGTAACACAGTTCTTCTTCATAAAATCTCCCATTTCCCACCCACCACCCCTCCCTTGGGCAGAGGTTAATTACTACTGCCATTAAGTCATCCACGCGCACACCACTGAAGCAACGACCTGCGTTTCTAACGAAATAAAGGTTACATTGGGAATCCGTCAGAGAACTGGGTCGGAGAACAAAGTTCCATTACGCAGATCTCACGGGGGGGGGGGGGAGGTGCTGTCTGAAAATGTTTTGTCTCGTGTGGACAGTATGAACTCACTCCCAGCCACCCAAACGGTGCTGTTACCTTCTCAACCCTTTTCCTCCTTTCCTTTCTCCCACCCACCCCCCCGCTCCTCCTAGGTATGCAGTTATTGCCTACGGGTGTGCCAGCTGCCCCAAACTGACCTGCGAGAGAGAAGGCTGCCAGACAGAGTTTTGTTATCATTGCAAGCAGATATGGCATCCCAACCAAACCTGCGACATGGCCCGCCAGCAGAGAGCACAGGCGCTGCGGGTACGGACGAAGCACACCTCAGGCCTCAGTTACGGACAAGAATCCGGCCCGGGTAGGCGTTTGCCAGGCATTCTCGGCCATTTCTCTTATAATTCTTTCTGAATGTCTACGGGAGAGAGATCCCCTCTTAGTGGGGCAGGTTGCAGTGCCTTGCTTGGAGGCCCTATTTCAGGAATGCCAGACGTCCCCAGCCACAGTTGAGCTCTGTGATTTAGGCCCATTTTGGGGGCCCATGAGTTGCTGACCATCCTGGGATGTCTCCAAGAAGAGGAGGGGAGGGGGAGGCTTTTTCCTCTTGGAGATTCTTTCTGAAGATTTCTCTCCTTTTGGGATAGAACAGTAAGAAGCAGGAACACGTGTCGGCGTTGTGACCATTACTAGTCTTGGCTTTTTCTGTAGATTAAAAGTATTGAGTCTTGTGCCCCCAACCTCACGGAACGGGGCCAAATCCAGACGCAGCAGAGGAAAGCCCTGTGCCTGAAGAGGCCCAAATCCTGTTGCCTAGCCTAGCAAGTTGCAACAAGAGTGGGCCAATGGGATGAATGAAGCCCCACAGATCCCGCAACCTTACTCCAGAGGCAGTGTTTTCGGTCTAAGCAACAGGACTTCAGCCTTGGCTGGGTGTTTGAAAGCTGAGCGTTCTCGTTCTCGCTGACTCGACCCTCTGCTGCAGAGGCTCGAGGCTCCCAGTTTCTGCTGCTTTTGCTATTAGTGTCCAGGAGGAACCTTGAAAAGTCCCAGCCTTGCCTGCTTGTCGCTTCCCAGTCCTCAGGGTCGAGGGTTGGGAGAGAGCGGGGGACCTTCTTTCTTTGAACCCTCTGCCTCTCAGCTCCTGCTTGGAATTTCCTTTGGAGAAATGCCGGGCGTGACGAGACCTCCCTGCTTTGCCTCCTCCACAGCCGACGACATCAAGCCCTGTCCCCGTTGCAGTGCCTACATCATCAAAATGAACGACGGCAGCTGTAACCACATGACCTGCGCTGTGTGTGGCTGTGAGTTCTGCTGGTTGTGTATGAAGGAAATCTCCGACTTGCATTACCTCAGGTAGGCAAGGAGAGCGGGCGCCCCCGGCTCTGGCCCCGGCGGTCTTTGCTTGGACGTAGGTGGCCCCGTCTTGGCCTGTGGTGTGTCCAAAGCAAACAGGCAGAGTCTCTCCATTTCCTTTCTGAAATGGGAGAGAGAAAGAGGAGCCACATGGCCCCTGCAGCTGTTCAGAATCCAGGCAGGAGCACCCCTGATTCTTGCAGTGACCCGTTGGCCCCTTGGCAGAAGGTTTTTGCTAGGAATGCCATAGGCAGGCAAGACCTGCCATCCCTTGGAATGCCGTTCTCCTAAAGGCCCTTCACTACCAATTCTCTTGCAGCCCTTCCGGTTGCACCTTCTGGGGGAAGAAGCCGTGGAGTCGTAAAAAGAAGATTCTCTGGCAGCTCGGGACACTGATTGGTGCCCCGGTGGGCATCTCCCTCATTGCGGGCATTGCCATTCCAGCCATGGTCATCGGCATCCCTGTGTACGTGGGAAGAAAGGTAAGCCACGAAGATGGCCATGCGTGAGCCTCTGACTCTGGGAGGGGCAAGGTCCTTGCAAATGGCCCCCGAGAGGTCAGAAATAACCGTGAGGACAGCTGTTGCAACAGGGACAAAGGCAGCTTAGTTTTAATTAAAAGGGCTGTGTTAAGAAACACAGGATTAGCTATGGAATGGCTCTCACTTGCACATGTACAGCATAATCATTTAAAAAAGACCATCCTGTAGATTTTGCTGTGCACTTAGACCTTGTCCCTGGCTTGCTTTTTGCCCATCAGAGCAGTTTGGGGTGTACTGGGGCTCCCAGCATTTCAGAAGTGTTCAGGTGTTTTGAATTTGAAAAAAGAAAAGTCTCATCAAGGGTTCAGAGCCACTCAGGGGGGATCTTGCAGAGTGGCTTTCTTTTCTTGGTTGAATGGCCAGTTATAGCTTTGCTTCTTCTTCCAGATTCACAGCAGATATGAAGGGAAGAAAACCTCCAAGCACAAGAGGAACTTAGCTATCACCGGGGGTGTCACTTTGTCTGTGATCGCGTCGCCGGTCATTGCAGCGGTCAGCGTCGGTAAGCAGAAGAGCCTTCTTCTAAAGGACATGTCAAGTGGGATGGTGTTCTTGCTGTTCCTTTAATTTGACAATGATTTTTACGCCTGTCCTTCCGCTAGGCAGATTTAGGTAAAATAGAATTGACTGTGTCGCTTGGCAAATACATCCCACCTAGAACTGCTAAAGAACTGAAGCTGATCTTCTTTGATGATTAGATCTCTTTCACTTGGCGGCTCTGGAGCTGTAAAGATGCATCTGTTTATGGACATATTTCTTTTGCATTCGAGCTCTTCGGTGACTCTTAGACACAGCTGTTTTCCACTCCTCGTCACTTACCTGTCCTCTGGGCCACCCGTGATTTATAACCTTTCAGTCAAAATGGCCCTTCTTTCACACCATGAAGTGTAGGAAGAAAGTTCAGTCATGGCCTCCTTTGGTTGTGGAATCAAGGGTTTCTGTGAGCACGCTAACCATTGCAGTGGCTCCGTTTCCACTGTTTGCTGTCTCTGATCGCAGACTAGAGGGGACGTCCCTCACCCTATGTTTAGTTCTGTATTAGGGAGGCCTCCACAGGCCTTGGTCCAAATGAGAACCCCGTCTGGGCTGGTGTGATAGGTGAGCTCAGCTCACAGCTGGCCTCCCCTTGGCAAGATGCACACTGCTCTGGATTTCCCCTCCAAGGTTTTGATCGCTGTAGTTAGCAGTCAAGTTCTGGTGTCCTGTGCCTTGTTTGGAAGAGCATCTGTGAGCTTCCAGGATGGAGATTCTTTAGCCGTCTTTCCCCTCCTCTCCTTCAGGAATTGGTGTTCCCATTATGTTGGCGTACGTCTATGGAGTTGTGCCGATTTCTCTGTGCCGGGGTGGCGGCTGCGGAGTGAGCACAGCTAATGGGAAAGGAGTCAAAATTGAGTTTGATGAAGATGACGGGCCAATCACAGGTAAGGAAGGAATCCATTGGTCTCCTTGGTCCTTGGACGGCTGGCAGGAGTTAGGTCTTATTACCGGGGCGAATTTTTAAGCGCTACGTTGCCTGGCTGCTGTGCCTGGACCCTGTCTCTTGTGCATGCACACCTTTTGCAAGTCAGGTTTGTGTGTGTGGCAACTCAAGTCTAACAAAGATTAAAATACATTAATACTGCCCACCTGTCTCAGCCTCACAGTTTTGCTTCTATGCCTGGGAAGCTTTCACGGTGTGGAGTCACATGTGTGGAATAAACTGTTCAAGGTGCCTTTCAGTTGTGCGTCCCTCACATGGCTGCTTGTCGTTTTGATCCAGTGGCGGATGCGTGGAGAGCTTTGAAGAACCCCAGCATCGGGGAGAGCAGCATCGAGGGCCTCACGAGCGTCCTAAGCACCAGCGGGAGCCCGACCGACGGACTCAGCGTCATGCAGGGCAACTACAGCGAGACGGCCAGCTTCGCCGCGCTCTCGGGAGGCACCCTGAGCGGAGGGGTGCTCCTGGGCGGGAAAGGGAAGTACAGCAGGTAAACTTCCACGCCTGCCGCATGCATGCGATGGGGCGAGGCTCGGGATGCAAGCTTGCTTTGGTTGTGCCACCCCGCAAGGCCGGCTGCTGCCATGCCGGGACAGCCTCTGTTCCGCCACCAGGGTTTTCGCCAGTCGATGTCAGAACAAACCGGATGATTCATGCAGAGCTGAAAAGCTTCCCCCCCCACACACCTTTTAGTATTTATTTATTTATTTATTTATTTATTTATTTATTTATTTATTTATTTATTTATTTATTTATATACCACGCCGATTTCCCAAAGGAACTCTGGGTGGTTCACATAAAAGACATAAGACATCCAATAATAATAATAATTTTTGTTGTTGTTGTTGTTGTTGTTGATGATGATGATGAAAAAATACACAACAACAAACGTAATTGGCAAGAGCCATAAAACAACTGATGACGTGTACCAACCTCAAGATGGTGGAGAACAATACACACCCTAGCGATTGCCAAAGGCATCCCTAAACAGCCAGGTTTTAACAGCTTTTTTGAACAATGCCAGGGAAGGTGCTTGGCAGTTTGTTCTGTTTGTACTGTTGTCATGCCACGGCAGGAAAGCTCACCACCTCAGTCCCCAAGGTTATGCCGCAGTCTCTTCCTCTCGACCAGCCTCCCAGGCAGGTGGCTGTGTTCTTCTTCCCAGCCCCGCCTTCCCAGCTCAGATTTAGACAGCAGGAAGTCCAGGCAGGGCATGGAAAAGGTGAGAGTCATCAGCAGAGACATAATCCCAGCAGTGTTCCAGGAGGGGAAAATGAGAGGAAAAGAAGCAGATCCTGTGTTCAGGCAAAGGAACAGGTCCAGGGGGGAAAGTGGTTTAAACCTGAGCCCTTTGACTCTTAGGTCTTGTGAACTTAGATCATTCTTTGATGTCACAAAGTGTTTCCTGCCTCCATTGAAGTGAAATTGAAGGAGACTGCTATGCACATCAATGCAGTGAGCCTTTTTAAGCCTGATTCCTTTCTCTTGCCCAGGCTGGAAGTGCAGGCCGATGTGCAGAAAGAGATCTTCCCAAAGGACTCGGTCAGCCTTGGGGCCATCAGTGACAACGCAAGCACACGTGCCATGGCTGGTTCCATCATCAGCTCTTACAATCCCCAGGACAGGTAGGTCCGCCCAGTGGCTGAAATCTTGTGATCCAGAGTCGGATGCAGAAGTTCAATAAACAAATATGTGCACCTGACTCATAAATGGGCCCAGGCGCCTTCTGTTTTTGCTCTTTCGTGTGGTTTAAATCTTCTCTCAGTCTGAGGATGTAAAAGTATGCCAGTCTCACTTTTGTTGATTTCCCCGAATTTCCCTTGTGTTTTTCAGCCTCTTTTTTGTTTCGTATTGGTTTGTAACACTCCATTTTCCTTTCCTGTGGTGAAATTCCAATACTCTTTCACACATTTTGCCTTCCATGAGTGCTGAGCTATTTATAGATTTTATGTCGTACAAGCCACCTGCTGACTCAGCCACATGTTCCCCATGTTTGCCTTTTAAAATGTGCATCCTGTTTTGTAGGCACTTTGTTTCTGCATAACAGCCTGTCTGTCTCTCAGATTCATGAGCTGAGCTGCATTACTTTCTCCAAAAAAGTCATGGAAGGTGCAAAGACGGTTCTCCCCAAAACGGTCAAACCCAAGGAAGATCTTGTGCACCCACCCACTGCCTTTGTCTGGATGTGGCATGGGAGAGGCTGTTCTCTCATTATGGGTGTTTGTAAGGGACTCCTGGTGATAGATTTACTGTATTTTTCTGTCTACAGTGTCCCCATGTATAAGACGACCCCCCTACACACACATGTGCACATGCGCTCACACACACGCACGCGCACACACACACACACACACACATTTTCCAACCTAAAGTTACTGTTTCGCAACTATGCGGTTCTCTCCTCGTGTCACTTCCATGTATAAAAGGACCCTCAATTTTTCATCCAACAATTTTAGACAAAAATAGAGCCTTATACAGTACACAGAAAAAATCTGTAATGTCATAGCAAAGTTTGAAAAACAATGTTAACTTGCTTATGTAGTTAAAACCCTTAGTAAAGGGAAGCTGCTTCTCAGTCACTGTTCATGCAAGTACAAGTCAGGTTTATTTGTGTGTTGCCAGAGCTTATAGTTATATGCAGGATATAAAATAATCAAATGCATTACTTGACTAAGAGCATCTGAAATCACCCTTATGGGATGTAAAAACAAGCTCTGTCACCTGGAACTGAGATGCGGGTTTGTTTGTTTTTCCAATTGTTCTACAGGGAGTGTAACAACATGGAGATCCAGGTGGACATTGAGACCAAGCCAAGCCATTATCAACTCGTTAGTGGCAGCAGCACTGAGGATTCGCTCCACGTTCACACACAGATGGCAGAGAATGAGGAAGAGGAGGAGGAGGAAGCAGAGGAGGAAGAGGAGGAGCAGGGAGAGGCGTGCAACCACCCCAGCAGTGGTGAGCCGAAGGACGGTGGGGCCAGCCAATCCTGGGACATCACTCTGGCCCAGCCGGAGAGCATCCGCAGTGACCTGGAGAGCTCCGACAGCCAGTCTGACGATGTGCCTGACATCACCTCGGACGAATGGGACTCCTCCTGCTGCCCCCAGATGGCTCCCTGCCTGCCTCCCCCCAGCGCCAGAGGGGCAGAGAGCCCAAGTGCCCACCTTGGAGCGTGCGCCCACGCCGAAGGGCGCCGGCCGGAAGGAAACCTCTCGGCCCTGGAGTGCATTGAGGCCCGCGTATGAGGCTGTGCCTCCCCCTCCCACCTCACTGCCTCCCGAAGAGAGGCCCACGGAGGGCCCACGGCTTCTGACCTGTGGGGTGAGGGCCACCCGGAAATGGGGTGGCCACCTCCTTGTGGGCTTCTGTTTCTTTTTTCTTTCTCCCAGACAGCTGCCTGAACCGGATTCTGGGGAGATAGCATTTCTTACATTAATAAACTCTTGATCTTTTTTTTTTAATTTTCTCTTTTTATTTTTATTTTTTAATTTATTGGTTCCAGCGCTTGGTGATGCTCTGTGAGTTGTGTAAGAGTGTGCCTAAACGTGCACGTGTACATCGTATGTTGGCCAAGGATACGCCCGAAGAACGCCTTGAATAAAGATTCCTGTTACCATTCGAACTGTTTCCCCCGTTTCTTAGAATCTGCAGATGCCTTCCCTCCGTTGATGGGGCATTTCTGTCTTCCCTCGATTTCTCTCTTTCTGCAGAATAAAAAATGGGGAGTGTGCTTGCAGCTTCAAACCCTGGGTGTGGCAGCGGGAGTTGCATGGAAGGAAGAGCGTTCCTTTGCTGCCCTCAAGAGGCCCTTGGGTTCTCTGCATTTACAGGATCGAAGAACACACAAGGGCTTAACAGTTCTGCTAGAGTTGTAGAACACTACAATGTCTCTTCACCCACGCACAAACAGATGCTAGCTGGCAGCCTATACTGGCCCTCATCTGGCTGGACACCACTGTGAATTTTTATTTATTTATTTGACAGATTTCTGTGCCACCCATTTAGCCCACAGGCTGAATGTTCCAGGGGGTTGGCGGTGGGAGTGCAAGAATTTTAAAAAACCATGGCTCTTTGTCTGTGCTAGTGTCAAAATGAGGGCTGCAAGGTCCAGTCAGGAATGTCGGGCTTTGAATTGCCATCTCTGGCTGTGTGGATTGGGTTGTCTCAAACATGCCTGGTGGTCTGATCAAGATATTGCTTATCCTTGGCTTTGCACCAGGTGCAGGGACCACGCTGGTTCCTCACCTCCCTCCATTGTAAGGTCAGAGAGAAATCAATGGTGTTGCACTGTTGACTCTGCCCTGTCAAAGGGTTTATAAAGTGACGTGAATGTTTGAAATCCATCCATTGGACTGTACCTTGTATTGAACAGGAAGCCGCAGAAGTGATGGGTCCCTGGTGTCACTACCCTGCCTGCCGCCCTCTGTCCCTCTGAGATTTCACGTCCCTCTGCCTCTTGACCCTTATGGCTGTTCCTCAGAATCTAAAGAGCTAGGTGTAGAACTCCCATAAAATTTTGATGTGTCAAAATTGAGGGTTGGGAATGGGAGAACAGACAAGTTTTTTTTTACCCAGTGTGTGGTTAGTCTGTGGAACTCCCTGCCACAGGAGGTGGTGATGGTATCTGGCCTGGAGGCCTTCAAAAGGGGATTGGAGAAATTCCTGGAGGAAAAGTCTATCATGGGTTACAAACCATGATGGAGATGTGTGTAATCTCCAGGCTGAAAACCAGGGCACTTCATGGGCCAGATGTAGGGGAGTGGTATTACAAGACAGATCTAGTGTGGTGCGCTCCCCGATGCATCTGGTGAGGCCACTGAGATACAGGAAGCTGGACTAGATGGGCCTTTGGCCTGATCCAGCATGGCTCTTCTTATGTTCTTATGTTTTATTCTTATGGTAACTCATCATCGTTTTGCTAGTATTATCAACAATAATTAAGGGATTATGAAAAATGTTAACACACACGTGTATAGCAGAGAATAAATCTGATCTTAGCAGCAGCAGCATGTAGATAAAGTGTAGTTCATTGTTATAAGTATTATCAGAACCCAGAAACGGAGAGACAAAGAAACATGACTTAGAATAAAACTCTTATATTGAATATATACAGCAAATATACAACAGCATAACACCAAGCAATATCACACATACAAATTAACAGAGTGTGGGGTACTGTTTTCTCACCTTAAACAGTCCCAATTTAACATTATACAAGCCAGTTCTTATATACACATTTAGACATTATCAGACAGGATTTTAACCAATCACATTCTGACACACCATGATGTCATTGACTATGCCGCCTGTGCTAAATCACTTAACCTGCTGGTGATTTCTAATTCCTTGCACTTGTGGTTAACATCATGACACTGCATTTTTGACTGTCTCCATTTTACAATTCTCTTTTCACTCTGTTAAATATACAATGCATACATTTTGTCAATTCTACGTATTATGACACCCCTCCTATATTTAACAGATTACAACACCTAGCCTCTTCTTAAAATATACATGCTTTTCTTTAGATAAAGGCTTTGTGAATACATCAGCACAATTGTAATCACTAGTACAATATTCCAACATAATCAACTGTTGATCTATGCAGTCTTTGACGTTCTGGTAATGGATCCCAATATGCTTGCTTCTGGATCTGACTTTCTGATTCTGTGTCAATTGGATACACGAGAAAGAATCATTATACACTTTGACTGGTAAATTGACATTTACATCAACATCCTTTAATAACTGCACCACTCAGGTTAACTCACAACACAAGTCACTAACCGCCCCATATTCTGACTCTGCAGTAGAACATGAAATGTACCTCTGTCTTCGGGCCTTCCATACAACTAATGAGTTACCTAGGAAAATGGCATATCCAGACATGGACCTCCTTTCTGGACTTGAACCCCAGTCAGCATCTGCATAACTAATTAGATCAAGGTTATCACACTTGGGTATCTTCATCTTTTCTTGCATTGTTCCCTTAAGGTATCTTAAAACACGTTTTATACCTTTCCAGTGTTTGTTCAATGGTTTAGCAGCATGTTGGCTCAAAATGTTGATAGTAGTTGAAATATCAGGCCTGGACCAGGAACACAAATACATCAATGAACCTAATACAGATTGATACAGTTCAACATTGCCAAACTCCCCATCTTCAGGATCTCTGTTGAACCCCACCTCCATTGGTGTTGAGACTGGTTTGCAGTCTCCCATCTTACATTTCTGTATTAGCTGCTCTATCTTGTCACTTTGACATAGATAGAAGTTACCTTCAGGATCAGTTGTAACATCAACCCCTAAATAATGTTGTATCTCACCAAGATGCTTCATTTTTACTTCTTTACCTAATGAAGACATAAACCACTTAACATGTGAGATATCAGGCACCATTAAACACAAATCATCAATAAAAACAATTAGGATTACAGAATCTTTTGTATACAAACATGGATCTGATCTGCTTTGAGAAAAACCTATTTTTGTTAATTTCTCATGCAAATGTTGATTCCAGGCCATCCCTGATTGACGTAATCCATATAACGCTTTATTCAATTTCAGAACAAGCTGTGGATTTTTTAATTCGTATCCAGGCACTTGTTTCATGTAGACGTCTTCCTGTAAACTTGCATTTAAATATGCTGCCTCCACATCAAAATGATGCACTTGACACTTTCTTGATGCTGCAATTGTCAAAACCATTCTAAATGTTTCTGCCTTCACTGTAGGTGCATAAACATCTGTGAAATTCACATATTTCTCTGGTGAAAAACCTTGTGCCACAAGCCTTGCCTTACAGGTTACATTATTGTCACTTGATTTTTTAATTTTGTATATCCACCTGCATCCTACTGCCTTTTGACCTTCTGGTAACAACACTGGTGTGAATACTTGATGTTTTTTCAAAGATTCATATTCCTTTTCCATAGCCATCATCCACTGTTTCTTTTCATCCTCTGGCATCTGTAATACATCATTATAGCACTGAGGCTCATGGGATACAAAATTTATAGCAAACCTTTCCGGTGGCACTCAAAAATTGGACCTGGTAGACCGTCTGAGCATCACTGGCTCCTCTTCCACCTTCTCATCTTGCCATTGTGTAGACTCTCCTCCTACACTGGCATCTTCTTCAGGCTCAGTGTGGGGGCACATGCTTGGCACAAATACCTCATTGTTGGCATGGATATCTTCCCAGTTTCTCTGCTCACAAAACGTTGCAGACCTGCTAATATAAACTTTTCCATGGTTATCACAAAACCTCCAGGACTTGGCAGCAGGTTGAAAACCAATAAATATTAGTTTCCTTGACTTTGGGCCATTTTTCTGCCTGTATTTCTTCAGGATTTGAACCCAGGGCTCAGAACCAAATGTCCGTAAAAATTTTAGTGTAGGTCTCTTGCCATGCAACAAAGTATAAGGAACTTCATTAATTGCAGAACTCCATACTCTGTTTGAGACATAATTGGCATATTTCATTGCCTCAGCCCAATATCCTCTGGGAAGCTTTGCATCAGCTAACATTGCATTCATCAGGCTCTGGAGAATTCCATTTTTTCTCTCAGCTAGTCCATGTTCGGCAGAAGCAGCAGGATTTGTTAATCTGTGTCTCACACCTTTTCTTTTTAAATAACCAACAAACTGATTAGATAGGAACTCACTGCCTCTGTCACTTTGTACAGCCACAACTTTGTGCTTGTATTGACGTTCTGCCATTGCAAACCATTTCTTGAAAACTGCACACACATCACTTTTGTGCTTCAGAATATATGTCCATGAATAACGAGAGAAATCATCTGTTATTACTAGACAGAATCTGGATCCACCAATTGAAGTTGCCAATGGTCCAATTACATCAGTGTGAACCAGCTGTAGAGGATACTCTGATTTCCTAAAACTTTTCTTTGATACGGGAGCAGCCTTTATTTTTGTGCTTTTGCAGACATGGCAATTAAATATTTGCTGCAGTTCTGCACAGTCCCATCTTCCGACAGCACAGTCTTCTTCATTTTGTAAAGGAATATTTCTTATTGGTCAGGTGTTCTATGGCAGGGGTTAAAATGCAAGAATACATGCAACAAGCTTGAGTCAAACATACCATTTTTTAATTTGTTTTCCTCCTAAAATCGCAATTTCATTTTTGCAATGGATTGCACACACCCACAAAACACCCAGAGGATTTAGAGCTGGCCTGTTCGTCACAATCTATATGCTTACAAAAAAGCTTGCGATTGCTTGCGCATCGCAAGCTGTAGAGTCTTTTTTATATTTTCAAAACTTAAATCATAGAATCATAGAATCATAGAATCATAGAATTATAGAGTTGGAAGAGACCTCATGGGCCATCGAGTCCAACCCCCTGCCAAGCAGGAACCCCTTCACAATATTTCCGACAGATGGCCATCCAGCCTCTGCTTAAATACTGTCAAAGAAGGAGACTCTACCACCCTCCGTGGCAGCATATTCCACTGCCGAACAGCTCTAACTGTCATGAAGTTCTTCCGAATGTTCAAATGGAATCTCTTTTCCTGTAGTTTGAAACCATTGCCCCGAGTCCTAGTCTCTGAAGCCATGGAGAACAAACCTTTTCCCTCTTCAATATGACATCCTTTCAAATATTTAAACATAGCTATCATATCCCCTCTCAGTCTTCTTTTTGATAGGCTAGACATTCCCAGTTCCCTAAGCCTTTCTTCATAAGACATCTCTTCCAGGCCTTCAACCATCCTAGTCGCCCTCCTCTGCACCCGCTCGAGGTTGTCAACATCCTTCCCAAACTGAGGCGCACAGAACTGGACACAGTACTCCAGGTGGGGTCTGACCAGAGCAGAATAGAGTGGCACTATCACCTCCCTTGATCTAGACACTATGGTTCTGTTGATGCAACCAAGAATCGCATTGGCTTTCTTGGCCGCCGCATCACACTGCTGGCTCATGTTCAATTTGTGGTCCACCAAGACCCCCAAATCCCTTTCACAGGTACTATTCTCTAGCCAAGTGTCCCCCATCTTATATCTGTGCAATTCATTCTTTCTACCTAGATGTAGCACCCTACATTTCCCTCTGTTGAAATCCATTCCATTAGCTTTGGCCCAGACTTCTAATCTGTCAAGGTCCTTTTGGATTTTCATCCGATCCTCTAGGGCAGTGTTTTTCAACCTTTTTTGGGCAAAGGCACACTTGTTTCATGAAAAAAATCACAAGGCACACCACCATTAGAAAATGTCTCCGTCCGTCAGTGTACACTTGATAGCACTAGCAACATTAACTGGCTGCAAAACATTAACAGTAGGGCACTGTAGGCGAACCTATAGCATGGGTGCTAAAGGTGGCACTTGGAGCCCTTTCTGTGGGCACCCGACATCATCCCTTCACAGCCACCTGTATTCAGGTTAAATTGCTGTATTGCCACTTTACGAAAGTGCAGATGCCTTCAGCAAGTCCAGGGACAGGAGGGGAGGAGGATGAAGGAAGGCAGGAAGGAAAGAAGGCAGAAAGTGTTCTGCTTGTATACCGCCCCATACCACTTCAAGGAGTCTCTGGGCCAGGGGTCAGCAACCTTTAAGACATAAAGAGCCACTTGGACCCGTTTCCGACGGGAAAAAAACACTGGGAGCCGCAAAACCATTGCAACATTTAAAACAAATATAACACTGCAAATATATTTTCCCCTCCCCTCGCTCCTGGCTTTTTGGGCGCTCGCAAGCAACACACTCCCTCCGTGCTCCTCGGACACGCTGCGTCCCGGCACCGGGCTCGGGTGGGGTGGGAAGGAGCGCCGGCGGCTGCGGCTCCTCCAGGCACCCCCGAAGGGCTTCTGAGAAGGAAGCCAATGAAAGTTGCTTCTTCGGCACTTCGGCGCCACCTCCCCCCACCCCGCCACCCTGTCCCCGAGGGTTTCCATCGAGGCGCGCACCTGCCTCAAGTTCTCCCGCACGTGCAACTGGGGCGGCTGCGTGTCCGCCAGCCTCGGGGAGGGCCGGGCTGGGGGGTGGGTGGGCGCGCAGGAGGCACATTCTGTGTGTTGGAATGGAGCAGAAGGCAGCTGCTGGCTGGCTTTTGGAGAGAGCGAGAGCAAGCGAGACAAGCAGGCAGGCGCACAGGTGCTCCGCTCGGCTCGGCTCAGCTTCTCAAGCCAGGTGGCGTGCCGTTGGCCTCCCCGGGCGGCCAGGGGCCCTGAACAACTTGAGCCCGGCGCCCCCACCCCGCCGCCGAAACCGGCTGACTCCAGGAGGGAACCGCTGGAAGTCTAATAAGAGAGACCCCTCCTCGGGCCGGGGGGCGGGCTCAAACTAGCTGTCACGCTGCGTCCCTCAACTGCCAAGTTGATCTCGCGCAGGAAAAAGAAAAGCCGACTTCCTCCGTTGCTTCTCGCCTTGCCACCGCCACCGCCGCCGCTGCTCCCCCCCTCCCCGCTCCCGCCGCCACCAACCCCTTGCTTGTTGGGCCAGAACTGACAGCACCGGGCAAGGAAGCAGGGCAGCGGCGGCGGGGGGGAGAGAGAAGACTAGCCGTGCCCCCCTCCCCACGCCACCTTTCTTGAGGTTCCCATTCCGCCCTCGCTGCCTTCTGCCCGGATCCTGCAGCCATGGTCTGACTCTCTCCCCCCCACACACACTCCATCTCTCCCTCCTCCTCCTCCTCCTCTCGCCCCCACCCTCCATGGAGGAGGGAAGTGCAGCCCGAGTGCGTCGTTCCCACACCGCTTCCACTTTTTTTGGGGGGGGCAGTTTTTAAAAATCTTCCAAAAATAGTACAGGAGGGAGAGGAGGGGAATTTCTAATCTCTCTCTCTCTCTCTCTCTCTTTCGCGGAGACACCCCGCGCGCGTGCCCGCTCCCCCGCATTTTTGGAGCTTCATCCAGGCAAGTTAGTGCAAAGCTGTAGTTTTTTTTTGGGGGGGGGACTGTAGCGAAGCAAAAAGAGAGAGAGAGAGAGAGAGAGAGAGAGATGCCAACTGCACATGCACAATGCTTGGAAGGGGAAGGGGGAAGGAAGGAGGGTTTTCTCTTCCTCCACGTTGAACTGTCCCGTCTAAACGCTGCCCCCCACCACACACACACAAAACACACACACACACACACACACACGTCACTTCTTCCCCCTCCCACCAAACACCCAAGCAAGAAAGGAAGGGGAAGGGGGGAAGGAAGGAAGGAGGGTTTTCTCTTCCTCCACATTGCACACACACAACACACACACACACACACACACACGTCGCTTCTTCCCCCTCCCACCAAACACCCAAGCAAGAAAGGAAGGGGAAGGGGGAAAGGAAGGAAGGAGGGTTTTCTCTTCCTCCACATTGCACACACACAACACACACACACACACACACACACACACACACACACACACACACACGTGTCACTTCTTCCCCCTCCCACCAAACACCCAAACAAGAAAGGAAGGGGAAGGGGGGAAGGAAGGAAGGAGGGTTTTCTCTTCCTCCATGTTGCACACACACAACACACACACACACACATCGCTTCTTCCCCCTCCCAGCAAACACCCAAGCAAGAAAGGAAGGGGAAGGGGGGAAGGAAGGAAGGAAGGAGGGTTTTCCCCTCCCGTCTTTTTTTCTGGGGGGGGAGGCAACAATCAAGATCTCGGAGGTTTTCTTGAAGTTAAAAAAAAGAAAAAAGGCTGCTGTTCGGGGGGCACTTTCCATCACGCCTCCCTCTCTCTCTTGCTCTGAAGAAGAGGGAGCGTGCGGGAAGGTAGAGCGCGAGAGTGTGGCCGCGCTTGGCTTCGCGCCGCCTTTTGGGACGGGCTGTCCTCGCAAGATTCGGCGCCTTTGTATTGAAATTTCTGAACCCTCCTGGAGCCGCGGCAAATGTTACAAAGAGCCGCATGCGGCTCCGGAGCCGCAGGTTGCAGACCCCCGCTCTGGGCAGTTTACAGTTTTAATTACAGATACACATATGCAGGCTAGAAATGAGCACGTTTCTATGAAGAGGGGAAAGGGTACGAATGGAAAGAGAGAGGTGGGGGGGGGAGAAAGAAAAGACAGAGAGAGAGAAGAGGGTGATCCAAGACAGAAAGAAAGGGGCAAGACTTCAAGGAGGACCCCAAGCAACCGTTCCCCCGCCCCCCACAATCTATGAGGAAGAATAGGAGAGCTTGTCAGCGCCGGCCCCACACCGATGAGGAACCCATCGCGGGGCCACTCAGAGACGGCTCTTCCCCTCCCGGAGCCTAAAGGCCGGCCGGCCGGCCGGCCAGCCATGCCAATAGGCCCCCCCACCCACCCGCCTCCTCAGCCCAGGCCCAGCGGAGGCCTCCTCCATCCCCTCCTCCTCGCAGCCCTACCGCGGTGCTCGTGGGGCAGCCGGGCACCCCTCCTCCCCTTCCCCTCACCTGGTGGTTTGTTCTGGGCTGGGGCTCCCGGGCCGGCTTGTGTTGGCGGGCGGGCTGTCGGGCGGCTCAGTCCATTGGTAGCTCCCAGGAAAGGGGTGGTGGTGGTCCAGGGTAAAAAAAGGAGGGGGGAGAGGGAAGCGAGCGAGTCGCGGCGGCGGCGGCAGGCACAGGGCAAACACTAAAGAGAATGAGCGGGGCCAGGAAGTGACGCCAGCGCCGCGGGCCTCGGGGGGGAGGAGCCAAGCTGGCCCTTGGACGCTATTTATAGCGCCTCCCAGCTGTGGGCCGCCCGCCGGCCCTGGGTTGAATTTCTTTAGAATTTTTCAATTTTTCCCACGGCACACCAGGCAACATCTCGCGGCACACTAGTGTGCCGCGGAACAGTGGTTGAAAAATGCTGCTCTAGGGAATTAGCAACCCCTCCCAATTTGGTATCATCTGCAAATTTAATTAGCATACTCTCTATTCCTTCCTCCAAGTCGTTAATAAAGATATTGAAGAGCACTGGACCAAGAACAGAACCTTGGGGCACCCCACTGGTCACGTCTCTCCAAGATGATGAGAGACCATTTATGATCACCCTTTGCATGCGATCAGTCAACCAATTACAAATCCACCTCACTGTAGCACTATCTATCCCACTTCCTACTAACTTCTTAGCAAGAATACCATAGGGAACCTTATCGAAGGCCTTGCTAAAGTCTAGATACGCAATATCCACAGCATTCCCCTCGTCTACCATGCCTGTAATTCTATCAAAGAAAGAGATCAAATTAGTCTGGCATGACTTGTTTTTAAGAAACCCGTGTTGACTTTTTCTAATGACAGCATTGTTTGATAGATAATTGCAGACTGATTGCTTAATAATCTGTTCTAGGATCTTTCCGGGAATTGAAGTCAAGCTGACTGGGCGGTAATTATTTGGGTCCTCTTTTTTCCCCTTTTTGAAGATGGGGACAACATTAGCCCTCCTCCAGTCGATGGGGACTTCCCCTGTTCTCCAGGACTTCTCAAAGATTATTGCCAATGATTCTGAAATTACTTCTGCCAGTTCTTTTAATATCCTTGGGTGTAACTCATCTGTCCTAGCAAGCGGTGCAACAAATGAATGCATCTGTCATGCAGAGGTTTGTTTTGAATAGTGTTCACAGATCTCTCAGCAGTGCTTATTACAAACAAATTATCATGCAGCTGTCCAGTGGCCATTGTTTTTCCATCCTTGACAATTTTGCAACTGCTCTCACTGAACTGCACTTCAAATCCCATCTTCACAAGCATAGGCACACTTAGCAAATTGTTATTCAGAGACAGAATGTACAACACTTTATCAAATTTACACTTGAGAGGCATAAAAAAATAGTTTACCTTCTATACATATCTTTGTTTGTGTTCCGTCCGCCAGTGTTACAGTTCTGGAATTATATAAAGTTAGCATTTCAAACATATCTTTTTTGTTTACACAATGAATACTAGCTCCGGAATCTACTACAAATAATTCCTGCTTTGAACACCCTTCTTCATTGTTTTCATTAATCACAGACACCTGGTGTCCTTCACTCTGCCAGTTTTGTTTAACAGCAACTTTTTTCTGTTTCTTATTCTTGTTTACTTTATCACAGAAATTTTTATATGCTTATCACTTCCGCATATATGACATCTTCTTACCACCTGGATTGTTTCACCAGAACTCGGCACAGGCTTTTTATTTACTTTAGTTTTGGCTCTCCTCTGTTACATAAGAACATAAGAACATAAGAACATAAGAAGAGCCATGCTGGATCAGGCCAAAGGCCCATCTAGTCCAGCTTCCTGTATCTCAGCGGCCCCACCAGATGCATCGGGGAGCGCACCACACTAGATCTGTCTTGTAATACCACTCCCCTACATCTGGCCCATGAAGTGCCCTGGTTTTCAGCCTGGAGACTACACACATCTCCATCATGGTTTGCAACCTGTGATAGACTTTTCCTCCAGGAATCTGTCCAATCCCCTTTTGAAGGCATCCAGGCCAGTTGCCATCACCACATCCTGTGGCAGGGAGTTCCATAGACTTACAACGCGCTGGGTGAAAAAATATTTTCTTTTGTCAGTTCTTACTCTCCCAGCCCTCAATTTGAGTGTATGTCCCCTAGTTCTGGTATGTTGGGAGAGAGAGAAGAGCTTCCCTCTATCCACTTTACTCATACCCTGCATTATTTTGTATGTCTCAATCATATCTCCCCTCAAGCGCCTTTTTTCCAGACTAAAGAGGCCCAAATGTTTTAGCCTTTCTTCATAAGGGAGGTGCCCCAGCCCAGTAATCATTTTAGTCGCTCTCTTCTGCACCTTTTCCAGTTCCACTATGTCTTTCTTGAGATGCGGTGACCAGAATTGTACACAATACTCCAGGTGGGGCCTTACTATTGTTTTGTATAATGGCATTATAATGTTGGCTGTTTTATTTTCAATCCCCTTTTTGATAATCCCTAGCATGGAATTGGCCTTCTTCACTGCTGCCACATATTGGGGAGACACCTTCATGGAGCTGTCCACCAACACACCAAGATCTCTTTCCTGATCCGTCATGGATAACTCAGAGCCCATGAGTTGATAGGTGAAGTTTGGATTTTTTGCCCCAATATGCATTACTTTACATTTGGTTACATTAAAACGCATTTGCCATTTCTCAGCCCATTCCCCCAGTTTGGAGAGATCCTTCTGGAGCTCTTCACAACCTTCTCTGGTTTTTACCACACGGAAAAGTTTTGTGTCATCTGCAAACTTGGCCACCTCACTGTTTATCCCTGTCTCCAGGTCATTTATGAACAGATTGAAAAGCACCGGTCCCAGGACAGAGCCCTGGGGCACACCGCTTTTCACTTCTCTCCATTGTGAAAATTTCCCATTGACACCTACTCTTTGTTTCCAGGATCTCAACCAGTTCTTGATCCATAAGAGGACCTGCCCTCTTATCCCCTGACTGTGCAATTTTCTCAGCAGCCTTTGGTGAGGGACTGTGTCAAAAGCCTTTTGAAAATCCAGATAGACTAAATCCACCGGTTCACCCAAATCCACGTGCCTGTTGACCTTTTCAAAAAATTCTAAAAGGTTTGTCAGACAAGATTTACCCTTACAGAAACCATGCTGATTTTCTCTCAGCAAGGTTTGTTCTTTTATGTGTTTTAAGATTTTCTCTTGGATGAGGCTTTCCACCATCTTCCCTGGGACAGATGTAAGGCTAACTGGCCTGTAGTTTCCCGGGTCCCCCCTCCTTCCTTTTTTAAAAATTGGTGTGACATCTGCTATCCTCCAGTCCTCCGGCACTGTGGCCGTTTTAAGAGACAAGTTGCATATAACCGTTAAGAGATCTGCAATTTCATTTCTCAGTTCCCTAATAACCCTTGGGTGGATGCCATCTGGGCCCGGTGACTTGTCAATCCTCAATTTATCAATTAGTCCTAAAACCTCCTCTCTTTTAACCTGTATTTGATTTAATTCTTTAGTCAAGAGGGGCGGCTGAGGCAGCGGAATCCGCTCAAGGTCCTCTGTCGTGAAGACAGACGCAAAGAACTCATTCAATTTCTCTGCCATGTCCAAGTCTTCCTTAACCTCCCCTTTTCCTCCCTCACCATCCAGAGGGCCAACTGGTTCTCTGGCAGGTTTTCTACTTCTAACATATTTAAAGAAGCTTTTATTATTACCCTTTATATTGCTAGCCATTCGTTCCTCAAAGTCTTTCTTTGCCTCCCTTATCATCTTCTTACATTTCTTCTTATCATCTTCTTACATTTCATGTGCCATCAAAGGTTTTCAGGGTGAAAAATTCAAAAGAAATAGTAGTTCTCTGTGTTCTCTGCAGTAAACTAATTAATCACGCTAATATTCCAGGGCAATTGAGAATGTAGGCTGTATCTGTTTGTTTTTTAGTCACCCCATTGTTGTAGAGATAATGGCACAATATGCGTTCAACACAACCTCTTATACTTGCAGGCAGTAGATTTGCCATACGTTATAAAAACAGTGGCACAGCATCCAGTTGTAGTTTTGTACAAGTTTGAGAAACAATGGATGGTCATTTCTGCATTTATCAAGTACAGTGGACCCTTGTATAACAAATGGTTTGTATAACATAAAATTTGTACAACAAAAAAATTCCAGAGATAGGGGAAATTTGCTTAACATAATCGCTTATGGGGCGAATTTGTACAACATAAAAATGGGATCACTCTGTTTTCAATGCATTCCTATGGGAAATTTGTATAAAGGAAAATTTGCTTAACATAATTTCGTTTGGAACGAATTAATTCCTTTATACAAGGTACCACTGTAATGAGATTTTGGATATCCTTGGAATGGAAAGAAAAGATGGAGTCCAACATGGAGCCGAATGCTGTCACTCAGCATTTTTTTTTTTTGAAAAATCAGAACAGTTATAAAAGTGAGCTGTGAGGGAAAACAGTAAGAGCTGAGAACAGAATGGTGCCAGATGAGTGAAGTTAGAAATGTGTCCCAATCCCAAGGAGGGTTGGAATGGAGACAGGTAGTGAGAACATAAACTAAAACAGAGTAGCTCCTTGGAATGGCATGTTGAGCCTAACCTGAATAGATAAAGTGGGGTTTATCTCCAGAGGTTGTCACAGAGCGACTGCCAGTCTCCCATTGCCATTGCTAGCCTGGCCACGACTGATGGAGGGCCGCGCATGGCTCAACTCTGGCTTCAAAGGGGAAATAAATGTGCTGCAGACATCTGGAGAAGGGCATGGTGTCGCTGATCCTTCCGTAATCTTTGGAGTCAGTTAAAAAGGGTTACTGTGGGAGGGAGAGAGAAAACAGGGAGATAGAAGTGACTGAGCCAGAAACGTTTGACGGGGGTGACACCACACTGTTGTCATGTTTGATGATACTAAGCAAAGTTAATTTTGCACCGAGGAGATGCCGTTGTGCCCTTGACCAGAATTCACAGTTGTTCACCTTGAGCTAAAGAAGAAAGTCTGGGAGGAGACAGACGGGTGGCCTCCTTGGGCCCTTGTTCATTTGGGCCAGGATAAATGCGTGTTCCTGGCACAACAAAGAGGTAGGATTTCTAGGTAACTAAAAAACAGTGCTTAGTAGAGCTAAGGACACAACTGCACAGAGGAGAAACAGCCCTGGATGGGTTCTTAAGCAGTAACGCTCAGGACCTCCTGTGAGATGCAGGTCTCTGGTTGAACTACAGTGGTACCTTGTATAACGTAATTAATTCGTTCCAAATTAAATTACGTTATACAAGGTTTACGTTATACAAACCCTAATTTCCCATAGGAATGCATTGGAAGTGGATTTAATCCGTTCCAATGCATTCCAATGGCGCAGGGAATTCCCTCCCCCCCCCACCCGGCACAGGGAATTCCCTCCCCCCACCACCCGGCGCAGGGAATTCCCTCCCCCCCACCACCACCCGGCGCAGGGAATCCGACCTTCGGGAGCCGCAGCCGTCCAGCCGGCTCACCAACGACGGCACTGAGTGGGGAAGACCTCCGAACGCCGGCTGAGCGTCGGGCGCCACGAGGCGGGCGCCATCTTGAAGGCCGCAGCGGCGGCAGAACCAGCACCGAGGCTCCGCTCCCTGGTCGGGGCCTAGCCGGAGCAGTTCGGCTTGGCCCGGACCAGCGGGAGCCCGGCGCGCCACGTGGACGTTGCCCAACCGCCTCCCCCCGACCGCTGCTGCTGCGCTACCGCGCGGCACAGCTGACGGTCGGGGGAGCTTTGCCGCGCTTCTGCGGCTCTGTTCCGCCAGGCTCCCGGCCTCTGCTGCTGCGCTACCGCGCAGAGCAGCTGACGGCCGGGGGAGCTTTGCCACGCTTCCGCGGCTCTGTTCCGCCAGGCTCCTGGCCTCTGCTGCTGCGCTACCGCGCAGAGCAGCTGACGGTCGGGGGAGCTTTGCCGCGCTTCCGCGGCTCTGTTCCGCCAGGCTCCCGGCCTCTGCTGCTGCGCTACCGCGCAGAGCAGCTGA
>JAHTLZ010003661.1:0-20000 GCA_023846285.1 Phrynocephalus versicolor
GTGATTAAAATGCCAAAATAGCCAAAATCCTCTTGTGTGACTAATCCGGGGGAGGGGGAATGATCACCCAATCCCATAACTGGGCAAGAATTCCCCAGACTGAATTATGGGATGAGAAACTGTCATACACCAGGAGGTAGAACACTCTTGTTTCCTCCACACCGTTCCTCTACTGCTTGGTTGTAGCCTCCACCAAGGGGCCCGGATGCCCTTTGAGAGTCATGATAACTCTCTGCAACTCACAAGGATACATGGGGAAATGAGTACTAACTGAGGAAGGCACCATAGGCATTACTACCGTAGTTCCAGACTGAGTCATACAGTGTACTACGCAACTGATAATGTTGATGGTGAATTCTTCATTAGGGGCAATTCAGCCATTTGTGCTATGCAGCAGAAGTAGGTCAGAATTTTTGGGCCACAATTTTGCCCATCCCCCTGTTCTTTTTTTTTCTGCTACAATTCTGCCAAGATGACTATATGCTGTGTACAATCTAATGTAGATGCAACACAAAAAAATCTGCCTCACACTTTCTTTAAGAGCCTGTTGGGTTGCTTGTCCATCCTCTCTCTTTGCTCCAGAACCACGAGCCTCTTTACAAGCACCAGCCAAACTCAACAGGTTTATTGAATGGAGTGGGAAACAAGTTCAATCGAACATTAACCCGTTCCACACTGTGATTAACTTTTCCCTTTGACATCTTCATAGTCAGAACATTTTGCAACATCTCTCAGCTTGTGAGGGGAAACACTCCTCTAGTAAATCCCAAACCACTCTCAGCAAAGGGGTCACACAGACTAGCTCCACACTCCTTCATCCCTAACCGTGGTCCCTTCACCCCACTCCTGATTCCCAGACTTTCCGTCCTGGTTCCAGACGTAGCTTGGGAGGAAAAGGTCTCCTCCCATTTTGGATCCAAAGGCAAGTGGACAATGGCTTCCTTCTTGATTTGGGGTTTTGCTTTCTCGCCACTCATGTTCAGAATGCCTTCTTTTCGGTCCCTCCCCCAAACAGGGGCTTCTGAACTGGATGCCTTCTCTCCTCCTTTTCAGCTTCCTCTAAGGGCAACTTAAACTGGCCCCATTCCCCAGTCCAGGGGTCTTCTTTTATCACTTCTACCCAATCCTATTCTACCTGCCTCCCCTTCAGCTTCTTTCCACTGAGACCCTTCTGCCTCTCCTTCCACTATGCCCCCCTTTTTATCCTCCTCCTCCTCCTCTGCCAGAATTCATCCCTCTCTCAGCCCCTCTTTCCTTGAGGGCTTTCGTTTCCCTCAAGATTAATCCCTTCAGGTCCTCCTTGATGTCTGTGTTTCCTGGATTTTGTTTGTTTACTTGGGTTGGTTTGGGGTTTGAAAGGGATGGCACCCACCCCAGAGAGGGTCCCCTCCGGGACTCCCTCCTCACTCAGCCCTTCACACTGTTGTTAAAACCTTTATTTAGGAAGTCTGAGGACTATGTGTAGTTTACAAGCAGCTCGTAGATTATCAGGCTGTTTGGAATGTATGTTTTCTTTGGTCACAGCACTGTTTTTAATGTTTTATTATTGTGTTATGATCGTCAGCTGATCTAGTTCTGATGAGGAAACCGCAGGATGTACGCAGGTGTGATGCGCATCTGGGCGTGTGCACCCTTTCATCTTCTGCCACAATGATGGATGAAGTCAAAGGAAGACATGAAACATGGCTACCAGCAACTAACACAACTATCTGTCACAGGGTTGGGCAAAGGCTGACATGCTTTGGCAAAACTAGACCTGCCCGTCTTTCACCAAGCCAGTGACTTCACTGTGGCCATGGAAGTAAGGAAACCTGCTCCCAACTTGATAACTCAAGGTGCTGGTCTGGATGAGAGCACTCTCTCCCCTCTTGAAGGGATGCTAAGTGGTGACGTGTGTGCACTGTCCCCAAATCATCCCACATGGAGCTGCACTTGGGAGGAAATCCATGCTCTCATGATGTCTTGTCAGGGCTGACCTAAGACACTTGGTTGCCTGCGGAACAAGACGGTGCCCTTCCTGTTCCAAATTCCATATAGAAGGTGTGTTTTGTTTTCTTCTGTCTTGGCAAGGGAGAGCCTTGTTCATTGCACCCCAAAGCAGGAAACTTATTGAGGGAATTACAAGCTGGGCTTCATGTGACAGGCAGTGCTTCCCTTCCACATCAGTGCGGCCATGGCCTCCTCCTGCCCAACAGTAGAGCCAGCCCTGTGAAATCCCTCCCCAACCCAGAACAAAAATGACAGACCCTGTTTCCTGACAGGACCTTTTCAAAGGGGATCTGTGCACATCCATAGGGGACAGAATGATAAATCTCCCCTATGGAAACTAGCCCTCTGGAATGAGTTCTCCATCTGATCCCTTCCATCTCTTGCATGCTGGAAATGGTATCTTCAATGGAACACGGTCAAAACAGTGGACACAGAATTAAGCCACTCCAACATCTGGTCATAGACTGTATTTTTTAAAAAAAATCTTGAATTCAGGAAACCAGAGCTTTGGAATCATCATCCCCCCAAAATATTACACCCCAAAGGCTCTGCCAGGAAAGTGGTCCTAACTGACAATTCAAAGAAGTTCTGGCCGGTCTGCCGGCCTGTCCATCCCAACGACTGTATTTTGGCTCCCTGCCAGAGGGAGAGACACAAGGGGAGAGGAGAGGGGGAAGGAAGAACTGGAGAGCCCAAATTCCAAATTATGTCTGGTGTGCCATCTGCCAGAGCGTATTGCAGCGCAGATTCTAAGAGGCGCTTACTCCACAAAAAAGGCACACTGGGGATGAGCAGGGAAGGATTGGTTGCATCTAGGAGGAGGAAGTGCTTAATCTTCAGCTGTTGTTCACTCATGCAACAAACACCCTTGCTGTGTAAAATCTTTTAAGGCGCCATGTAGGGGCTGGTAATTATCCTTCTTTTCCAAATCTCACCCTCCATGTCCTATCTTTCCTTGTCTTCTTTATATTTTTTCCCTTTATACTGTCTCTAATTTTCAGTGGCATGAGATATAAATCAAGACAGAGGCATCCTGTTTGTTCACTCGTAGCTCCTTAGCAATCACAAGGAAATCTTCACATTCCATAGACAACCAGTGTGGTGCGGTGGTTTGGAGTGCTTGGGCTGGGACTTCAGGAAAAAATGGGTTCAAATTCCTGCTTGGTCCTGAAGTCCAGTGGCCCAATTGCACTCTCTGAACCTCCCAAGTAGGCTAGGTGATACCTTTATTGGTCACTACTAAAACAAAAAAAAATGTAAGCTAAGTTTTCAATAGCAACTTGCTATCTTTGTCAAAACATTGTACCAAAAATGAAGTCTTGATAGAGGATGTAGTCTATCAGGTGCTGAGAATCCTTTTGGTGAGATGGAATACATGAGGCAAGGCTGATGTTAAGACTGCTTCAAAGATACTGTTTCACTGCTCACCTCACCTACCACACAGGATGATTGTGAGGAAGAAAGCAGGGGAGAAGATAGCCCTCTATATGCCACCTTGGACTCACCAGAGGGCAAGTAGGACACGAATGTAGTGAAATAGTAACAAACTCCAGCATTTGTAGGCTACGGTGCAAAGTATTTCATGCTCCTGTCTCTCCTAGGGACCTTGACACCTTGGTAGCTAGGATTTCTTGGCCTTTATTTGTGATAAACAAAGGTAAAGATTTTCAGGATATCTCTGTCCGAATCCATTCTCAGTGGGGTATGAAGCTGTCACAGCTGTTTGGGAAGGCTATTGTCCACCTGGTTACATTTACCCTTGCAGCGTTTACTAGGAGATCCAGCTTGGAATACCATTCCTCAGCAGTTAAGACAGAGCTCTAGCAATAAATATTTCTTCCACATTAAAAGCCTTGCATGATAAATTACCTCCTGGTTTGATGTTCCTCAGCCCTGATCAACCTGTTCGCTCCTTTGATGAGGTGTGAAACAGATACACTCTTATGCTTTTTTAGAATGCTTGTAGAATGGAGAAAATATCCTGGAGCTAACTTTCCTGATCAGATTAAGAGAGAATTGGGAAAGTAATTCAATTAATTAAAAGGCTATTTGTGCTAAACAATGCACAGCAGGTCTAATGCCATTCTTTTGAATTCCAGTTTCTTTAATGATGAAGGATAATGGATCTCAATTAGACACACATAACAAGAGAAAGCAGCAATTTCTTCTGTTCACTTGGCACCCAATAAACTGGGCATTTCCACTTAATAGTAAAAACAAGCAAAGATCTTTCTCTTCAGGCAAGCTATCCCTGAATGATGGACTACCTATTACACTATTTGTCTTTTATA
Organism: Phrynocephalus versicolor; assembly: GCA_023846285.1. NCBI lineage: Eukaryota > Metazoa > Chordata > Lepidosauria > Squamata > Agamidae > Phrynocephalus > Phrynocephalus versicolor. Next base: position 4,281 of record JAHTLZ010003661.1, read on the forward strand.
TGAATCTATAGAATCACATAGACTTTGTGTTTATAACTACTTATAATCTTATGTGATTACATTGACACTATGTTTTCAATGTTAGTTTCCATCACTCACATCTTTACATGAAACTTGACTCTCCTTTTAACTGCCCACGTTCTTTTGTAGCTTTAATGCAATGTTGTCTATTGATGCTGTAAGATGTCCCTCAACTCCCTGTTCTCAATACTTGAACATGTCTTAATTGTACTGGACTCCTTCCTTTGGCTCACCGAGGAGCCTTACCCAGGGGAAGCAAGTGCTGGGGATGTAGAAGATGTCTCCTTGGGGTCTTCCAGCAGTAGCCTGGGTACCACTCAGTGCCTAGCCCATACCTGTGTGCTGTATATTTGTTTCCCACTTACTGTGGAACACATGGGGGCACATACAACATGGGTGTGTGTGTAAGAAAAGTGTGTATAAATAAAAACCAACAGCACGGACTACAAAGCAAAGCAAAGTGTTCTGCTTATATACCGCCCCACAGCACTTCAAGCACTCTCTGGGCAGTTTACAGTTTAATTATGCAGGCTGCACATTCCCCCCCCCCCCATAAGCTGAGTACTCATTTCACCAAATTTGGAAGGATGGAAGGCTAAGTGAACCCTGAGCCGGCTACCTGGGATTGAACCCCAAGTCCTGAGCACAGTTTTAGCTGCAGTACAGACATTTAACCACTGCGCCACAAGGTTGTTTTTACAAAATAAAAGACAGGAGAAAATGGTGGGAGAGGGGAAATAGTTCCACAATAGTGCCACTTGGACCTGCCCAATCTAAAACCACGCAAGAGTATCACTGACTTAGTTCACATGCACACCCAGCCCTAAGTATAATGAAGACTCCATGCAGCTACCTGAGAGAAACAAGACTATTGAATGCAGACAAACGAGAAAGTGATGTACCAGCCACTTTTTGCCACACCAGAGAATGAAACATTGGCTTGATTTCAGCACGGTTGGTTTGAACCCTTAACAGGTTTCAATCATTAACGTTTCCAGAACAGTTTTAAAAAAAAAAACTGTTCACAGCACTTCAGCTGCCAGTCTCCTTCTGGATTGCTTAGTTTTTATATTTTTACTGTGGCTGGCACCAATTAGTTTTGCTTTGATGCCTGCATCTTTACCCCAAAACACCAAACTCTACTAGTTTGTAGGGGAACCTCATCAGACCCAAGTGTGATTAGAGCCCACTGTATGGGTTCTGTTCACACAGAGATAATCCTCTTCACCCTATTTTGACATTTTCCCCTTGAGGTTGGAGCATATCCCTGCTGCAGACTTTTGCTCCTATTGGCTGCCGTTGGGTGTGCTTTTCATTCTACAAGATCCTTTTTAAGACGTGAAAGCAAGAACTGTAGGCATTCTGGGCATGTTAGAATTTATCGTTGTGCATCCCAGCATGTATATATGAGTATATATGTATATCATAATGATGAACTGCTATTTACATAATAGAACCTTGTAACCAATCAGGTTCTGTCTGTGCTAGCCAATGGGTGTTTGAAGGGTTTAACTCCAAGACAGAAGTGACAAGTAAGATGAGACTTATCCTGCTTGTTCTGTTCATCTGTTAGAATGTCATTTTTCTGTTCAGAAGCAGGCTTTTTTCAGATATGCTGCCTGCTGTTAGTGTGTCATTAAGGAAGCTTTTATGAAAATTAGGAAGACCTCTACACTGGAGAAACTAAACAGCCATTAAACAGGGGGATGGCCCAACATAGGAGGGGCAACAGTTCAGGACCAGAATCAGCAGTACACCTCCATTTGAAGGACAAAGGGCACTCATTCAAAGACGAGAATGGACACATATTAGACAGAGAAGATAGGTGGTTTGAGAGAGGGGTCAGGGAAACCATTCATGTGAGCAATGAAAAATCCCTCTCTCAACAGAGGTGGGGACCTCAGGCATAATCTATCTGCTACTTATCAAGCGGCCCTTTCATCAATCCTCAGACAAATTAGAAGCACTGCACACCTCCAACAGCAAGGCCATAGCTAACAGCCCACACTTAATGGATGTTGGGAAATGTGCATAGGTGAGACTTTCATACACTCTAGGCTATTGTCCACCTACAGACGTATTCAGGTCTGGATGGATAATGAGCCTATTCGAGCCATTGCTCAACTTAGCCTATTCAGACCTGAATGATGTGAAATCAAGGTGAACTATAAATTGGAGGTCTTACTTTCCTCAGACTGACGAAGCTCCTTGGATGAATAGTGAAACATTTTGATCTCTGAAGATAAGAAGTCCAGTTGCCATGACTCATTTTCCAGATGACCTCACTTGGATGACTGAGAATCCTCATAGACATACTGTTATGAACAAGTTTTAAGTCTGTCAGGCACAAATCTATGCTAAGTAAAAATGTTCAAGTGCTGTTTATTCTTCAACATTCAATGTAGCAAACATAAAGTTTTTCCATGACTAAATTAATATTATTTCATCTAGTGCCAATAAGTTTGTATCAATCAAGCAAGCAAGCAAGCAAGCAAGCAATCACCTTTATTGGCATCTTTAAAAAAAAAAAAAGATTTACAGCAAGCAACAGTCCACAATTAAAGGTGAGTGTGTACCCTATATGGAACAGAATGGCTGGCCTAAATACAGGCATAGTTTGATTTCAGAGGAACAGCTGACCGTCATCCATAAACTGTAGCATATGCAAAGAAGATGTAATTAATTGCATCCTACACAGCTAAATGGTTTGATTCACTGAAGGTAGTGTTCTACGTTGCTGGATTAATAAATTAATGGAATTGGCCATCTGTCCAGTTTGTTTTTTGTTCTCGCCTGACAGCAAGTTGCACAGGATTACCTCCTCCACCCATCCAGGCAGACTGATAAGAATCAGTTTCAAATACTGAAGATTGAATATCACTGTACATTGCAAAATGAAGCAGTCTATGCTCCAGGGAGTCTAAAGCCCCAGATTTACAGGGGCAAAGCCAGATTTTCAGAGGTTATGAATTAAATTTCCCATATAGAATATTGGATGGGAGTACATTGCATCTGGCTAGGGTGAAGGCCTGCCATTTGAGTGGACTCTCCACAAGATGTATGATATGTTTGATATGTTAACCCTTTGTATTCTTGTATTGTAATTGTTGTTTCTGAGTTTATTGTTAAGTTATTTGTAAGCCCCCCCCTTTTTTTTTTTTCTCTCCCTCCACTCCCTTCCCCGGCTAGGTCACCATGTCCGCAGGGACTCATATACCAACCGTGTTGGGTCGTGGACGTTACGCTAGGAATCACGGGATTAGTCGGATAAGAAGAACTAGGGTCCGGCATCTTGTGCCTGTCCCGCGTTCTGATCCCGTGATTCACCACCACGTGTCCGGGAGCCATTCCGCCAGAGCCTCCAACCTGTCCTGCCTCCTTCTCAACGCCAGGTCGGTCCATAATAAGATCGCTGTCATTTACGATACCATCTTTGACAGCAGGGCCGACCTGGCCTGTATAACGGAGACCTGGGTGGGCTCAGAGGGTGGGGCTTCCCTCGCCCAGCTGTGCCCTCCTGGGTTCCTGGTTCAGGGAGTGGGCAGGTTGGAGGGTCAGAAGGGGGGAGGAGTCGCCATTGTACATAGGGAATCGCTTCATGTGACCAGGGCCTCGACATTGGTGATTCCAGGGCTTGAATGCCTCCACCTGTTAGTAGGACAGCGGGATAGATTTGGCATTGTACTGGGTTACCGAGCTCCCCGCAACCCAGCGCAATCCCTGCCAGAGCTCGCGGAGTTCATCGCCGCAGCGCTGTTGAAGTCCCCCCGGCTTCTGGTCGTCGGGGACTTTAACGTGCATGTCGATGGTGAACTCGTCGGCGCAGCTCTGGAATTCATGGATACCATGACATCCATGAGTCTATCCCAGCATGTTTTTTGCCCTACGCACAGGAGTGGGCATTCCCTGGATCTGGTGTTTACCTCCATGTCGGGGGATTCCAATCTGGAGGTGCGGGACATTGTTCCCACACCCGTGTCATGGTCAGATCACTACCTGTTGTCCTTTTCCCTAGCAATGGCGGCTCCCCCTCGCGGGGACCAACAGCCCCTTGTTTGGGCTCGCCCCCGAAGGCTTCTCGACCCGGCTCGGTTTCGGGAAGCCTTTGGGGAGCTTTCTGGTGGTCTGGCTGACGATTCGGCCGAAGTCCTGGCCAACCAATGGTTTGAGTCAGCTGCCGGCGCTGTCGACCGAATCGCCCCCAAGCGTCTCCTCCGGGGCAGAGCCCGCGCTTCTCCGTGGTTCACGGGGGAGTTAAAGGCGATGAAGCAGGAACGGAGGAGACTGGAGAGCATCTGGAGACAGAGCCGCACGGCGATAAATAAGACTGCTGTTGTGATCCAGACTAGGCGCTACTCGCGAGCGATCAGGGAATCCAAAAGATCTTTCTATTCCCTGAGAATTGGTGAGGCCTCGAACCGCCAGGCAGAACTCTTCCGGGTGGTTCGGGACCTCACCAATCCTAGTCTGGCCAGGCCTCCTCCTACTGATTTCAGTAGTGAGAACTTTGCAGTCTTTTTTAGATCTAAAATAGAGGCCATCCGTGCTGGCTTTGTATCCAGTGACACTAGCCCTCCCTCGCCATCCCCAGCCCCCTCACCCCCTCGATCGCCTCAAATGGATGAGTTTGGGCCTGTTTCCCCTTTGGAAGCCTCCAGGGCTATTGCCCACTGCCGCCCCGCGACCACCCCCTTCGACCCTTGCCCATCTTGGCTAATCAAATCTGCCGGAGGGAGCATGCCCGAGTGGGCTGCGGCCATCGCCACCGCCTCCTTTAGCGAGGGGGTTTTTCCCTCTCGTTTTAAGGAGACGGTGGTCAAGCCCATTTTGAAAAAACCAGGATTGGCTGCGGACCAATTGGCTAATTACCGTCCAATAGCCAATGTTCCCTTCATGGGCAAGGTGATCGAGAGGGTGGCCGCGGTGCGGATTCAATCGTTTTTGGAGGAACAGCGGCGCCTTGATCCTTGCCAGTCCGGCTTCAGGCCTGGCCGGGGTACCGAGACAGCTCTGGTCGCGCTGCAAGATGACCTTATCCGGGCGGCCGACAGGGGTTGCTCTACCCTGTTGGTCCTCCTGGATCTGTCAGCGGCCTTTGATACCGTCGACCACGGTATCCTACTGGACCGGCTCCTGGAGGTGGGGATCGGGGGCACTGTTCGCAGTTGGCTCCGGTCCTTCCTCCAGGACCGGCCCCAGTACGTGCAGCATGGGGGAGAGTTGTCGGCCCCGTGGACCCTCCCGTGTGGGGTTCCGCAGGGCTCGTCTCTCTCCCCCATGCTGTTTAACATCTATGTAAGGCCGCTGGCGGGGGTCATCAGGAGATTTGGGCTGCGTTGTCATCAGTACGCTGATGACACGCAGCTCTATCTCTGTTTTTCCACCTCTGCAGTGGAAGCTGTCCGGTCCCTCGACCAGTGTCTGGAGGCGGTCATGGCCTGGACCAGGGCCAACAGGCTCAAACTCAACCCTGAGAAGACCGAGGTGATGTTCTTTGGGAGCTCCCCGTCTGGGTACGGGGGCCCCCTCCCCAGCCTGGAGGGTGTTTCCCTCCAACTGGTGGAGAGGGTTCGGAATCTGGGCGTGATCCTGGACCCGGCCTTGTCCCTGGATGCCCAGGTGGCGGCCGTGGCCAGGACCGCGTTTTTTCATCTTCGCCAGATCGCCCAGATCCGCCCTTACCTAGACGGGGACTCCCTGAGAACAGTGGTGCAGGCGCTGGTGATCTCGAGGCTGGACTACTGCAACGCTCTCTACATGGGGTTGCCTTTGACTCTCCTCCGGCGACTGCAGCGGGTGCAAAATGCAGCGGCCAGACTGGTGGCGGGTGCGCGTCGTTTCGACCGCATCACCCCGGTGCTGGCCCGGCTGCATTGGCTACCCGTTGCCTCCCGGATCAGATTCAAAGTCCTGGTTTTAGTTTATAAAACCCTCCATGGCCTGGGTCCGGACTACCTGGCGGAGCAGATCGTCCAGCGGTCAACATCGGCCCGACCGGTTCGGCAGGCGCGAGCGCACTCGCTACAGGTTCCATCCCCCCGAGAAGCCAGGCGTTCTTCCACCCGGAACCGGGCTTTCTCGGTGGCCGCTCCATCCTTATGGAACTCCCTACCTAGTGAAGTGCGCTCAGCAGAGTCCCTGCTGGCCTTTCGTAAAGCGGTGAAGACCATCCTATTCCGCGAGGCCTTTGGTGACCTAGCTTAGCCTTTTTTTTTTTTTTTTTTATAATATCCGCCATCGATAATTCGCTGAATTTGCTAGCAGCGGCGAGTCCAGAACTCAAGGGTGCGCTTCGCCTCTGCTTGTAGTATGTTTATTTTAACTCATGCTTGGTGTGTAGGTTTTGTATTTTTCTGTTATTGTTTTGTATTGTTTTCCTATTTGTATTGCTGACTTGTTTAGCCATGTTCGCCGCCCAGAGTTCCCTTTGGGAAGATGGGCGGGATATAAATGCAACAATAAATAAATAAATAAATAAATAAATAAGTAGTGGGCAGTTACATCTTGTATGATTTACAATGGCCGCTGAAGATTTAGGAGTGAAGATACTTTGCAAATAAATCTTGCCTTTCAATGTCCAGGATATCGCAAGGATATCTTTGAGGATATCTTTGTTATCCTTGCCTTTCGAAATCCAGGATATCTTTGAGCAGTCTATAAGACTGAATGGAGGATAAAGCACCCAGGTGGCCTATGGAAAAGCCCAGGGTTCAAAACTTGGGTGAACAGCTTTCAAGCTGGAAAGTGTAAAGAGTCAGATAGGACACCACTAATGAAGGGATTATCATTAACCACAAAGCAAACTCTTAACCAATATTTTAAAATGTCTCAGCCGTGCTTGTGTGCTTGTGTCCTCAATCTGATTAAGCCTGCTTCCAGGCATAAAGCTGCATATGACACACCACGGGGCACAGCAATATGTTGTAGAGAAAAGTGATCTGGAGTCTTTCCCCCAAGGCATTAAAGGCATCCAACTAGATTGGTGAGCCACACAGCAGTTAGGAGACCACTGTGGCCTTGAAGACCCATGGGGTGGTAGGAATATGTGCACTGCCCCAAACATGGAAAAAGCAAAGTATTGTTTGCACTGTCAACTTCACTGACACAATGGTGATGTGGCGATGCCTTGCCCATGAGTAATGGACATTTAGCCCTAAAGATTTAAATTACTTTACCTGCTGGATAGCTCTCCCAGGGATTATCCAGGAATGGGACTTCCAGGTTTTACTGAATACAGCTATTTCAGATTTGCCATAATTAAGAGTCATTTTGTTCTGGGAAAGATAGTTAACAATAACACCGTTGACAATTAGCCATTTGAGAGCTATCTTGGTGTGTGATAGTAGTGTCATATCATCCACATAAATCAAGATGGGAACTGCCTGAAATCCCAGTTTGGGACAATGATAGTCAAACTCTGAAGGGAAAGGAGCAAGATCATTAATGTACAAGTTAAACAAAGTAGGGGCAAGGGCACAGTCCTGTTTAATGCTCCTATTATTTGGGATCTGTTCAGAGAGGTTGCCATAATGAGATAATTGAATATGATATGTGTTGTCCATGTACAGTCTCTTGTTCATATATGTATACCAAGGGATACTCTACTCATGATCTGTGTGGGTTTTTTTAATATACTTGATTCCTTATGTATGAAAACTCACAGAAATTTCAACAACTACATTTCTATAAAGGTATTATGAGAGTAACGTATTCATTTTCAGTTTATTTTCTAGTCATTCCCTTATGTGCCACTGTTTCGTACTGATATTTCACACCATTAAACTTCACATTTCTGTTAAACACGTAATCAGAGATAAAGTTGCATGGAATTAAGACAATAAAGAACAAAAAAAAAAAAACGGCTAGGTACATATGGCTATGATATTTGACAATGCTGTATAAGTTTCAAATTCCTCTCCTCAGCCCCAACTCTCTGCTTTATAACCAATGACTGAAAATAGCAGCTGTTTGAAAGATATTTGGATATGTCTTGCAAAAGTCCTTAGCTGGAAAGACTAGAGGGGCAGTCCTACATACACTCACAGTAGAAGTAAGCTTTATTCAGTTTTTTTTGTGAAATACCATGTGTGTAATGGAAACCACACAAACAGTTTTTCACATTTTTTTGCCTTTCTGTTGCCCTCCTGATGTATGGCTGAGCACACAACCCAAATGTGTAGAAGCATGCAGTAGATAGCTGGTAAAGATACAGTTATCCAATTTCAAGTTTATGCTATAGGCTTATAATAGAGTTTTGGCCAATAAGACTTACTTTAAAGTAGATGCTAATAAGACTGTAAAACCCATTGTTAGAAATAAACATCTCTTCTAAATAAGTGAGTTTAGAACCAGAGGTAAATGTTTCTAAAGGATCCCTTGTCATTTCCATTTTTCATATATTAGTTCTATAATCCTCTATACTAGAAAATAAGAGTCCAAATAACCCCAAGCCCTGTCTCCATATATATATCAATTTTAAATCATCCCACCAGCTGTGTAAGATGGTTCCATTACAGCCTTTATGTTCACTGGGGTTTAATTAGAATTTAATTAGAATTCAGCTGAAACCAACCCAACGTAGCTTTCATGATAAAGGCTACACTAGATCTGGAATCAATATAAGTCATACTGATGCTGTACTTTCTTACATCAAAGTGTGTACTGACAACGTAACGTCGGATAAACGCATCAGAGTCTATGGGAATTGTAAACCCTGGATGACTGCTGAGGGAAGGTCACTTCTGAGAGCCCGGAACTCTGCCTTTAAGGCAGGGGACATGGATACATATAGAGGGGCTAGGGCTAATCTTAGAAGAGGTATAAAGGCAGCAAAACAAAAATATAAACAAAAGGTGGAGAACTACTTAGCTGATAACAACACAAAGGGAGTATGGCAAGGACTGCAGCATTTAACTAACTTTAGGGGCAAGATGAGGAACATGGCTGAGGCTGATGCCTCACTGGCAGAGGAGCTGAATATTTTCTTTGCTCGCTATGAGGTTAAAAGACCAGGCCCCATAGTACCTGCTTGCCAGTCTTCAAATTCCCAGCCACTCATTTTATATGAACATCAAGTGAGAGCTGCATTGAGGGCTGTGAATCCCAGTAAAGCTGCAGGCCCAGACGGGGTCCTGGGGGTAGTGGTAAAAAATTGTGCTGATCAGTTAGCAGGGGTTCTGACAAGAATTTTTAACATCTCCCTGCAAACGGCTTGTGTTCCATCATGTTTGAAAGCAGCTACCATTGTCCCAGTCCCAAAGAAAACAGCAGTTAATTGCCTAAATGACTACAGACCTATTGCATTAACGTCTGTAGTGATGAAATGCTTTGAAAGATTGGTTCTCCAATACCTTAAAACATGTTTCCAACCAGACTTTGATAAACATCAGTTTGCCTATAGGAGAAACAGATCAACAGATGATGCCATAGCTACTGCCTTACACCTTGCAGTGAGTCATCTGGAGAAACCTGGAAATTATGTTAGGATGCTTTTCATTGATTACAGTTCAGCTTTTAACACCATCCTACCAAGCATTCTTATTAAAAAGCTGGCTGATCTGGACCTTTCTTCTACCATCTGTGATTGGATCAAGGACTTTCTAAGGGACCGCTCACAAACAGTGAGGGATGGGCCTTTTACATCTACTTCCCTGAAGCTTAGCACCGGCTCCCCACAGGGCTGTGTGCTTAGCCCCTTCCTGTATTCACTGTACACATATGATTGTGTATCATCTGATCCATCTACTGTGATTATTAAGTTCGCAGACAATACCACCATAATGGGTCTTATTACAGGGGGAGATGAATCACCGTACAGGAATGAGGTCCAAAAATTATCCACATGGTGCCTAGAAAACAACTTGCATCTAAATATTACCAAGACAAAGGAGATGGTGCTGGACTTCCGAGGAAGAGAGAGGAACCAGCCCCTTTGTACATCCAGGGGGGCTGTGTGGAGAGAGTTTCTTCCTTTAAATTTCTGGGAGTTTACCTCAGTGAAGATCTATCCTGGGGAATTAATACAACCAAAGTAGTCAGGAAGGCCCAGCAGAGACTACATTTCCTTAGGGTCTTGCGTAAGAACAAAGTGAAGCAACAACTGATTATCTCCTTCTACCGGTCCACAGTTGAAAGCATCCTCACATATTGCATTACTGTTTGGTATGCTGGATTAACAGCTGCTGACAGGAAGACACTACAGAGGGTGGTAAGCACAGCTCAGTATATCACGGGCTGTCCCCTGAGTGCACTGGACGACATCGCTAGGGATCCTTGCCTCAGGAGGGTTGGAAAAATTCTTAAGGATGACTCACACCCCGGTCAGCACCTCTTTACCTTGTTACCATCAGGCAGAAGATATCGTAGTATAGCCTGCCGTACCAACAGACTGAAGAACAGTTTTTACCCATGGGCTGTCAGACTGCTGAATGGGAAATAATCCCAGGACATGTATAGAAGAACTGACCTGTGGGCTGGCGTATTCTGTGTCAAGTACACAGGGTGCAATAAGACTGAGTGATTGCCAGTGAGATGGGGGCGGGATGGTGGTGGGGGTGGGCATGGGAGACTCAGCTAATTTCATTGCGCACATGTTGTACATTGACAATAAAGGTATTATTATTATTATTATATTTATTATGGCACTATAGGCAAGCAGAACTGCCTTTTCCTCGCTGCTTTCAGCTCTATAGGACAGCATGGTACAGTATTCTATAACAAGAGGTATTCATTTATGCCAGGCCTGATTTAAAGTCACTATGTTGGCTCAAAGTTAGGCCAGAGTCAGAGTCAGGGTACTCCTACGTAATTTCAGGCAAGGCTCAGATGGAAAGAGTTTGGTTGCAGCACGATTTCAGCTAATTCTGTGTCATTTTAGCCACGCCCATAAGAATACAAGAACATGTGCCCTTAATCTGATGACAATTGTCAACATTTTTTTAGAAGTCATCTGCTTCAAGGATAAAATGTGCTATTTGTTATGTATATTTGAATACAAATATAATTAAAACAACTGCTTGAGTGCTGTTTCCAAAATGTGTAAGTTTTTACATTTTACATCTATTTATGTTGTGTGAATAGTAGAGTTTTAATAATAAATTGTAAAGCTAGGTCTTTTTATGTTTTTATAATTGCTGTACATAATACATTTCACCTGCCCTGTTTATCTGACTCTTTAAAAATCAGCAAAAGGGTTATATGAATAAAAAATATGATACAAAAGACAAAACACTATTATTACAAAACACTGTACTAGGTGTCTACTTGGTACCTCTGGGCTTGTCACTTGCACTAATTAAGAGGAGCACCTCTTGTCATTGTCCAGCAATAATCTCCAAGCATTGATGGGCCCCATTTCCCCTGACAGTGTTAGTCCATGGTGGCAGTGTCCTGGTCAAAGCGCACACTGTACTTATCACTCACTGCTCCACAGTTTGGTGGGGGGAAATCTAGATGTGAGTGCAAAAAAGCAAAGTGTTTTACTTTAAAAATGTATCTTTAGTGACACTGTTGCTGCCCATGGCACTGGCAACAACAATGGATGTAGAGCCTCCATGCCGTGGAAATGCCTATGCTCAATGGGATATTGGGTATCTCCCTACTCAATCTCATAACAAATGATACGTCAGCCACTAGGTACGGTATCAATTATAGAGAAAATGAGAGAACACCATCTCTGCTGGGTATGGACACCTCCTCAGAGCAGCACCTTCCACCATTGTCCAAACTGCAACCCCCACTGGAAATGGATGGCCTGCAACCACATGGGTGACCGAAACAGAGATGGCCAGACACTGTCAATAAGGACATGTAAATCATTGGCCTGCACCCCAAAGATATAGCAAGTTGGGCAAGGGGATGTTTCAGGATCCAAAAAGCAGGCCCTGCACCCGTGGGAAAACATTAGGAAGAAGAAGAAGAATTAGAAGAGTGACAAGTTGCAACCAAGGCTTTTGTATGTCTCAAGGTTTTCCACCAACAACCTGTACTTGTCTGCCTTTTTGTTTCAGAGAAAATTACTTGGCCTTAATTGGAAGGTACATGACAGTTTATCCTTGTCATGCAGTGCATGGTCAAAAACATCATCTCAAACAAAGGGCCTTTTCACACGACCCCTAAACTCCGCCGCAAATGGCTCCCAGCTCCGGAGCTTAAAATTGTTTCCCCACCAGCTCTGGAGTTTACAGAAAATTAAGTGCGACCACGCCCACCTAAGCGTGTCTCAGCGCACTTTTCGGGTACCTGCTCTCCGGGGGTGAAAATCCCTGATGCGGATTTAAAGGAGTGACTGCCGGGCTCTCCTCACTTCTGTTTGTTGTTGTTTTTCCCCCCGCCCCTTTAAGAGACAGGAATCAGGATTCAGGATGATGACGACGACGACGGGGCTCGGGGCGGCTTCCACCAGCAGACGGTGAGCCTGCATTTTTTCCTCTCTCTTTTTCTCCCTCCCCTCATGCAGACAGGAGCAAGGAAGTGTGGAGGGGGTGGGAACGCAGGAAGAGCAACGAACCCCCAAGATCTCTCGTCTGAATTTAAGAGGCCAACAGATCTTAGGGGTCGTGTGAAAAGGCTCAAAGACACCTTCCTTTATCTTAGCTCCAATTAACCTTGGGAATCTTCCATGAGGTTACTTGAAAACTGCTTTTGTTTTGTCCATGGAGTTGACAAGGTTATTCATCAGACCTTGACTGATGTGTAAGGATGGTAACAAAATCTTCCTTGATTCAACATGTGGTGGATGCCGTACATTCCTTCCAAAATACAATGGCTGCCAGAGTGGTCAATCTATCTTGATATAGTGGGAATCTCTTGCATGGCTGTCCCATTCACAAAGAAAACAGGGGTACTTTGTGTATCCAGTTTCCAGAAAAAGCAAGAGAGGAACAACCTTCAAATTTCCACAAAGCGGACACTGAAATTGGTCACAGTTTATGCACCTCAAAAGTTGTTTCGTGTTGTCATATGTTTCTTCCATATGAACTTCGTGACCAACTGAAACTGATGGCAAAACATTGCCATTATGCAGCAAAGCATCTTTAAGACTCTTCTTTGATGTGTGATGCATCAATGGACAGCCTCCACTCATCTGGGTTGTGAGCCATCCTGAAGGCATGATAGTGCCATCACACTATCAATGTTGTTGCAGATTAAGAGATCACTTTCCATGAAGAAGAAGAGCCTTCTAATGATCATAGAACATGATTTCAAGGGCAGTTTGTTCAGCAGAGTGATACAAGCTTCGTCATGATTGCATCATCCATGACAAAGGGGCTGGGCGCTCGTCGCTTGAAAAAAAATAAATTAAAATAAATTTTTAAAAAGGAGCGGCGACCCGGCCCCAGGGGTGGCCGGGTCGGTGCTCTAAAATCAAGAAAAAATAAAAATAAATAAGCGCCCACCTGGCCCCAGGGGCCGCATGGTGGGCACTTAAAAAAAGAGGCGCTGGCCCCATGCCAGCACCTCAAAAAGCCCCTGCCGCAGGGGCCAGGATCCATCGCCACCACCGAGCTGCCTCCGCCAGTAAGAACCCAAACCGATTCGGATCGGTTCGGGTTTGTACTAATTTTTTAAAAAATCCGTACGAACCCAAACCTGAACCGAACCAAGGGTGGGCCCGAACCAGACGAACCTGAACCATTCTGGTTTGTGCCCACCTCTACTGTCAAATTTATAAGGTCAAAACAAGGGAGAAGAACACAAAATTGTCATTCCCCCCCACCCCTAGCAATAATCCGGTTAATTTCTTAGATGCTATCAGAGCCCCTGATGAGAAGGAAGAAGTGGACATATGAAAATGCCATTGCTTCAAAACTGAAAGCTGGAACATTTCAAGGAAAGAAATGTTTGCTCTTATTTTGAGACTTGAGGGGGGGGAACTGTTGGAGTTTTTTTTTTCTTAGCCTTGAATTCTGCCTGTAATTTGTGTGGGTGGCAGGGACTTTTATTTGCTATAGTGATTATCTATCCAATGCTGACCAGTTGTTCTTTCCAGCCTTAGAATTCTGCTGCGTGTTTCTTAACCCTCTGGAGTCTGTTCAAGTCAGTTTTTGTTCAGTCTTGTTCTCTTCAGTTGGTTGCTATGCTAAGTATGTGTGCAGTAAAGAAAGCCGTATACAGAAGTCTGTAATTTCAAGAAATTAAGTGAAGAAACATATTTTGTTCTTTTTTCTTCATATATCCCAGAGTGAGTTAATGAAACGTTGAGTACCCATTAATGAGAAACAGGTAGGCTCTGGGGAGCATGCAGCTGTTCTCTGTAGCAAAAAAGAGAATTTTACCAGAAATTCAAAACTCTGCTACAAAAGCATCTAAAAGCGATGAGCCCGACAAAAGATGGTGTCGCGGAAAAGGAGGCTTGGCCACCTGGTGGATCCCAGATGGCTGGGTTAATACCCTAGAAGGGCCAGATTTGACCCCAGAGCTTTAGCGCCCCTAGAAGATGTCCTCTGCTTGAGATGGTTGCGAAAAGGAAATGGGGTATATATCTGGGGGGAAAATAAAACTGTAGGTATGAAAATATGAAGGGATACCTATGTTTCAGTATTTATTTTTTGTTTTACAATATTAAAAGAAACAACATTAAAATCCAAATAGTACATCATTTCAATATGAAAAAAAGGATTGAACAAACATCACATTAAAATATCACATATAAAGTACTTATCTCAGTCACGCTTCCTGAGACTACTTTAAAATTGTAAAATTTGACCAAACCACGTTTCCTGCAAGGTAGACACTCTTTGTCATTTTCCTAGTGAATAGTGAAATCTCCTTAAATTTAAAACAGACTGCATTTTCAGAATTACAAGTGACATACTACTAAAAACAATAACAAAACAGTCACCTTAACAGTAGAATTGGCTTGACGGCATTATCATATTAACAGCAGCATAGCTTCAGTAGCAACTAGACACTATGGATTATCTGTGTGGAACTAATGCCTTTCCACAGCTGTTGTCTGAACAGATTCAGTCACGAAATATTCCCTTAAGCATCATAGTTATACTTACAGGGGTATGTATGTATGAAACATATGAAGGAGGTTCATACGGCATTAGACCATTCGCCAGTCTAATCCAGTATCATCTCTTCATACCAGGAGGGTCTTCATAAATAGGACATCTCAAGGAAGATGTCTTTCCTGCTGAGAAAGGGAAAGAAACCAGCATGAGATGGAAGACAGCAGCAGCAATAACAAAACAGATAAGCTTCAAATAGTGCCGGCAAAAGACAAAACAAATAGTATTTTGAACTTTAAAATGGTTACATGCCCAGAATGTTTTGTTGGAAAGACATTTGACAGCCATCTCGCTCAAAAAAATGTATGCAAGTGAAATGCAAATGGAATAATCTCCTTAATCTATTAATTAACTAATGCCTCTTTTAATAATGCAAAAAAATATGCAATTATGTACAGTACATGGTGGCCTTGCCTGCTTTTGGTTTCAATAATATGCACAAGATAATAGTTACGGAATGTAGCAAAAGTGAATAAGCGAATGTTAACTACACAAATGTGTGTGTTGTGTCATTACAGTCGTGACCGACTCTTCGTGACTCCATGTCCATAGAGTTTTCTTGGCAGGAATACTGGAGTGGCTTGCCAGTTCCTACTCCAGGCGCCTACAGCACTTGGTATTCCCTGGTGGTCTCCCATCCAAGTACTAACCAGGGCCGACCCTGCTTAGCTTCTGAAATCAG
>JAHTLZ010003662.1:0-29718 GCA_023846285.1 Phrynocephalus versicolor
GTGATTAAAATGCCAAAATAGCCAAAATCCTCTTGTGTGACTAATCCTGGGGAGGGGGAATGATCACCCAATCCCATAACTGGGCAAGAATTCCCCAGACTGAATTATGGGATGAGAAACTGTCATACACCAGGAGGTAGAACACTCTTGTTTCCTCCACACCGTTCCTCTACTGCTTGGTCGTAACCTCCACCAAGGGGCCCGGATGCCCTTTGAGAGTCATGATAACTCCCTGCAACTCACAAGGATACAGGGGGAAATGAGTCCTAACTGAGGAAGGCACCATAGACATTACTACCGTAGTTCCACACTGAGTCATACAGTGTACTACGCAACTGATAATGTTGATGGTGAATTCTTCATTTGGGGCAATTCAGCCATTTGTGCTATTCAGCAGAATTAGGTCAGAAGTTTTGGGCCACAATTTTACCCATCCTCCTGTTCTTTCTTTCTTTCTTTCTTTCTTTCTTTCTTTCTTTCTTTCTTTCTTTCTTTCTTTCTTTCTTTCTTTCTTTCTTTCTTTCTTTTTGCTACAATTCTGCCAAGATGACTATATACTGCGTACAATCTAATGTAGACGCAACACAAAAAAATCTGCCTCACACTCACTTTAAGGGCCTGTTGGGTTGCTTGTCCAGCCTCTCTCTTTGCTCCAGAACCACGAGCCTCTTTACAAACACCAGCCAAACTCAACAGGTTTATTGAATGGAGTGGGAAACAAGTTCAATCGAACATTAACCAGTTCCACACTGTGATTAACTTTTCCCTTTCACATCTTCATAGTCAGAACATTTTGCAACATCTTTCAACTTGTGAGGGGGAACACTCCTCTAGTAAGTCCCAAAACACTCTCAGCAAAGGGGTCACCCAGACTAGCTCACTCCTTCATCCCTAGCCGTGGTCCCTTCACCCCACTCCTGATTCCCAGACTTTCCGTCCTGGTTCCAGATGTAACTTGGGAGGAAAAGGTCTCCTCCCATTTTGGATCCAAAGGCAAGTGGGCAATGGCTTCCTTCTTGATTTGGAGTTTTGCTTTCTCGCCACTCATGTTCAGGATGCCTTATTTTCGGTCCCTCCCCAAAACAGGGGCTTCTGAACTGGATGCCTTCTCTCCTCCTTTTCAGCTTCCTCTAAGGGCAACTTAAACTGGCCCCATTCCCCAGTCCAGGGGTCTTCTTTTATCACATCTACCCATTCCTGTTCTACCTGCCTCCCTTCACTCAGCGTCTCCTTCCATTATGGCCCTTTATTTATCCTCCTCCTTCTCTGCCAGAATTCATCCCTCTCTCAGCCCCTCTTTCCCTGAGGGCTTTCATTTCCCTCAAGATTAATCCCTTCAGGTCCTCCTTGATGTCTGTGTTTCCTGGATTTTCTTTGGGTTTACTTGGGTTGGTTTGGGGTTTGAAAGGGATTGCACCCACCCGAGGGAGGGTCCCCTCCGGGACTCCCTCCTCACTCAGCCCTTCACAGTGTTGTTAAAGCCTTTCTTTGTTAGGAGGTCTGAGGACTACGCACAGTTTACAAGCAGCTCGTAGATTATCAGGCTGTTTGGAATGTATGTTTTCTTGGGTCACGGCACTGTTTTTAATGTTTTATTATTGTGTTATGATCGTCAGCTGATCTGGTTCTGATGAGGAAACCGCAGGATGTACGCAGGTGTGATGCGCATCTGGGCGTGTGCACCCTTTCATCTTCTGCCACAATGATGGATGAAGTCAAAGGAAGACATGAAACATGGCTTCCAGCAACTAACACAACTATCTGTCACAGGGTTGGGCAAAGGCTGGCATGCTTTGGCAAAACTAGACCTGCCCATCTTTCACCAAGCCAGTGACTTCACTGTGGCCATGGAAGTAAGGAAACCTGCTCCTAACTTGATCACTCAAGGTGCTGGTCTGGATGAGAGCACTCTCTCCCCTCTTGAAGGGATGCTAAGTGGTGACGTGTGTGCACTGTCCCCAAATCATCCCACATGGAGCTGCACTTGGGAGGAAATCCATGCTCTCATGATGTCTTGTCAGGGCTGACCTAAGACACTTTGTTGCCTGCGGAACAAGACGGTGCCCTTCCTGTTCCAAATTCCATATAGAAGGTGTGTTTTGTTTTCTTCTGTCTTGGCAAGGGAGAGCCTTGTTCATTGCACCCCAAAGCAGGAAACTTATTGAGGGAATTACAAGCTGGGCTTCATGTGACAGGCAGTGCTTCACTTCCACATCAGTGCGGCCATGGCCTCCTCCTGCCCAACAGTAGAGCCAGCCCTGTGAAAGCCCTCCCCAACCCAGAACAAAAATGACAGACCCTGTTTCCTGACAGGACCTTTTCAAAGGGGATCTGTGCACATCCATAGGGGACAGAATGATAAATCTCCCCTATGGAAACTAGCCCTCTGGAATGAGTTCTCCATCTGATCCCTTCCATCTCTTGCATGCTGGAAATGGTATCTTCAATGGAACACGGTCAAAACAGTGGACACAGAATTAAGCCACTCCAACATCTGGTCATAGACTGTATTTTTTTTTAAAAAATCTTGAATTCAGGAAACCAGAGCTTTGGAATCATCATCCCCCCAAAATATTACACCCCAAAGGCTCTGCCAGGAAAGTGGTCCTAACTGACAATTCAAAGAGGGTCTGGCCGGTCTGCCGGCCTGTCCATCCCAACGACTGTATTTTGGCTCCCTGCCAGAGGGAGAGACACAAGGGGAGAGGAGAGGGGGAAGGAAGAACTGGAGAGCCCAAATTCCAAATTATGTCTGGTGTGCCATCTGCCAGAGCGTATTGCAGCGCAGATTCTAAGAGGCGCTTACTCCACAAAAAAGGCACACTGGGGATGAGCAGGGAAGGATTGGTTGCATCTAGGAGGAGGAAGTGCTTAATCTTCAGCTGTTGTTCACCCATGCAACAAACACCCTTGCTGTGTAAAATCTTTTAAGGCGCCATGTAGGGGCTGGTAATTATCCTTCTTTTCCAAATCTCACCCTCCATGTCCTATCTTTCCTTGTCTTCTTTATATTTGTTCCCTTTATACTGTCTCTAATTTTCAGTGGCATGAGATATAAATCAAGACAGAGGCATCCTGTTTGTTCACTCGTAGCTCCTTAGCAATCACAAGGAAATCTTCACATTCCATAGACAACCAGTGTGGTGCGGTGGTTTGGAGTGCTTGGGCTGGGACTTCAGGAAAAAATGGGTTCAAATTCCTGCTTGGTCCTGAAGTCCAGTGGCCCAATCGCACTCTCTGAACCTCCCAAGTAGGCTAGGTGATACCTTTAGTGGTCACTACTAAAACAAAAAAAAATGTAAGCTAAGTTTTCAATAGCAACTTGCTATCTTTGTCAAAACATTGTACCAAAAATGAAGTCTTGATAGAGGATGTAGTCTATCAGGTGCTGAGAATCCTTTTGGTGAGATGGAATACATGAGGCAAGGCTGATGTTAAGACTGCTTCAAAGATACTGTTTCACTGCTCACCTCACCTACCTCACAGGATGATTGTGAGGAAGAAAGCAGGGGAGAAGATAGCCCTCTATATGCCACCTTGGACTCGCCAGAGGGCAAGTAGGACACGAATGTAGTGAAATAGTAACAAATTCCAGCATTTGTAGGCTAAGCTGCAAAGTATTTCATGCTCCTGTCTCTCCTAGGGACCTTGACACCTTGGTAGCTAGGATTTCTTGGCCTTTATTTGTGATAAACAAAGGTAAAGATTTTCAGGATATCTCTGTCTGAATCCATTCTCAGTTGGGTATGAAGCTGTCATGGCTGTTCGGGAAGGCTATTGTCCACCTGGTTACATTTACCCTTGCAGGGTTTACTAGGAGATCCAGCTTGGAAGACCATTCCTCAGCAGTTAAGACAGAGCTCTAGCAATAAATATTTCTTCCACATTAAAAGCCTTGCATGATAAATTACCTCCTGGTTTGATGTTCCTCAGCCCTGATCAACCTGTTCGCTCCTTTGATGAGGTGTGAAACAGATACACTCTTATGCTTTGTTAGAATGCTTGTAGAATGGAGAATATTTCCTGGAGCTAACTTTCCTGATCAGATTAAGAGAGAATTGGGAAAGTAATTCAATTAATTAAAAGGCTATTTGTGCTAAACAATGCACAGCAGGTCTAATGCCATTCTTTTGAATTCCAGTTTCTTTAATGATGAAGGATAATGGATTTCAATTAGACACACATAACAAGAGAAAGCAGCAATTTCTTCTGTTCACTTGGCACTCAATAAACTGGGCATTTCCACTTAATAGTAAAAACAAGCAAAGATCTTTCTCTTCAGGCAAGCTATCCCTGAATGATGGACTACCTATTACACTATTTGTCTTTTATATGAATCTATGGGATCACATAGACTTTGTGTTTATAACTACTTATAATCTTATGTGATTACATTGACACTATGTTTTCAATGTTAGTTTCCATCACTCATAACTTTACATGGAACTTTACTCTCCTTTTAACTGCTCGTGTTCTCTTGTAGCTTTAATGTAATGTTGTGTATTAATCCTGTAAGATGTCCCTCAATTCCCTGTTCTCAATACTTGAACATGTCTTAATTGTACTGGACTCCTTCCTTTGGGTCACCGAGGAGCCCTACCCAGGGGAAGACAGTGCTGGGGATGTAGAAGATGTCTCCTTAGGGTCTTCCAGCAGTAGCCTGGGTACCACTCAGTGCCTAGCCCATACCTGTGTGCTGTATATTTGTTTCCCACTTACTGTGGAACACATGGGGGCACATACAACATGGGTGTGTGAGTAAGAAAAGTGTGTATAAATAAAAACCAACAGCATGGACTACAAAGCAAAGCAAAGTGTTCTGCTTATATACCGCCCCACAGCACTTCAAGCACTCTCTGGGCAGTTTACAGTTTAATTATGCAGGCTGCACATTCCCCCCCCCCCCATAAGCTGAGTACTCATTTCACCAAATTTGGAAGGATGGAAGGCTAAGTGAACCCTGAGCCGGCTACCTGGGATTGAACCCCAAGTCCTGAGCACAGTTTTAGCTGCAGTACAGACATTTAACCACTGCGCCACAAGGTTGTTTTTACAAAATAAAAGACAGGAGAAAATGGTGGGAGAGGGGAAATAGTTCCACAATAGTGCCACTTGGACCTGCCCAATCTAAAACCACGCAAGAGTATCACTGACTTAGTTCACATGCACACCCAGCCCTAAGTATAATGAAGACTCCATGCAGCTACCTGAGAGAAACAAGACTATTGAATGCAGACAAACGAGAAAGTGATGTACCAGCCACTTTTTGCCACACCAGAGAATGAAACATTGGCTTGATTTCAGCACGGTTGGTTTGAACCCTTAACAGGTTTCAATCATTAACGTTTCCAGAACAGTTTTAAAAAAAAAAACTGTTCACAGCACTTCAGCTGCCAGTCTCCTTCTGGATTGCTTAGTTTTTATATTTTTACTGTGGCTGGCACCAATTAGTTTTGCTTTGATGCCTGCATCTTTACCCCAAAACACCAAACTCTACTAGTTTGTAGGGGAACCTCATCAGACCCAAGTGTGATTAGAGCCCACTGTATGGGTTCTGTTCACACAGAGATAATCCTCTTCACCCTATTTTGACATTTTCCCCTTGAGGTTGGAGCATATCCCTGCTGCAGACTTTTGCTCCTATTGGCTGCCGTTGGGTGTGCTTTTCATTCTACAAGATCCTTTTTAAGACGTGAAAGCAAGAACTGTAGGCATTCTGGGCATGTTAGAATTTATCGTTGTGCATCCCAGCATGTATATATGAGTATATATGTATATCATAATGATGAACTGCTATTTACATAATAGAACCTTGTAACCAATCAGGTTCTGTCTGTGCTAGCCAATGGGTGTTTGAAGGGTTTAACTCCAAGACAGAAGTGACAAGTAAGATGAGACTTATCCTGCTTGTTCTGTTCATCTGTTAGAATGTCATTTTTCTGTTCAGAAGCAGGCTTTTTTCAGATATGCTGCCTGCTGTTAGTGTGTCATTAAGGAAGCTTTTATGAAAATTAGGAAGACCTCTACACTGGAGAAACTAAACAGCCATTAAACAGGGGGATGGCCCAACATAGGAGGGGCAACAGTTCAGGACCAGAATCAGCAGTACACCTCCATTTGAAGGACAAAGGGCACTCATTCAAAGACGAGAATGGACACATATTAGACAGAGAAGATAGGTGGTTTGAGAGAGGGGTCAGGGAAACCATTCATGTGAGCAATGAAAAATCCCTCTCTCAACAGAGGTGGGGACCTCAGGCATAATCTATCTGCTACTTATCAAGCGGCCCTTTCATCAATCCTCAGACAAATTAGAAGCACTGCACACCTCCAACAGCAAGGCCATAGCTAACAGCCCACACTTAATGGATGTTGGGAAATGTGCATAGGTGAGACTTTCATACACTCTAGGCTATTGTCCACCTACAGACGTATTCAGGTCTGGATGGATAATGAGCCTATTCGAGCCATTGCTCAACTTAGCCTATTCAGACCTGAATGATGTGAAATCAAGGTGAACTATAAATTGGAGGTCTTACTTTCCTCAGACTGACGAAGCTCCTTGGATGAATAGTGAAACATTTTGATCTCTGAAGATAAGAAGTCCAGTTGCCATGACTCATTTTCCAGATGACCTCACTTGGATGACTGAGAATCCTCATAGACATACTGTTATGAACAAGTTTTAAGTCTGTCAGGCACAAATCTATGCTAAGTAAAAATGTTCAAGTGCTGTTTATTCTTCAACATTCAATGTAGCAAACATAAAGTTTTTCCATGACTAAATTAATATTATTTCATCTAGTGCCAATAAGTTTGTATCAATCAAGCAAGCAAGCAAGCAAGCAAGCAATCACCTTTATTGGCATCTTTAAAAAAAAAAAAAGATTTACAGCAAGCAACAGTCCACAATTAAAGGTGAGTGTGTACCCTATATGGAACAGAATGGCTGGCCTAAATACAGGCATAGTTTGATTTCAGAGGAACAGCTGACCGTCATCCATAAACTGTAGCATATGCAAAGAAGATGTAATTAATTGCATCCTACACAGCTAAATGGTTTGATTCACTGAAGGTAGTGTTCTACGTTGCTGGATTAATAAATTAATGGAATTGGCCATCTGTCCAGTTTGTTTTTTGTTCTCGCCTGACAGCAAGTTGCACAGGATTACCTCCTCCACCCATCCAGGCAGACTGATAAGAATCAGTTTCAAATACTGAAGATTGAATATCACTGTACATTGCAAAATGAAGCAGTCTATGCTCCAGGGAGTCTAAAGCCCCAGATTTACAGGGGCAAAGCCAGATTTTCAGAGGTTATGAATTAAATTTCCCATATAGAATATTGGATGGGAGTACATTGCATCTGGCTAGGGTGAAGGCCTGCCATTTGAGTGGACTCTCCACAAGATGTATGATATGTTTGATATGTTAACCCTTTGTATTCTTGTATTGTAATTGTTGTTTCTGAGTTTATTGTTAAGTTATTTGTAAGCCCCCCCCTTTTTTTTTTTTCTCTCCCTCCACTCCCTTCCCCGGCTAGGTCACCATGTCCGCAGGGACTCATATACCAACCGTGTTGGGTCGTGGACGTTACGCTAGGAATCACGGGATTAGTCGGATAAGAAGAACTAGGGTCCGGCATCTTGTGCCTGTCCCGCGTTCTGATCCCGTGATTCACCACCACGTGTCCGGGAGCCATTCCGCCAGAGCCTCCAACCTGTCCTGCCTCCTTCTCAACGCCAGGTCGGTCCATAATAAGATCGCTGTCATTTACGATACCATCTTTGACAGCAGGGCCGACCTGGCCTGTATAACGGAGACCTGGGTGGGCTCAGAGGGTGGGGCTTCCCTCGCCCAGCTGTGCCCTCCTGGGTTCCTGGTTCAGGGAGTGGGCAGGTTGGAGGGTCAGAAGGGGGGAGGAGTCGCCATTGTACATAGGGAATCGCTTCATGTGACCAGGGCCTCGACATTGGTGATTCCAGGGCTTGAATGCCTCCACCTGTTAGTAGGACAGCGGGATAGATTTGGCATTGTACTGGGTTACCGAGCTCCCCGCAACCCAGCGCAATCCCTGCCAGAGCTCGCGGAGTTCATCGCCGCAGCGCTGTTGAAGTCCCCCCGGCTTCTGGTCGTCGGGGACTTTAACGTGCATGTCGATGGTGAACTCGTCGGCGCAGCTCTGGAATTCATGGATACCATGACATCCATGAGTCTATCCCAGCATGTTTTTTGCCCTACGCACAGGAGTGGGCATTCCCTGGATCTGGTGTTTACCTCCATGTCGGGGGATTCCAATCTGGAGGTGCGGGACATTGTTCCCACACCCGTGTCATGGTCAGATCACTACCTGTTGTCCTTTTCCCTAGCAATGGCGGCTCCCCCTCGCGGGGACCAACAGCCCCTTGTTTGGGCTCGCCCCCGAAGGCTTCTCGACCCGGCTCGGTTTCGGGAAGCCTTTGGGGAGCTTTCTGGTGGTCTGGCTGACGATTCGGCCGAAGTCCTGGCCAACCAATGGTTTGAGTCAGCTGCCGGCGCTGTCGACCGAATCGCCCCCAAGCGTCTCCTCCGGGGCAGAGCCCGCGCTTCTCCGTGGTTCACGGGGGAGTTAAAGGCGATGAAGCAGGAACGGAGGAGACTGGAGAGCATCTGGAGACAGAGCCGCACGGCGATAAATAAGACTGCTGTTGTGATCCAGACTAGGCGCTACTCGCGAGCGATCAGGGAATCCAAAAGATCTTTCTATTCCCTGAGAATTGGTGAGGCCTCGAACCGCCAGGCAGAACTCTTCCGGGTGGTTCGGGACCTCACCAATCCTAGTCTGGCCAGGCCTCCTCCTACTGATTTCAGTAGTGAGAACTTTGCAGTCTTTTTTAGATCTAAAATAGAGGCCATCCGTGCTGGCTTTGTATCCAGTGACACTAGCCCTCCCTCGCCATCCCCAGCCCCCTCACCCCCTCGATCGCCTCAAATGGATGAGTTTGGGCCTGTTTCCCCTTTGGAAGCCTCCAGGGCTATTGCCCACTGCCGCCCCGCGACCACCCCCTTCGACCCTTGCCCATCTTGGCTAATCAAATCTGCCGGAGGGAGCATGCCCGAGTGGGCTGCGGCCATCGCCACCGCCTCCTTTAGCGAGGGGGTTTTTCCCTCTCGTTTTAAGGAGACGGTGGTCAAGCCCATTTTGAAAAAACCAGGATTGGCTGCGGACCAATTGGCTAATTACCGTCCAATAGCCAATGTTCCCTTCATGGGCAAGGTGATCGAGAGGGTGGCCGCGGTGCGGATTCAATCGTTTTTGGAGGAACAGCGGCGCCTTGATCCTTGCCAGTCCGGCTTCAGGCCTGGCCGGGGTACCGAGACAGCTCTGGTCGCGCTGCAAGATGACCTTATCCGGGCGGCCGACAGGGGTTGCTCTACCCTGTTGGTCCTCCTGGATCTGTCAGCGGCCTTTGATACCGTCGACCACGGTATCCTACTGGACCGGCTCCTGGAGGTGGGGATCGGGGGCACTGTTCGCAGTTGGCTCCGGTCCTTCCTCCAGGACCGGCCCCAGTACGTGCAGCATGGGGGAGAGTTGTCGGCCCCGTGGACCCTCCCGTGTGGGGTTCCGCAGGGCTCGTCTCTCTCCCCCATGCTGTTTAACATCTATGTAAGGCCGCTGGCGGGGGTCATCAGGAGATTTGGGCTGCGTTGTCATCAGTACGCTGATGACACGCAGCTCTATCTCTGTTTTTCCACCTCTGCAGTGGAAGCTGTCCGGTCCCTCGACCAGTGTCTGGAGGCGGTCATGGCCTGGACCAGGGCCAACAGGCTCAAACTCAACCCTGAGAAGACCGAGGTGATGTTCTTTGGGAGCTCCCCGTCTGGGTACGGGGGCCCCCTCCCCAGCCTGGAGGGTGTTTCCCTCCAACTGGTGGAGAGGGTTCGGAATCTGGGCGTGATCCTGGACCCGGCCTTGTCCCTGGATGCCCAGGTGGCGGCCGTGGCCAGGACCGCGTTTTTTCATCTTCGCCAGATCGCCCAGATCCGCCCTTACCTAGACGGGGACTCCCTGAGAACAGTGGTGCAGGCGCTGGTGATCTCGAGGCTGGACTACTGCAACGCTCTCTACATGGGGTTGCCTTTGACTCTCCTCCGGCGACTGCAGCGGGTGCAAAATGCAGCGGCCAGACTGGTGGCGGGTGCGCGTCGTTTCGACCGCATCACCCCGGTGCTGGCCCGGCTGCATTGGCTACCCGTTGCCTCCCGGATCAGATTCAAAGTCCTGGTTTTAGTTTATAAAACCCTCCATGGCCTGGGTCCGGACTACCTGGCGGAGCAGATCGTCCAGCGGTCAACATCGGCCCGACCGGTTCGGCAGGCGCGAGCGCACTCGCTACAGGTTCCATCCCCCCGAGAAGCCAGGCGTTCTTCCACCCGGAACCGGGCTTTCTCGGTGGCCGCTCCATCCTTATGGAACTCCCTACCTAGTGAAGTGCGCTCAGCAGAGTCCCTGCTGGCCTTTCGTAAAGCGGTGAAGACCATCCTATTCCGCGAGGCCTTTGGTGACCTAGCTTAGCCTTTTTTTTTTTTTTTTTTATAATATCCGCCATCGATAATTCGCTGAATTTGCTAGCAGCGGCGAGTCCAGAACTCAAGGGTGCGCTTCGCCTCTGCTTGTAGTATGTTTATTTTAACTCATGCTTGGTGTGTAGGTTTTGTATTTTTCTGTTATTGTTTTGTATTGTTTTCCTATTTGTATTGCTGACTTGTTTAGCCATGTTCGCCGCCCAGAGTTCCCTTTGGGAAGATGGGCGGGATATAAATGCAACAATAAATAAATAAATAAATAAATAAATAAGTAGTGGGCAGTTACATCTTGTATGATTTACAATGGCCGCTGAAGATTTAGGAGTGAAGATACTTTGCAAATAAATCTTGCCTTTCAATGTCCAGGATATCGCAAGGATATCTTTGAGGATATCTTTGTTATCCTTGCCTTTCGAAATCCAGGATATCTTTGAGCAGTCTATAAGACTGAATGGAGGATAAAGCACCCAGGTGGCCTATGGAAAAGCCCAGGGTTCAAAACTTGGGTGAACAGCTTTCAAGCTGGAAAGTGTAAAGAGTCAGATAGGACACCACTAATGAAGGGATTATCATTAACCACAAAGCAAACTCTTAACCAATATTTTAAAATGTCTCAGCCGTGCTTGTGTGCTTGTGTCCTCAATCTGATTAAGCCTGCTTCCAGGCATAAAGCTGCATATGACACACCACGGGGCACAGCAATATGTTGTAGAGAAAAGTGATCTGGAGTCTTTCCCCCAAGGCATTAAAGGCATCCAACTAGATTGGTGAGCCACACAGCAGTTAGGAGACCACTGTGGCCTTGAAGACCCATGGGGTGGTAGGAATATGTGCACTGCCCCAAACATGGAAAAAGCAAAGTATTGTTTGCACTGTCAACTTCACTGACACAATGGTGATGTGGCGATGCCTTGCCCATGAGTAATGGACATTTAGCCCTAAAGATTTAAATTACTTTACCTGCTGGATAGCTCTCCCAGGGATTATCCAGGAATGGGACTTCCAGGTTTTACTGAATACAGCTATTTCAGATTTGCCATAATTAAGAGTCATTTTGTTCTGGGAAAGATAGTTAACAATAACACCGTTGACAATTAGCCATTTGAGAGCTATCTTGGTGTGTGATAGTAGTGTCATATCATCCACATAAATCAAGATGGGAACTGCCTGAAATCCCAGTTTGGGACAATGATAGTCAAACTCTGAAGGGAAAGGAGCAAGATCATTAATGTACAAGTTAAACAAAGTAGGGGCAAGGGCACAGTCCTGTTTAATGCTCCTATTATTTGGGATCTGTTCAGAGAGGTTGCCATAATGAGATAATTGAATATGATATGTGTTGTCCATGTACAGTCTCTTGTTCATATATGTATACCAAGGGATACTCTACTCATGATCTGTGTGGGTTTTTTTAATATACTTGATTCCTTATGTATGAAAACTCACAGAAATTTCAACAACTACATTTCTATAAAGGTATTATGAGAGTAACGTATTCATTTTCAGTTTATTTTCTAGTCATTCCCTTATGTGCCACTGTTTCGTACTGATATTTCACACCATTAAACTTCACATTTCTGTTAAACACGTAATCAGAGATAAAGTTGCATGGAATTAAGACAATAAAGAACAAAAAAAAAAAAACGGCTAGGTACATATGGCTATGATATTTGACAATGCTGTATAAGTTTCAAATTCCTCTCCTCAGCCCCAACTCTCTGCTTTATAACCAATGACTGAAAATAGCAGCTGTTTGAAAGATATTTGGATATGTCTTGCAAAAGTCCTTAGCTGGAAAGACTAGAGGGGCAGTCCTACATACACTCACAGTAGAAGTAAGCTTTATTCAGTTTTTTTTGTGAAATACCATGTGTGTAATGGAAACCACACAAACAGTTTTTCACATTTTTTTGCCTTTCTGTTGCCCTCCTGATGTATGGCTGAGCACACAACCCAAATGTGTAGAAGCATGCAGTAGATAGCTGGTAAAGATACAGTTATCCAATTTCAAGTTTATGCTATAGGCTTATAATAGAGTTTTGGCCAATAAGACTTACTTTAAAGTAGATGCTAATAAGACTGTAAAACCCATTGTTAGAAATAAACATCTCTTCTAAATAAGTGAGTTTAGAACCAGAGGTAAATGTTTCTAAAGGATCCCTTGTCATTTCCATTTTTCATATATTAGTTCTATAATCCTCTATACTAGAAAATAAGAGTCCAAATAACCCCAAGCCCTGTCTCCATATATATATCAATTTTAAATCATCCCACCAGCTGTGTAAGATGGTTCCATTACAGCCTTTATGTTCACTGGGGTTTAATTAGAATTTAATTAGAATTCAGCTGAAACCAACCCAACGTAGCTTTCATGATAAAGGCTACACTAGATCTGGAATCAATATAAGTCATACTGATGCTGTACTTTCTTACATCAAAGTGTGTACTGACAACGTAACGTCGGATAAACGCATCAGAGTCTATGGGAATTGTAAACCCTGGATGACTGCTGAGGGAAGGTCACTTCTGAGAGCCCGGAACTCTGCCTTTAAGGCAGGGGACATGGATACATATAGAGGGGCTAGGGCTAATCTTAGAAGAGGTATAAAGGCAGCAAAACAAAAATATAAACAAAAGGTGGAGAACTACTTAGCTGATAACAACACAAAGGGAGTATGGCAAGGACTGCAGCATTTAACTAACTTTAGGGGCAAGATGAGGAACATGGCTGAGGCTGATGCCTCACTGGCAGAGGAGCTGAATATTTTCTTTGCTCGCTATGAGGTTAAAAGACCAGGCCCCATAGTACCTGCTTGCCAGTCTTCAAATTCCCAGCCACTCATTTTATATGAACATCAAGTGAGAGCTGCATTGAGGGCTGTGAATCCCAGTAAAGCTGCAGGCCCAGACGGGGTCCTGGGGGTAGTGGTAAAAAATTGTGCTGATCAGTTAGCAGGGGTTCTGACAAGAATTTTTAACATCTCCCTGCAAACGGCTTGTGTTCCATCATGTTTGAAAGCAGCTACCATTGTCCCAGTCCCAAAGAAAACAGCAGTTAATTGCCTAAATGACTACAGACCTATTGCATTAACGTCTGTAGTGATGAAATGCTTTGAAAGATTGGTTCTCCAATACCTTAAAACATGTTTCCAACCAGACTTTGATAAACATCAGTTTGCCTATAGGAGAAACAGATCAACAGATGATGCCATAGCTACTGCCTTACACCTTGCAGTGAGTCATCTGGAGAAACCTGGAAATTATGTTAGGATGCTTTTCATTGATTACAGTTCAGCTTTTAACACCATCCTACCAAGCATTCTTATTAAAAAGCTGGCTGATCTGGACCTTTCTTCTACCATCTGTGATTGGATCAAGGACTTTCTAAGGGACCGCTCACAAACAGTGAGGGATGGGCCTTTTACATCTACTTCCCTGAAGCTTAGCACCGGCTCCCCACAGGGCTGTGTGCTTAGCCCCTTCCTGTATTCACTGTACACATATGATTGTGTATCATCTGATCCATCTACTGTGATTATTAAGTTCGCAGACAATACCACCATAATGGGTCTTATTACAGGGGGAGATGAATCACCGTACAGGAATGAGGTCCAAAAATTATCCACATGGTGCCTAGAAAACAACTTGCATCTAAATATTACCAAGACAAAGGAGATGGTGCTGGACTTCCGAGGAAGAGAGAGGAACCAGCCCCTTTGTACATCCAGGGGGGCTGTGTGGAGAGAGTTTCTTCCTTTAAATTTCTGGGAGTTTACCTCAGTGAAGATCTATCCTGGGGAATTAATACAACCAAAGTAGTCAGGAAGGCCCAGCAGAGACTACATTTCCTTAGGGTCTTGCGTAAGAACAAAGTGAAGCAACAACTGATTATCTCCTTCTACCGGTCCACAGTTGAAAGCATCCTCACATATTGCATTACTGTTTGGTATGCTGGATTAACAGCTGCTGACAGGAAGACACTACAGAGGGTGGTAAGCACAGCTCAGTATATCACGGGCTGTCCCCTGAGTGCACTGGACGACATCGCTAGGGATCCTTGCCTCAGGAGGGTTGGAAAAATTCTTAAGGATGACTCACACCCCGGTCAGCACCTCTTTACCTTGTTACCATCAGGCAGAAGATATCGTAGTATAGCCTGCCGTACCAACAGACTGAAGAACAGTTTTTACCCATGGGCTGTCAGACTGCTGAATGGGAAATAATCCCAGGACATGTATAGAAGAACTGACCTGTGGGCTGGCGTATTCTGTGTCAAGTACACAGGGTGCAATAAGACTGAGTGATTGCCAGTGAGATGGGGGCGGGATGGTGGTGGGGGTGGGCATGGGAGACTCAGCTAATTTCATTGCGCACATGTTGTACATTGACAATAAAGGTATTATTATTATTATTATATTTATTATGGCACTATAGGCAAGCAGAACTGCCTTTTCCTCGCTGCTTTCAGCTCTATAGGACAGCATGGTACAGTATTCTATAACAAGAGGTATTCATTTATGCCAGGCCTGATTTAAAGTCACTATGTTGGCTCAAAGTTAGGCCAGAGTCAGAGTCAGGGTACTCCTACGTAATTTCAGGCAAGGCTCAGATGGAAAGAGTTTGGTTGCAGCACGATTTCAGCTAATTCTGTGTCATTTTAGCCACGCCCATAAGAATACAAGAACATGTGCCCTTAATCTGATGACAATTGTCAACATTTTTTTAGAAGTCATCTGCTTCAAGGATAAAATGTGCTATTTGTTATGTATATTTGAATACAAATATAATTAAAACAACTGCTTGAGTGCTGTTTCCAAAATGTGTAAGTTTTTACATTTTACATCTATTTATGTTGTGTGAATAGTAGAGTTTTAATAATAAATTGTAAAGCTAGGTCTTTTTATGTTTTTATAATTGCTGTACATAATACATTTCACCTGCCCTGTTTATCTGACTCTTTAAAAATCAGCAAAAGGGTTATATGAATAAAAAATATGATACAAAAGACAAAACACTATTATTACAAAACACTGTACTAGGTGTCTACTTGGTACCTCTGGGCTTGTCACTTGCACTAATTAAGAGGAGCACCTCTTGTCATTGTCCAGCAATAATCTCCAAGCATTGATGGGCCCCATTTCCCCTGACAGTGTTAGTCCATGGTGGCAGTGTCCTGGTCAAAGCGCACACTGTACTTATCACTCACTGCTCCACAGTTTGGTGGGGGGAAATCTAGATGTGAGTGCAAAAAAGCAAAGTGTTTTACTTTAAAAATGTATCTTTAGTGACACTGTTGCTGCCCATGGCACTGGCAACAACAATGGATGTAGAGCCTCCATGCCGTGGAAATGCCTATGCTCAATGGGATATTGGGTATCTCCCTACTCAATCTCATAACAAATGATACGTCAGCCACTAGGTACGGTATCAATTATAGAGAAAATGAGAGAACACCATCTCTGCTGGGTATGGACACCTCCTCAGAGCAGCACCTTCCACCATTGTCCAAACTGCAACCCCCACTGGAAATGGATGGCCTGCAACCACATGGGTGACCGAAACAGAGATGGCCAGACACTGTCAATAAGGACATGTAAATCATTGGCCTGCACCCCAAAGATATAGCAAGTTGGGCAAGGGGATGTTTCAGGATCCAAAAAGCAGGCCCTGCACCCGTGGGAAAACATTAGGAAGAAGAAGAAGAATTAGAAGAGTGACAAGTTGCAACCAAGGCTTTTGTATGTCTCAAGGTTTTCCACCAACAACCTGTACTTGTCTGCCTTTTTGTTTCAGAGAAAATTACTTGGCCTTAATTGGAAGGTACATGACAGTTTATCCTTGTCATGCAGTGCATGGTCAAAAACATCATCTCAAACAAAGGGCCTTTTCACACGACCCCTAAACTCCGCCGCAAATGGCTCCCAGCTCCGGAGCTTAAAATTGTTTCCCCACCAGCTCTGGAGTTTACAGAAAATTAAGTGCGACCACGCCCACCTAAGCGTGTCTCAGCGCACTTTTCGGGTACCTGCTCTCCGGGGGTGAAAATCCCTGATGCGGATTTAAAGGAGTGACTGCCGGGCTCTCCTCACTTCTGTTTGTTGTTGTTTTTCCCCCCGCCCCTTTAAGAGACAGGAATCAGGATTCAGGATGATGACGACGACGACGGGGCTCGGGGCGGCTTCCACCAGCAGACGGTGAGCCTGCATTTTTTCCTCTCTCTTTTTCTCCCTCCCCTCATGCAGACAGGAGCAAGGAAGTGTGGAGGGGGTGGGAACGCAGGAAGAGCAACGAACCCCCAAGATCTCTCGTCTGAATTTAAGAGGCCAACAGATCTTAGGGGTCGTGTGAAAAGGCTCAAAGACACCTTCCTTTATCTTAGCTCCAATTAACCTTGGGAATCTTCCATGAGGTTACTTGAAAACTGCTTTTGTTTTGTCCATGGAGTTGACAAGGTTATTCATCAGACCTTGACTGATGTGTAAGGATGGTAACAAAATCTTCCTTGATTCAACATGTGGTGGATGCCGTACATTCCTTCCAAAATACAATGGCTGCCAGAGTGGTCAATCTATCTTGATATAGTGGGAATCTCTTGCATGGCTGTCCCATTCACAAAGAAAACAGGGGTACTTTGTGTATCCAGTTTCCAGAAAAAGCAAGAGAGGAACAACCTTCAAATTTCCACAAAGCGGACACTGAAATTGGTCACAGTTTATGCACCTCAAAAGTTGTTTCGTGTTGTCATATGTTTCTTCCATATGAACTTCGTGACCAACTGAAACTGATGGCAAAACATTGCCATTATGCAGCAAAGCATCTTTAAGACTCTTCTTTGATGTGTGATGCATCAATGGACAGCCTCCACTCATCTGGGTTGTGAGCCATCCTGAAGGCATGATAGTGCCATCACACTATCAATGTTGTTGCAGATTAAGAGATCACTTTCCATGAAGAAGAAGAGCCTTCTAATGATCATAGAACATGATTTCAAGGGCAGTTTGTTCAGCAGAGTGATACAAGCTTCGTCATGATTGCATCATCCATGACAAAGGGGCTGGGCGCTCGTCGCTTGAAAAAAAATAAATTAAAATAAATTTTTAAAAAGGAGCGGCGACCCGGCCCCAGGGGTGGCCGGGTCGGTGCTCTAAAATCAAGAAAAAATAAAAATAAATAAGCGCCCACCTGGCCCCAGGGGCCGCATGGTGGGCACTTAAAAAAAGAGGCGCTGGCCCCATGCCAGCACCTCAAAAAGCCCCTGCCGCAGGGGCCAGGATCCATCGCCACCACCGAGCTGCCTCCGCCAGTAAGAACCCAAACCGATTCGGATCGGTTCGGGTTTGTACTAATTTTTTAAAAAATCCGTACGAACCCAAACCTGAACCGAACCAAGGGTGGGCCCGAACCAGACGAACCTGAACCATTCTGGTTTGTGCCCACCTCTACTGTCAAATTTATAAGGTCAAAACAAGGGAGAAGAACACAAAATTGTCATTCCCCCCCACCCCTAGCAATAATCCGGTTAATTTCTTAGATGCTATCAGAGCCCCTGATGAGAAGGAAGAAGTGGACATATGAAAATGCCATTGCTTCAAAACTGATAGCTGGAACATTTCAAGGAAAGAAATGTTTGCTCTTATTTTGAGACTTGGGGGGGGGGACTGTTGGAGTTTTTTTTTTTTCTAGCCTTGAATTCTGCCTGTAATTTGTGTGGGTGGCAGGGACTTTTATTTGCTATAGTGATTATCTATCCAATGCTGACCAGTTGTTCTTTCCAGCCTTAGAATTCTGCTGCGTGTTTCTTACCCTCTGGAGTCTGTTCAAGTCAGTTTTTGTTCAATCTTGTTCTGTTCAGTTGGTTGCTATGCTAAGTATGTGTGCAGTAAAGAAAGCTGTACACAGAAGTCTGTAATTTCAAGAAATTCAGTGAAGAAACATATTTTGTTCTTTTTTTCTTCATATATCCCAGAGTGAGTTAATGAAACGTTGAGTACCCATTAATGAGAAACAGGTGGGCTCTGGGGAGCATGCAGCTGTTCTCTGTAGCAAAAAAAGAGAATTTTACCAGAAATTCAAAACTCTGCTACAAAAGCATCTAAAAGCGATGAGCCCAACAAAAGATGGTGTCACGGAAAAGGAGGCTTGGCCACCTGGTGGATCCCAGATGGCTGAGTTAATACGCTAGAAGGGCCAGATTTGACCCCAGAGCTTTAGCGCCCCTACAAGATGTCCTCTGCTTGAGATGGTTGCGAAAAGGAAATGGGGTATATATCTGGGGGAAAAATAAAACTGTAGGTATGAAAATATGAAGGGATACCTATGTTTCAGTATTTATTTTTTGTTTTACAATATTAAAAGAAACAACATTAAAATCCAAATAGTACATCATTTCAATATGAAAAAAAGGATTGAACAAACATCACATTAAAATATCACATATAAAGTACTTATCTCAGTCACGCTTCCTGAGACTACTTTAAAATTGTAAAATTTGACCAAACCACGTTTCCTGCAAGGTAGACACTCTTTGTCATTTTCCTAGCGAATAGTGAAATCTCCTTAAATTTAAAACAGACTGCATTTTCAGAATTACAAGTGACATATCACTAAAAACAATAACAAAACATTCACCTTAACGGTAGAATTGGCTTGACGGCATTATCATATTAACAGCAGCATAGCTTCAGTAGCAACTAGACACTATGGATTATCTGTGTGGAACTAATGCCTTTCCACAGCTGTTGTCTGAACAGATTCAGTCACGAAATATTCCCTTAAGCATCATAGTTATACTTACAGGGGTATGTATGTATGAAACATATGAAGGAGGTTCATACGGCATTAGACCATTCACCAGTCTAATCCAGTATCATCTCTTCATACCAGGAGGGTCTTCATAAATAGGACATCTCAAGGAAGATGTCTTTCCTGCTGAGAAGGGGAAAGAAACCAGCATGAGACGGAAGATAGCAGCAGCAATAACAAAACAGATAAGCTTCAAATAGTGCCGGCAAAAGACAAAACAAATAGTATTTTGAACTTTAAAATGGTTACATGCCCAGAATGTTTTGTTGGAAAGACATTTGACAGCCATCTCGCTCAAAAAAATTTATGCAAGTGAAATGCAAATGGAATAATCTCCTTAATCTATTAATTAACTAATGCCTCTTTTATTAATGCAAGAAATATGCAGTTATATACAGTACATGGTGGCCTTGCCCGGTTTTGGTTTCAATAATATGCACAAGATAATAGTTCCAGAATGTAGCAAAAGTGAATAAGTGAATGTTAACTACACAAATGTGTGTGTTGTGTCGTTACAGTCGTGACCGACTCTTCGTGACTCCATGTCCATGGAGTTTTCTTGGTAGGAATACTGGAGTGGCTTGCCAGTTCCTACAGCACCTAGTATTTCCTGGTGGTCTCCCATGCATGTACTAACCAGGGCCGACCCTGCTTAGCTTCTGAAATCAGGTGAGATCAGATATGCTTAGGGCATCTAGGTAGCTAAATAGTGTTCCAAGTACAATTTATGCTGTATATTTCTAAACTACACAAATAGCCTAGAAATATACAGTAGTTATATCAACAGCATAAATTGTACATGGAACACTATTTACTACAGTACATGTAGTATCTTTTCAACCTAAATGTAAAAGGATAAAATGCTGAATTTATTAATTGTACAAGCATTTAGGAAACTCACACTCAAATAATTTCGAGAACTGGTCATAGTCAAATGATTTGCAGTCACCCTAATGAACAGTTTTTGAATAGCATTCTGAAAAGTTGGAAGAAAACTTGGTAGATTACTTCAAAGAAGCCTTAATGGTGCAGTATTATTTGTTTCAGGGTTTTTTCATCTTGCCATGCTACTAAATCAGAGCAACTAATGAGAAGAGGCTTCCGTGAAGAGGTGAAGCACAGAAGACACGATGCAGTGGGCCAGCACCCACCAACATTGCTGTACTGTATTGCCTTCACTTTATTAATAGGAATTCTTTAAAAAACAGCTTTGGCAGAAGAGAGATTATAACAAACATGAACTTCTGAAAAAAACAATAATTGTGAGGGGAGAAAACCATTTTCCGTATCTCCTTCCAGGTTCTGGAATTCCTTATCAAGGAATTTGATGGCAAACAAATATTTAGTCAGTTAATTACTAAGGCTTAAAATGATTACAAATATTTTAAATTTGGTTTTAACTAGTTAATTCGTGTTGGTTTCCCTGAAGTTTTAGTGCTTTGATATTATATTTCTATTGTGCATTTTAATTACTGTTGCATTACATGATACTTTTATGTTCTTTGATGGTTCCTTGAGCACCCTCTGGTGGAAAAACACTTTAAAAAGATACAGCAGAGGGGGAGGAAATTACACACACACACACACACACAGACACACACACACACAGGCGAGAGAGAGAGAGAGAGAGAGAGAGAGAGAGAGAGAGAGAGAGATCACCTGGCATGCTTCTACAGTAGTGGCAAATAGAGATGGGCACGGAATGAACATTTTTTTCATTTCTGTTATTCGTTAGTCGTTCTGTTACGTAACGAAACAACAAACAAAAATTGTGATGAAAATGCAATGAAACGAACAGAACCATGAAAATTGTGGTTGTTACGTTTTGTTTCCGTTAATGGCGACGCGCAATGAAATGAGCTGTTTTAAATGTTAAAAAACACCCTGGACATCTGTAAAAGTGCAGCAATAATTTTTTATAATGTCTGATAATACCTACCAGGGGGGTTGGGGTCCTTAAAAGGTGCATT
Organism: Phrynocephalus versicolor; assembly: GCA_023846285.1. Lineage (NCBI taxonomy): Eukaryota > Metazoa > Chordata > Lepidosauria > Squamata > Agamidae > Phrynocephalus > Phrynocephalus versicolor. Next base: position 21,342 of record JAHTLZ010003662.1, read on the forward strand.
TATGTCTTTTCTCAGATCGCTGTATTTTTTTCCCTTTAAGGGGAGTTACGGGACATCGACCCAAAATGGCTCCCAGATGCCTAATATTGATTGATTTCTTGGGTATTAAAACACCCTGGACATCTGTAAAAACGTAGCGATAATGCGATAATTATTTGAAATTATTACCTACCGGGGGTTGGGGTCCTTAAAACGTTTGTTTTTGTCTTCTCCCACTGCAATGTATTTTTGTTTTCCCTTTAAAATGGATGTCGCCACCAGCCACAAAATGGAGGCAAGTCATGTGATGGGATCATGTTCAACCAATAGCATGCCCAGGTTGTAGACTGGGCAGGTCTGGCAGCCACAGAGGGCATAAAAAGCTCTGGCAGCCCTCGTCCTCCTTGCAGTCTCTGGTGGGAGTTAGGGTGGGATTGCTGTCTCTGCAACTCTAGCTTCACTCCTGCAGCCTCCCTGTGTGCATGCATGCTGCGTACCTCTTGGTGAGTACCCTCCCTTGCCCCGCAGCGCAGTCACTCTGTGGCTGCCTTGCACCCTGGGCAACGCCCGCCGCTACCTTTGCAGCCTCCCTGCGTACCTAGTCTATACTGTGTCAGTGCCAGCATCCATTTTTTTAGTGTTTTCCCTCTGGTCTGGGGCGTCGGGGGACGCCTGCGCATGGAAATGCTTTAAAAATCGCGCAAAAGCGGGTAGAAACGACAAACGAAAAAACCAAAAATGGAAATGAAATTTTTCCAAAAATTCGCGACAAACGGAAACGAACCGAAACAGACCTCTCAACGACAAACGAAAAACCAAAACGCCATTTTTTTATTTCGTGCCCATCTCTAGTGGCAAACCATCAGCACTCCAGATGTTTTGAACCACAACTACCACAGCCCTTTGTCATTGGCAATCTAGGCTCAGAATTCTGGGAGTTGTGGTCTAAAACATCTGGAATACTGAACGTTTGCCGCCACTGTCTAGGACAGTGATGGCAAACCTTTTAGAGACTGAGTGCCCAAACTGTAATTCAAAACCCACTAATCTCCACAAAGTGCCAATACAGCCATTTAACCTGAACACAGGTGATTTTGAAGGAGCGATGTCAGGTGCCCACAGAAAGGGCTCCGAGTGCCACCTTTGGCACCCATGCCATAGGTTTGCCAACACTGGTCTAGGATATCATAGAGGTTGCTGAGGTGATTGTATTATCCACTCTGATGAAGGTGCAAAGCACCGGGCTTGAGGCCAGCTTTCGCACCTCGGGTCAACATAGCTGCAGAGCAAGAGAAGCCAAGGGCAGCCATAACTAGTCACTCACAGGCTGGAAAATCTCCAAATGCCTGCCACATGGAAGAGTTTTCCTCTTATACATGCCCCCAAAGGAGCAGCTCTCTCAATATGCATTATTTGCTTTTCCTCAGTTTTTACAAACACCACTTCTCTCCCTGAAGAAACAAGGAACCAGCCTTCTTCCAAGCTCAAAGGCCTGAGATGTCATGAGATGAGTATGTGTTAAGAAAGATTCCCATTGCTTCCTCTGCCACTTTGTGGGCCTACACTGTAGGGAAAGTAATAACCAGCTACAGGTCTTGCTCACTGTAACTACACATTGCTCTCTGCTGCCAGTTTTCACTGGCTCCATCAGGGTGGTATGCATGAGCAGCCCTCGGTCCTCCTCATGTTTTGGAAAGTTGGGAAGACGCTATTGTTGTTGAAATACATACCATTTGATGCATTTGTCAGGACCACAAGCAACTGCGCTGCATTCCAAACCTTCATGAGCAGGATTCTCCCCACCTCCATTACCTACAGCCTTAAGTTATCCTGTTTTCCCACCTACATGAGCCAGGACTCAGGTGGCCTGGGTTCAGATCCCTGCTTGGCAATGGAAATTCACAAGCACAATCCATTCCAGAAATATGCTTGTAAACCAAAGCACTAGTATGGTACTGTATATCAAAGCAATTTTCCCCATAAGAAATAATGGAAACTCAGATTATTTGTTCTGGGGCCCCACAGATCACATACTGAACACACAAAATGCTAAAACTCAGAAAAGAAGTTGGCTAGAAGTCCACATCCACAGCATGGTGGCTGCAGAATCTGCTGTGCTTGGGACTAACAACTGAATTTTACCCTGCATTTTTAATATAACAATAAAGTGCAATTTGTAGCCCTGTACACACTTGACAAGCTGCCCCATAACTAGAAATTGTTTGAAAACTTAGAAAGGAAGCTGAAAACAAATTAAAGAAAAATATAAATATAAAGAAAAATAAAACCCTAATCTGCACTCTCCTTTGAAAACATTCCTGGCTGATGCAAGGGAGACCTGACTTCATCTCTCCTCCCTCTGCTTTGGAGGCTTGCCTGAGATGGAACATTCCAAACAATCACCCACAATCCAGCAGAGATAGAGAAAGAGAGCCACCATTGGCTCGCTTGTGATCATGTGACCTGCTCCAGTGCTTGTATTGCAAGATGTTGCTTGTTGATCAAGGCAAAATTTAGAAGACATGTTTGCTTGTCTTGCAAAACACTCTTAAACCAAGGTACTTATAAACCTAGGTACATTGGTACCTCTACTTATGAGTTTAATCCATTCCAAATGCATGCTCTTAAGTTGAACAACTATTTAGTAGAAAAGCCCTATCTAAAAAAAATTAAAAAAATTAAAAAATATAAACGGAGCAGACTGCAGCTAAAATTTGTAAGTCAGCAGTTAAAACGCCAGTGGTTTTTTGCTGTATTACTATACTAGGGTTGCAATAGTCTGATGTGACTTCATGGTACTTAATATACATATTTTCCTGCTCACTGCATTAACTCAGGACTGTAGCCAGTTCAGCTTTGGGGAAATACTGGATGGGAGAATCTGTGGATTGGGAGTGGGGGGAACAGGCATTTCTTTACACTGCTCTTGTCTTGATGCCATGGGTTTCCCCTGATCACACATAATAGGACATCCATGCTCAGCACAAGCATTGCAAAGGCAAATGCTGAAAGAAATTTGACATAGCTGCCCTTCTGCAAAACTGCTCTAAGGCCTATTATCCTTAGATGTCCTGTTCTGTAATGTAGATGTAGAAGTTGTGTAATGTCCCATTAGTGAAATGGGATGAAACAGTTCAGGTTCACTGCAAACTTATACTCTGAACTAGAGATAGGCACGAAACAAAAAAAGGTGTTTCGGTTTTTCGTTTGTAGTTGAGAGGTCTGTTTCAGTTCATTTCCGTTTCTTGCGAATTTTTGGAAAAATTTTGTTTCTGTTTTTCATTTTTTTGTTTGTCGTTTCTACCCGCTTTTTGCGCGATTTTTAAAGCATTTCCATGTGCAGGCATCTCCCAATGCCCCAGACCAGAGGGAAAACACTAAAATAATGGATGCTGGCAGAGACACAGTATAGACTAGGTACGCAGGGAGGCTGCAAAGGCAGCGGCGGACGTTGCCCAGGGTGCAAGGCAGCCACAGAGTGACTGCACTGCGGGGCAAGGGAGGGTACTCACCAAGAGGTATGCAGCACGCATGCACACAGGGAGGCTGCAGGACTGAAGCTAAAGTCGCAGAGACAGCAATCCCACCCTAACTCCCACCAGAGACTGCAAGGAGGACAGGGGCTGCCAGAGCTTTTTATGCCCTCTGTGGCTGGCAGACCTGCCCAGTCTGCAACCTGGGCATGCTATTGGTTGAACATGATCCCATCACATGGCTTGCCTCCATTTTGTGGCTGGTGGCGACATCCATTTTAAAGGGAAAACAAAAATACATCACGATGGGAGAAGACAAAACAAACGTTTTAAGGACCCCAACCCCCTGGTAGGTAATAATTTCAAATAAGTATCGCATTATCACTGCGTTTTTACAGATGTCCAGGGTGTTTTAATACCCAAGAAATCAATCAATATTAGGCATCTGGGAGCCATTTTGGGTCGATGTCCCCTAAATCCCCTTAAAGGGAAAAAATACAGTGATCTGAGAAAAGATATAAATGCACCTTTTAAGGACCCCAACCCCCCTGGTAGGTATTATCAGACAATATAAATAATTATCGCTGCGTTTTTATGGATGTCCAGGGTGTTTTTTAACATTCAAAACAGCTCATTTCATTGCACGTCACCATTAACTGAAACAAAACGTAACAACCACAATTTTCGTGGTTCTGTTCGTTTCGTTGCATTTTCATTACAATTTTCATTTGCCCCCTCCCAAGTCACTCTTACAAGTTTTGGTACTTGCTGAGAGAAGGAAGCATTCCTTCTTTCCTCAGTTAAACATTTATACATTTGTACAGTCAACTTATCAGGTTAAGGAGACCTTTTTCCTTTCTCTTCACCCCAATCACCTCCCTCTCTCTCTCTCTCTCTCTCTCTCTCTCCCTCTCTCAACATTTATCATCTCAGGCCTCCTCCGTCTACTTCTTGAGGAAATCCCAGAGACCAGCTCCTTAAGAACTTTTGTTAATGGCTAATCTGAGTGTTTGGCATATGTTCACAGCTCCATAGAAGTATTGTCTTCTTGAATGTCATCTTAAGCCCTTAGTGACTTAGAGACAAATGCTTTTGTGTTTATATCTGTGCTTCCCAAGCCATTACCCCACACAAATAAAGAGCAGAACAGATTGATTTTACAGTGGTAGAGTATTTATATCTAAGTATCTAATAATGACAGTCTGATGTATGTCAAATCCTACTGCAAATGTATGTCAAATCCTACTGCAAATTTCTGAAAATTCACATTTCACACTTCTTGTGTTTGCAAAACTTGCTGTAAATAATTGTAGCTAATGGATGAGGTGTCAGGCTGTGACTCAGTCATGTGCCTGGTTACTCAATCAATGGCGTAACACCTTGGCAATTAGCAATAAATAGCCATGGCAAATAATGCCACTTTATATAAACACACATGAGATTCTGGCCACTATTTACTTCAACTAGAAGAGACTCAGTGAAATGAATGGAATTTGCTAGTCACAAATAATAGACTTTATAACCCAGAGCACAGAGAGAACTCCTAGTTCCCTCAGCAACTTGCCCTCTGAAGATGCCAGCCACAGAGTCTGGTGAAACGTTAGGAAGAAAAACTTCCAGAACATGGCCAAACAGCCCGAAAAACTCAAAACAACTAATAGACATTTCATTTATTTCAAAGTACTTTAGTTTAGCCTTTGATTTAGCCCAGTGGTGGTGCATCCTCATTGTGGATGACAGGGCAGAAAGCATCTGTGGTGGCCTGAGCTGGAGCTAAACCTGGCAATCATGCACTTGCATGTGTCTCTTCCCACACAGAGAGTCATTCTCGCAGGCAGACAAGTATGCGTACATGTCTAAGAAAGAGAAGGCCTCTGTCTTTGATGAGGAGGCAGCTGGGAGTGGGATAGCTGAGCCCGAGGTTGAGCAGCAGCCTACTTGCTCTTACGGAGAAGCCACCACTGACTTCCCTCAATCATCTGCAGCTCCTTTTGTTAGGTATAGACAACAACCAGAATTTTTCATTACTTTATGATAACTGCAAGACCATCCTATGCTGGTTGGGGTCATCTAGAGGTTGCAGTCTAAAGCAGTAATTTTTCCAATTTAAGCCACCATGACTGGCATGCATTGGTATCCGCTCTATTATGTCTAGGCTTCATACTCTTCTAGCACATTTTGGACTAGGTGACATTCATCCTCATACAGCTTTATTGGTGGATGCTGTATCCCAGGCATGTCCAAACTTCGGTCCTCCTGATGTTTTGGACCACAACTCCCAGAATACCAAGCCTGTATTTCCAATGGCAAAGGACTGTGGGAGTTGTGGTCCAAAACATCTGGAGGGCCGAAGTTTGGACATGCCTGCTGTATCCAGTACCTTCTTGTCCAAGTGCAACTCAGTGAATCCGGTGGAGATCTCCATCTAAATAAGACCCATATTTATTTGTGCTGAAAATCCCTATTATGCTGCAAAATGATATTCCATACAACTGGCATCTAGTCACTATATCTTATGGATACAACCCTAAACTGAGTAGGGCTAGAACATCTGAAAGATGGCCCATATAAATAGCCCAGTATCAGTATTATTTGCAAGAAAGAAGAATATGGAATATGGATAGTTGTTGTGAAGGCTAATATGAGTACAAACTGCACGGAGACAAAAATATCTTGTTGGCAGTAGATGGTTCACTCTATGAGTAGTGGTATGCCTGGTCCCAATGTCAGCTTCCTTCAAGTTTAGTGACTTTAGGTGCCTTGGGGGCCATTTCATATGGGTTTAAAGCCAAAAACAAATTTACAAACTGATTCATCAATTTGCCAGGAAAATAATAATATTTTCATTTTAGTGATTTGTTAACCTTGATAAAATCAAAACAAATCAAAACAAACCACCATTTTTAATATGTACCCATCTCTATGGATGGAGAAAGAATAACAAAGTACAGTGGTATGTCGTATAAAGGAATTAATTTGTTCCAAATGAAATTCTGTTAAGCAAATTTTCCTTTATACAAATTTCCTATAGGAATGCATTGAAAATGGAGTAATTCCTAATGAAGACCATTTTTAGCTTGTACGAATTCACCCCATAGACTATTCTGTTAAGCAAATTTCTCCTATCTCCAGAATTTTTTATATTGTACAGATTTTATATTATACAAACCATTTGTTATACGAGGGTCCAATGTAACTCATACTCATTGCTCCCTTTCCTTTTGAAACACAAAGAAAACATTTTTCAGTGTTATCCTACTTCTGTCCCCCCAAAATAATCCTGTCTGTTTATGGAGTGGACATACAGAGTCAGACAGAAATCAGAGGCACATAAATGCTTTGGATCATGGCCTTCGGTGCTGTGTCCCTCACTAGTCTATCCATTCCCACCCAGGAGACAACAGAGTGTGACTTCTGCATACCAGTGGGGGAGAGATCTCTGGAAGTTGAGTCATGGCAACTGGACTTCTTTTTCTTGAGAGATAGAAACATTTCTCTGCTCATCCAAACAGCTTCATCAGTCTGAATACAGCTAGTGTGAATACAGGTAGCGTGAGTCCTCCATCTTATAGTCAGCTTTGGACTCACACTAGCTGTATTCACACTAATGAAGCTGTTTGGATGAGCAGCGAAACGTTTCTATCTCTCAAGAAAAAGAAGTCCCGTTGCCATGACTCAACTTCCAGATAAACTCACCTGGATGGCTGAGAATCTTCACAGACAGTGGGGGAGGGAGCAACCTCAGTGGGTCCAGGAACCAAATGTGTACCTCTGTGATCTGCTGTGGGCAGCCTGCCCCCCAGTAATGTGGGCAGCCCCTTTTCAAAAGCATAAGCCACCCAGAAATTCATTTCTTCTTTCTAAAAAGGGACAATCTCTGTCTCCCTCTGAAGCAAAGATGAAGCCATAAGATAACGCCAGGCATCCCGGTTTTGATTTCCTTTTACCGCTGTCTCCTCCCTCTGAGCAATATAGACCCTCCATTGTAGGAAGACAGAGAGCCAAGAATACTGCATGGGTTCATTTATTCTTAAGCTAAATTTGATAAAAGAAAGAAACGTGAGAGGTTCTCCTTGGTACAATTGCTTCGGTACAACAGTTCTGGGCCGAGGAGCCAGCATGCATCCTAAGCCCTGCAGGTACGTCACTTTAGATTAGGCGAGGGCTTGGGGAAGAGGATATTTTGATTGCAGGCCCAGGAGCACTGAGGCGTCTCGGAAATGCTGCATCGGACTGCATCGTTTAATTGTGTAACAGCAGAGCCACATGATGTTCAGTTCAGTTCCTTTAAAGGCCAGATTTCTCTTGGCTTGTCAGCCGAAATTTGATCAAATGAGCATTGACCTTTTTCAGGACTTTAAAGGCACCAGTGCAAAAGAAAAAGTAATGTCGTTTGAAATTGCACATGCTTATAAGGGGGAACAAGGGCGTGGATGAGCCCAAGTGCTATGTGCGCAGTTTCCATGTGGAATTTGGGTCATCTTTCAAAGCCATTGCACACCAGTAACTGTAATGAATGGTAGAGAATCAGATGGAAGTGTACTTTGATTGTTTTACATGTCTGTTGCCATTTTCTTGTGCACAGGAAGCTTTATATGACCTAAAAATATATTCTCTGCTTTGGTCCATTTAATAGCGTTTGAAAAACCAGCCAGTCTTTTGCTTTGAGTTTTCTGAAGTTACTGAAAACAGATTTATTTAGTTTTCTGTCTGGATTGCTTGAAAGTCCAAATCATTCAGTGTTTTTTCAAAAACTGGCTATTTGGGATGTGCCTTTCTGCTGCTTTTGTCTTTTAGTTTATTTGTGGAAGGGGGTTTACATTTAAAATAATGTAAATATTCTGTTTCACATCACCATCAGTTTATTGTAGGCATAGAATAGATAGATAGATAGATAGATAGATAGATAGATAGATAGATAGATA
>JAHTLZ010003663.1:0-12314 GCA_023846285.1 Phrynocephalus versicolor
GAAAGAAAGAAAGAAAGAAAGAAAGAAAGAAAGAAAGAAAGAAAGAATTGTTCCATCCCACCAAATAGATTTGTTAGGAAGAATTATTAATTTAAATGCTTGTGATCATATAAATACTTGTGATCATATTGCTTGATATTTATATTAGTCAGATATATGTATATCAAGCTGAATAGAAAGTAACTGAGCTACATAAGGAAAAGGAAGACTCAGAAGTTCCATTAACAAATGAAGTTCCAACAAAAGTCATCTGAACATTGTTTGGAAAAGATTGTATCTGAAATGATTCCCAAGGGTAAGAACAGTTTCGATCTTGGCAATCCAGGACAACGAAATACAGTACTTAATAATATGTGTTATTTGTCTTTGGCCAGCTTCGTTTGGTTCCCCCACCCCACCCTCACACCTTATTTTGGCATTATTCTTGAACATTGAAGGAATGTTTGTAAGCATTTATAACATTAAGTTTACTGTATGTTCTCCTTAATCACAATCATAGATTAGCTTAGTAACACTGAGTAACAAAAGTGTCATCTTTTGATGCCACATTGAGTGGCAGGTTCTGTGTGGTGTCCCTGACCACGCTCACGTGTGTGTTTTTTAGTATGATTCCACGGAGGCGTTGCTTGAAAGTACAGTCTGCATAGCTCCTGCTGCCCTGTTGCCCCACAGGGGTTATGGACACAGCAGTTGATATGCTCAAACCATCTGGAACAACTAGGTCATAACTTCACAAGCTACCAAACAATTCAAACAATGTTATCTGGGTTGTAGAAATACTTTAAATATTGCAATGGGGGGAGGAGAAACACCAAGTGGAGGAATAAAGAAGACAGCATGCCAGTTTATGCAAGCACCATGATCCTAAATGTGTTATTCCACACAAACAAATAATTGCCATTAACCAAGGTGAGCATCTGAAGGAATTTCTATATGATGTGACATATATAGCTGCCTAGATGCCCTAAGCACATCCGGTCTCACCCAATTTAGGAAGCTAAGCAGGATCGGCCCTGGTTAGGACTTGGATGGGAGACCACCAAGGAATACCAGGTGCTGTAGGTGCCTGGAGTAGGAACTGGCAAACCACTCCAGTATTCCTGCCAAGAAAACTCCATGGACATGGAGTCACAAAGAGTTGGACACAACTGTAATGAAGCAACACACACATCTAAGCAATCTGTGTGAGAAGCAAAATTTTCAGTACATACTAGCTATACAGATGTACAGATGTACATTTAGGAGTATAGAAGCTGTATGTTCTGGTGTGAAAGATTTCCCCTTGGTTTGATTCTCCTTCCTCTCCCCAGCATAAGTATGCTAACAAGACTGTGTGCACAATAGGAGGGTTGGAAGACTCTGAAAACCATAAAAATATAACATTTTTTAAAAAGCGAGAAGGAATAATTTTACTTTGGTTCTTGCTGTTTAACTTGTAAACAAAAGCAACTGGAGTTTTGATGTGGCATAATCAGGTGGAACTATTGTGTGTCAAACAATAATCACCCTTCCTTTCTTTTGAAATGCAAAACCATTTCCTTCATAACAAGAGTAGAGGTTAACAACATGTCCTTGCATACTCTGAGTCAGAAATTGAACCTATTGGAGTGCACCATACTTTGGGCAGTGTTTTCCTAAGACTGAATTTTTGAAAACGGTAATCATACTCTTGAGAGGGCTCATAGATCCCCTTCAGCTACAACATCCATCATCCTTCAGTATTAGTAATGAATGATGCTGGAGTTGATGGGAGCTGGAATATAAGAAATGGGGGGGGGGTTACTGATCATACAGCAAGTTGAACATATTGAGATATACTTCTGAGTAATGTTCTAAAAGCGGAGACCATGTATTAAACATGGCACTGCTGTTAGTATAAAAGAAGAAATCTTTTTCAGAGGGCACTCACCAAACTTTAACAGAAGGAAACAAGAGAGAGAGACAAGAAGGAAATTTGATAAACAAGGAAGAAATAGACCAGTGGTTCTCAACCAGTGGGTCCCCAGATGTTCCTGGATATACACCTCCTAAAAAGGTCAGAAGAGCTGTTGTGTGCCTTTTGCTGCCTCTCTGCAGTCATCTTGAAGGTCTCCTACCCCCTTGTTCTCAAACCTGGGGTCCACAGATGTTCTGGGATTGCAACTCCCCAAAGCCTTCTCCACTAACTGTGAAGGCAAGGGCCTCTGGGAGTTAACATAAGAACATAAGAAGAGCCCTGCCAGGTCAGGCCAAAGGCCCATCTAGTCCAGCTTCCTATATCTCACAGTGGCCCTACCAAGTGTGTCCAGGATCGCACAAGACCAGATCCCCTGCATCTGACCCTTGAAGTACCCTGGTTTTCAGCCTGGAGGTGATACATCACCATCATAGTTTGTAACCTGTGATGGACTTTTCCTCCAGGAATCTGTCCAATCCCCTTTTCAAGGCATCCAGGCCAGATGCCATCACCACATCCTGTGGTAGGAGTTCCAGAGACTAACAACATGCTGGGTACAAGAACATCTGGGGACCCCACATTTGGCAACTGTTCATCTAGCCTATCTCTTGCTTGATGCACAGTATGAAAAGCAGACTGGAAAAAATGAGATTTGGTGAACCTACCAAGGCTGAAGCTCAGTGGAAGCAGCCCTGGAACTCAAGAGCAAACATAAACAAACTGCACTTCCAATATGGAAAAAAAAGCAACCACCTGTATTTTTACTGCGAAGCAAGACACATCAGGAGTGTGCAGCGTATTTTAAAGGAGAATCACCATTAGAAGTTCCATGCATACTTGTTTTTAATTTTTTAATGGCTGTTTTTACCATTATTGTACTTGGCAGAGGTGAAAAAATGGATGCAAGGAACAACTTGTGGTTCAGATGTTGTGTCTCGCTGTCCCCAGAACTATAACATCTTGGTCCAAGCCCCTGCTGAAATGCATCTGGTAAAAGAGGCTGCTATAATGGCAGTCAGTCCAATTTCTTAGTACAGTTGGCATGGTCTGCTTTGTAAGCCTTTCCACAGGCTAGCTATAATCAGCTTGGCAGCATTCCTTTGGGTTAGTGTGTCTTTGATCCAGATCCTAATCTTACTTCATAAAGATGATACCAAGAGGTTTCACATTGCTCCTCAGCATGAATCTGCCAGCTGTCTCCATAGCACAGTGACTGGAGAGACAGAAGGAGAGAGTTTAATACCCAGTTGTGGGTATTGACTTAATAACATGTGGTGGTGGTGGTGGTGGTGATGATAAGCACATAAGAAGAGCCCTGCTGGATCAGGCCAAAGGCCCATCTAGTCCAGCTTCCTGTATCTCACAGTGGACCCACCAGATGCATCTGGGAGGGCACGAGACTAGATCTCTGTCTCCTGATACCACTCCCCTGCACCAGTACCCCGGTTTTAAGCCATGAGATTACACATCTCCATCATGGTTTGTAACCTGTGATGGACCTTTCCTCCAGGAATCTGTCCAATCCCCTTTTGAAGGCATCTTCATCTTCCTCTACCAGAGGCATGTCCAAACTTTGGCCCTCCAGATATTTTGGACCACAACTCCCACAGTCCTTTTTCATTCGGAATCTAAGCTTAGAATTCTGGGAGTTGTGGTCCGAAACATCATGAAGGCTGAAGTGTGGACATACCTGCCCTACAGGGAATGTTGAAAGGCAAGCTGCAGGAGACAGACCTCCGCCCCCCAGCCCAAGAAAGCCATTGGGTGAGGGAAGAGACATGGCTGAGTGCATGAAGGCCCAAACTGATATACAAGCAAGATTAGTGGAACAGCAGCAAAGGGTGAACCATAGAGAGAAAGCCACGTTCCAATGGGAACACCAAAATGCATGGCGACAGATGGAATTCCGGTGTCAGAAGAAAAGGCAACAGGTAGAGATAGAAAAACAAAGGAAATGGGATGAATACCTAGATATCCGAACCTATGATAGATGGGCATTTCCTATGTATAAACAAGGTGATGACATCTTAACCTTTCTGAATTAATCTGTTTCAAATATTCTGGGAAGGGACATATCGCCTCTAATTGCAGAGCCAGGTAGAAGGAGCAACCTAAACCATCTGCCACTCCTGGAAAAGCCCCCCCCCCCCCCGAACCCTAGAAGAACAGCATCCCCAGGTCAACTACAGAACACAATTTTTTTTGAGGCTGTTGTGTGAATCTTCTAGTTTTCATGCCTTATTTAAGCTGGGAACTAGTGTAGTAGATAGAGTGTGCGACTAGGGCTTGGGAGATCTGGGTTGGAATATTTGCTTGGTCATGAAAAGTTCACAATTGAGTGGCAGCACTTAGTTACTCAATGGACATCATGTAACTTGAAAACCCAAGAGGGTAATCATAACTGTGATGTTGCATAATAAAAAGAAGAATTAAATTGCTTATTTCAGTGGTTCTCAACCTGTGGGTCCCCAGATGTTTCTGGACAACAGTTCCCAGAAATCCTGGCCAGCTCAGCTAGCGATGAAGACTTCTGGGAGTTGCAGTCCAGGAACATCTGGGGACTTACAGGTTGAGAACCACTGTTGTAGACCATTTGGACCACTGACACTGGTGCTGTTAACATTCAGGCTGTCCTTCCCATGTGAAGCTTGGCATTTGTTGCATGCTGCAAATGAAGAAACAATATTGGAAGGCAAGATTGAGCTAGTTCCTGGCATTTTGAATCGCGGTCATAGAAGCAATATCCCACATTCATAAACTAGAGGTTTTTTGGAAGGGTTGGATTTTATACACGTGCAACTGAAATGTTAGAATCCTGGAATAGGGTGGAGATGCAATTTCTGAATATAACAGTGTGCTGAAAGTGGAAACAACAGCACTTTTGCGGATTGCATTTTAAGACTACTGGAAACTGCTGTGGCAATGTACATAATGATGCCACTTTAAGTCTGGGTGTTATTTGCTATTGCTCTTTGGTAAATAGCATGCTTTTGGGACCCAGCTGCTTCATACAATTGCAGCTACATCCAATCGATTATATTTTTCCCCCCTGAGAGATAATAACCCATGTCTCCTAGGTGGTCCTTTGAGTTAGCAATTTAAATAAATAATACTCCAAAACTTACTTGACAAGAAAGAGAAAGTGATTTGGAAATTAGCACTCCAGTCATGCAAACTCGCCTCTGATTCTCCACAAGCTGTCAAGTTTGTGGTAATGGAAGAGCGGGCATCCATTTGAGAACAGAAAATGCAAAGTAGATTAGTACACTAGCAGTATGACAGTCGGAGAAAGGCAGGGATCCTTACATTTTCTGTGTGTGTGTGTTGTGCCATTACAGTCGTGACCGACTCTTCATGACTCCATGCCCATGGAGTTTTCTTGGCAGGAATACTGGAGTGGCTTGTCAGTTCTTACTCCAGGTGCCTACAGCACCTGGTATTCTCCCATCCAAGTACCAACCAGGGCCGACCCTGCTTTGCTTCCGAAATCAGGTAAGATCTGATGTGTTTAGGGCATCTAGCCATTTTCTAATGGCACCCTAAAAGTTGCTTGGGCCATTCATTTTATATTCCCTGGAATCTCCACACTCAGAGGCCATAGCCTGACATCCGGTTGTTAATTCCAGCTAAAACAGACTTATGGAGGAAACTGGTCATTCTTTAAATAAGGATATGCATTATATGGATGGTCTCTGTTGGGCATGGATTGTCACACAGTATGGCTCTTTGACTTACCCCAGCAAGGCTGTTCTTCTGCTCTAGTACCACAGTATACTTAGAAATTCAATTAATCTTGGAAACTAGACAGATAAATGACAAATCTGGGAGCTGAATCATGACAACTGGACATTTTCTTTTCTGGTGGGATCAAAACGATTTGCTGCTAATCCAAGTAGTGCCTTCAGTCTTCAGTAGCTACTTAGATGTGTAGTGAAATGTTTTGACCCAACAAGAAGAAAAGTCCAGTTGCCATGACTCAACTCCCAGATAACTTCACCTGGATGTTGGAGAATCTCCACAGACAGATGAAACACAGTATCTGTTATTCCCATTTTAACACTAATGTGCTGGTTTCACCTTGTGTTTGGTTTTGATTTACAATATTGGAATGATTCAGAAGGCTGTGGATCACAGAGGGGTGGTAAACATTACTTGAAATCACCGAATCCAATCTGTTTTCTCATCCCAAACATTGTTCATGTTTTGCTGCAAGACTGCCTCAAATTCTGTTTGATACTTACTTGCGTGGGATTCTGACGCAGTGCTGCTTGTGCAAGGACCTGAGGCTGATCATATGACCCAATTGCATCGTTAGGCATACTACTATGAAGAAAAGGTACGTTTAGGAACCCCATAGCACTGTAGTTAAATTGCAGTACTGCAGCCGAAATTCTGTTAATGACCTGGGTTCAATCCCAGGTAGCTGACTAGAGGTTCACTCAGCCTTATCTAAATTCAGTACCTAGCTTTCTGTGGGTGGGGGCAATGTGTGATCTTCATAATTGTATTGCAAACCTTCCATAGCACTATGGGGTGTTATGAACGCGGCAGTTTTTTTTTTTTGTTTTTGTTTTTGTCAGGTAGCTTTTGCAGTTGGAGTCCTATGCATGTAAATATTGAAAAGGATACAGTGGACCCTTGTATAACAGTTTATATAACATAAAATCTGTGCCACATAAAAATTCTGGAGATAGAGGAAATTTGCTTAACATAATCGCCTATGGGGCGAATCCGTACAACATAAAAATGGGATCACTCTGTTTTCAATGCATTCCTATGGGAAATTTGTATAAGGGAAAATTTGCTTGACAGAATTTCATTTGGAACAAATTAATTCCTTTATACAAGGTACCACTGTAATGACTTTTTTTATAAAAAAGAAAAAGAAAAATTCCCCACATTGAAATGAGCATGCATTTTCATACACGTTTTTTTGAAGAGATACGTTTTCTATGGATATCCCCACCCACTAAAGCCTATTTGTGTACATTCTTCCATTGTGTAACTTTTTATCCATTCGGAGATTTAGCTGTTCATGTTTTTAAATGTATGCATAGAGTTATTTCAGTTTTATTTCCCCCAGGATGCACTATGTAGTTACTAAGTGTGTGAATTGCCACAGGAAATAATCCCAGGAGGATATGAAACCTCCTAGCTATGATATGATAGAGGAAAATCTTGATACCAACAAAATTCTTTTCCATACACCCTTGCAACCACATAGCTTTTTTTAAGAGTATAGATCTGAGAAGCCAGTATTTTAAGGGTAGGGAAAATCAAGGAGTGTCCAAGATTTTGTGATCTAAAGGATGATTAATGTGGTACAAAGATAGGTGGAGTTAAATGGCTATCACTGTCAGTCATCTCTTTGAGATGACTCTAAGTGACTGAAGTCAAATCTGAGTGTTGGGATGGACTGGAAGTGTAACAGGACAACATCAGTGCTAAATCAGGGTCAAAACAGGTGTTACAATGACCCACTAATGAGAAGCAGAGTTTATCTATGCCTAGAAGGTGTGAAACGTTTTCCTCTTTAAGTTTTTGTGTATCAGCTAGGAATGTAGCATCTAAGTGAAATAGGATGCATAATTTATCAGTCAACAAGTGAGAGGGGAGCAATATATTTGTAGTTGATAGTCCCTATGGATCAAGCATTGCCTAGGCAAGGCTTTCATCTATAGCAGTGATGGTGAACCTTTTAGAGACCAAGTGCCCAAACTGTGATTCAAAACCCACTAATTTCCCACAAAGTGCCAATACAGCAATTTAACCTGAATACAGGTGGCTGTGAAGGGGCGATGCCGGGTGCTCACAGAAAGGGCTCCAAGAGCCACCTTTGGCACCCGTGTCATAGGTTCGCCAACACCGATCTATAGGGGCCAACAGTGGCTTGTTGGAATGGGTTTGGGGGGGGGTGCATGAAGAAGAAATAGGTCACTCTTAGGTATGATTTCAACCAACCCTGGCAAAGTTCTTTTCACTCAAATGCAAAGTTTGGTCTTTGAAGTAACGTCAGGACCATGAAATGGTGGCTTAACTTATTTATGTGCAATACATGTGGTCCAAAAACGTGAGCGGTTCTTTACACCGACAAAGTGGGCTGCTTCTGTTGAATGTTAATGGGAAAGAACCTCTTCAGCTACAAGTTACCTCATGGAGAGATGGAGCAACAGATGTCATCTGAAGAGTGTACAGAATAGTTAGTTTAAATGTAAACTATTCCGAATTTTACTTAATAAAGAAATGAAAAGACCAAACCAAAGAGGCTCCATGTGGTACTTCAGAGCTACAAATCAGATTTTCCACAGGGCTGCGGCCCAGAAGTTATTATTTGGTGGTATGTAGCAAGGATTTCCATTTGGGAACTCGTCAGATACTTCTGCAGACAGGCTGTTAGCTGTTCTCAGATTTTCCCACTGCCTTATATTCTAATTCCAATTTAGTTCTCCCAGTGTCGGAACTGATGAAGCGGGAAGGCATCAGCTATGCATGAAAATATGAACATCCAGTTAACTCAAAGATTTGCAGACATACCTACAAGGGGGGAGGGAAAATGTGCAAGGGTGACACGTCTCATCCCCAAAACAGTTGAGTGAGGACTTCATTCCTACCTGCCCCATCACACCACCTCAGCTTTTTCCTTATTTTCCTCTACTCCTATGTTACTGTTACTGTTTACACATTCCCCCCCCCGCGTGTTAACAAAATATGACTTCCCTCCTGTGTTTGGAACGACCCCATTGTACAATGTACGTAAACAAGGCCATCATACCAGCTCAGTAAAGGATTTGGGATTTATACAACATAGATGGAAAAACCTACTACCCATATAAGGGCACAGGAACGGGGACAGGAATGCTGCTTGAGGCTTCAGCATTACAAAACCGATAGGACAAATCCTGTCTCTGATAATCTGGCTTAATTTTCAAGACTTCGCCTTGAAAATAATCTCTGTTGGGGACACCATTGTCCTCTTCTCTTTTTTCCTCCTCATATTACCTCCCAACGCTATCACTTGCTATTGTAACAAAAGATTAGCAAGCTGCTGGGTAGCTTTATTCCTCTACCAGATCCTGGTATAAATTATCCAGCCAGGAAGAAAATGTACTGTGTTGGCCATATGTTCATGGAAGCAACAAAGCAAGAAGGAGTAAGCAGAGATGACATTAGGTGATGGATGAGAAACTTTTTGATGTTCTACTGTATTTCTCATGAGGGGCGGGGGGGAGAGAAAATTAATGTTGGGAGAAGCCAGCCTTCTCTGCTATACATATATTCTCTACTACACGGTGTTGTGACCTCAAGTCAGAACCCACGTACAAAAGCAAAACTAGACTATGGGTGATACCTTCATAGGCTCCCAGTGTCGGAACTGATGAAGCGGGAAGGCTAACAGCCTATGAAGGCATCAGAAAATCCTTCATAGGCTGTTAGTAGAAAAATAAAAAAAGTTGGTGAGCTTTTGAGAGCAAGCTCTCTTTTTCAAAGCAGGTATAGAAGTCCAGACATGGCAAGGGATGTAATTTGCCAGGAGAGAATTCTTAAGCAAGAGGGAGGTGCCCATACTATGCCGCTCTTTGTTTGAACTGGCCTATAAAGTCCAGCCCCTTCAGACCATGCTGCTCTGTGCCTTCCAAGAAGAAGCCTGGCGTCCATCTTGCCAAGTGAACTTTTAAGAACTCTCTGCTGGCAAATGGCATCCCTTGCCATGTTCGGACCTCTAGGCCTGCTTTATTTATTTATATTATATTATTTATTTATTTGTAGGCTTATATCCCGCCCATCTTCCCAGACGGGAACTCTGGGCGGCTAACAATGATAAAAACACATAAAACAAGTAGAAAAACCTCCGAGCAATAAAGCGACGGAGGGCAAGATGGCGGCAAAACGGATAGAGGAAAGAGGGAAGTAAAAAAAACAACAACTAACTAACATGGTCACCAAAGGCCTCTTTGAAAAAGAGAGCTTGCTCGCGAAAGCTCAACCACTTTTTTTATATTTCTACTAGCAGCCTCTGAAGGTATCACCCATAATCTAGTTTCGCTTTTGTTTTAATGGCAGCATGGCTCCAAACCTCTTTTTAACCCACTTACAGTGGCCCTACTAGGACTTTCAAAGTAACTGGATTTCCCCATAGTCATTTTCCTATTCAGATTCCATGGTTGAGAGGGGTTTTGAACTCATTCTCCATAATCCAAATCCATCACTTCATCCACTGTAACACATTGGGTTTCGTGTCAGTTTGCACTACATACAGCATATTTAGCTGTTGGTCAATTTTCCACTTATTCCAGCGATTCTTATACAGGAGATGGTTTTACAGGGTAGGAAGCAATATGATAGAATGCTCACCTAGAGGGGCTAGGAATGGGATGGCGGGAAATATCAATGAGTGATTAATTTTATTTCAAGCACACACACACATACAACAGGAGGAGGGAGTACATTTCAATGCCACAGTTTATTGACTTCATTGTTTGCAATAGCAGAAGAGTTGCAGAGAGTATGAAAATAAATTGGATAGCCTTGTCCCTAGAAGTGAAATTGTATAGGAAATTTCAGTAAATTGCAGAGAAATGAGATCTATAGGTATAATGCAAATTGTGTGGTTTTTCTACTTTTTCGTTTAAATTATATTGGCTGTGTAAACGAGATTCTGTATATTTCATCTTTTGGATCACTGTGGTTATGGAATAATAAAACAGAATGCATTGTTAGAAGTATTAACAGGAGTGCTTTTACTACCAATTGGCAAGATATGTGTTCCTTTTCCACAATTCCAGGTGCTATTTTGAGAAAGCAGCTTGTTAGATGCTTCACTTAGCCGCTGTGCCAGAAAGCAGATGATATATGAATACTAGTTACAAATGGGGAAATACAAAAAAAAAATGTTTTGAAGATGGATCTGAGGGGAGAAAGAGGCAGATGGCAACTTATCTGAATGCCACACAACCTGTGTAAAAGCAGGCAAATCTGTTCATATGGTTTAAGGCAAATCTGCCACTTTGTCTAACTATGTCAACCCACACAAAACTGCTAACATTTGTCTAAATAGCAGGCACCCGGCTTTATCCCCTTTTAAGGCGGCTAAAAAAATTCTTTATCGCTTAAAGATTAGGGCAAGTGAAAGGATCAATGCTGTCTGGATCAAAATTAAGTCATTTTCTGAAGTGTAGTTTATGTCATTTTCATTTTTATCCAAGGTGCCTCCCAGACTTTGAGAGCAATCAATTACGTCTTCTGTCTCCTACAGAAGTTGTCTCTGATAGAAAAGAGTTTTTTTAAAAAAATAAAAACAAAACAAAATACTGCATTTTATAGAAAAAGTTTAGAGACTATTTCATATAGTTTTTTTAAAAAAAATAGCAAGCTCCCTCCATATTTCAGTAGATAAGCTTTAATCACTATTCAAGGCATAAAATGACTGTAGCATTTTAACACTACATTTCAAATCCCTGCACTGCGAGAGAATTAGGGTCAAACTGGATGTTAAAAGAATTAATCAGTTTTCTCTCCCACAGCAAAATTTCCTCAGAGACACATGCTGCAACAATTACAAAACAGTGTACGCTAAATGCAAATAATCGATGCCTGGATCGTAGCATCTCAAACTAGTACAATACATATTACAGTTAAAATTGTGTCCAGCAGTAGAGATGGGCACGAATCAAAAAAATGGCATTTCGTTTGTCGTTTGTCGTTTGGAGGGTCCATTTTGTTTCATTTCCGTTTTTCGCGAATTTTTCAAAAAAATCATTTTCGTTTTTGTTTGTTTTGTTACCATTTCATTACCATTTATTTCAATTTTTTGTGATTTTTTTAAGGATTTTAAGCAATTCACTCATATTGCAGTAACGGAAACGAAACGCACGACAAAATTTCTGGTTTTTCTGTTCGTTTTGTTTCATTTTAGAGACAAAATTCATTTGTCGTTTCATTACGTAACGAAATGAAAAAACGGAAACGGAAATGAAAAATTGCTCATTTCGTGCCCATCTCTATCCAGCAGTATGGCAACATGTTCTATTGATTGTCATGTTTCATGTTCTCTGGCCAAGATACTTCTAAGAGAAGAGATGAGGGAATGTGTATTCCCTGTATTAAACATAGTTTCTCTGTTATCAGTAGATTTCTTCAATAATAAACTAATTACCTCCAATGTGATCTCAGTCACAACAAAGCATGGAAAACACAAGAGCTTTAACTGAGGTGAACAGTTAACGGAGGAGCAATTATATCCCCCCTATCTATATCTATATCTATATCTATATCTATATCTATATCTATATCTATATTTATAATTTTTTAAGATCAGTACCCATCTCTAATTCTGAATTAATTCTGGGCTAGATGATAGATAGATAGATAGATAGATAGA
>JAHTLZ010003664.1:0-11506 GCA_023846285.1 Phrynocephalus versicolor
TATTATTATTATTATTATTATTATTATTATTATTATTATTATTATTACTAATGGCGGCTGCCCAGGAATTGTTTTCCACCGTCCTTGGCGATGTGAGGGTGAAAACAAGGAGCTTCTGCTTGTGAAATGCGTCCATCATTGGGGAGAAACTTGATGAAACAGATCAGGCTGTCCGGTCGTCCCTTAAACACACTCACCATAAAGCCCCTCCATATCGTGTTGAGCCACAAGGCACGCTTCCCAGGGCACAAGCAAAGCAGAGAGCTCTGCTTATATACTGCCCCATAATGCTTAAAAGGGCTTTCTGGGTGGTTTGCAATTTAATTATGAAGGCTACACATTGCCCCTCCCACGCCCCGCCCCGCCCCCAAGTGAGCTGCCTGTATCCTTCGCTGCTTTGCCAGTGCTGCCAGGTTACAATGGCTTGAGTTAGGCGACAGATTCGGAAGTCGAGTGATGGCAATTGGATTTCTTGTGGGATTGAAACACTTCGCTCCTCATCCAAGAAGCTTCACCAGTCTAAGGAAAGTTACACTGACCTCCAGGCCTCCCACCAGCTTCTGGATAACCTCACCTGGATGACTGAGAATCTTCACAGACTTAGGTGACAGGTGTAATTGCTCCCTGGGCCCCTTTCGCCTGCTCTCCACCCCATCGTTTGACGTCCACGGTGTAGAAACGGGGTTGTTTTTCATTACTAAGGCCTCCCTCTTCTTCCTCTGATGGCCGTCCCTGCTAGTGGACGCTTGGGATCTGTGGGGTGAAAAGTTAACTTTTCCAAGCGCTTGGACTGCCATTTGTCCCGGATAGTATGAAGTCTCCGGCTTTGGTCAGGGGTTAGACTAGGAGACCTCTGAGGTCCCTTCCAACCCTACGATGGTCCTGTGATACCCTGTATGGCCAGAACACTGACAGTGACTAGAGGTAAAACTACTGGCCCTCTTTGCGTCAACATGGGAGGCTTCAGCGTCTTGGCAGTCCAGGTATGTGTCATCTTGCCACATCTTCTGTTGCATTTTGGACGCTGACTTTCCCCTTCTGGTGTGTCCTGTAGTCTGGGGCGCTCTTGGCTTGTGGCATTGTGAACTCCGGGGTGAGGAACGAGTGCGACCCTGCCCTGGCGCTGCTTTCGGACTACGTCCTCCACAACAGCAACACCATGAGAATTGGAGCCATCTTTGGGTAAGCGACTGGCCGGGCGTTTGGTGTTGATGGAGCGGCACCTAAGACTTCTCCAGTGACCCGGTTCTCTCTTCCAGGCTGGGGTTGGCATATGCCGGGTCCAACCGGGAAGATGTCCTGACCTTGCTACTCCCCGTGATGGGTGACTCCAAATCCAGCATGGAGGTGAGCAAACTCTGCCCTGGGCAGTTCAAGCAACCGTCAGACCCTTCCCAGAGTGTGGGGATATTATATTAGTTTATGTATTCTATCAGCATAGCTCTGTCTCTGCAGAATAGATCTGAGAACTCTGACATCACACTGAGAACACTGTATTATGGGTAATAAGCTGACCAATGGGAGCTGACAACAGGCCTCTGGAAAACATGGCCCTGAAAAGCATGGGGGTTTTGCGTTCCTGAGATGCCATTCTACAGAGCATGCTCAAGAAGATATAAGCTGTGTGTTGATTGGGTGGTCTCTGATGACGTGTATGGAATTTGTGAGGACTAATAAAAGTGTCTAGCTGAGGAGGGGAGGGGGCCTTTTTACCATCGAGCTGCTACCATCAACAAGCTGCCTGTTCTCTGTCTTGCCTACTTGCTTTGATTCTGAAGCTTGCCTGCTTTCATCTCCCCCACACCAGAGGGGTGGCTTGCAATTTATGGAAGGGGGAAGCATAAATTTTGTTGTTCCTGCAAGGGGGCAATGACAATAAAGATTCCTGTTCCTATTCCTAAACCGCAGAACATTTTGGGACTCAAGATTGATTGATTGATTGATTTTTGCTTTTATATACCGCTCCCATTTCTCGAAGGAACTCTGGGCGGTTCACACAAAAAGCTTAAAAACAAACATCTATAAGACAATATAAAATAGTACTGGGCAAGAGGCGGAAACTAGACAACCGTCAAAAGGAGAGAAGAAAAAACTGGTACCACATTAGCAGTCGCCAAAGGCATCCCTAAACAGCCAGGTTTTAAGGGCTTTCCTGAAGGCTGCCAATGAGGGAGCCTGGCCGGGTAGCTTGTTCCAAAGCGATGGACCGGCCACCGAGAAGGCCCGTTTCCGAGTTACTACCCTGCGGGCCTCCCTAGGGGTGGCTACCCGGAGAGAGAGAGAGCCATTGAGGAGCGGGTGGGTCGGGCCAGCTCTAATTGTGGGGAGATACGCTCTGGCAGATAATCAGGGCCCAGGCCATGGAGGGTTTTGTAAACCAAAACCAACACCTTGAATCTTATTCGGGAGGCAACGGGCAACCAATGCAGGCGGGCCAGAATGGAGTTCTCCTTTATAGGAGTTGCCTCAGGCTGATTGGTTGTCAGCTGACTTTTGATTTTTACATTGTAAGCTTGATGTAGGTTCACAAAACATTTATTTATTTATTTATTTATTTATTTAGCTTGTATGCCGCCCGCTACCCAAAGGTCTCTGGCTGGCTCACAATCAAAATAAGCAATTCAGACAATTAAAGCATCAAAATTGCAATAAAATCAAAACAATAAAAACATTTAATTACAATAAATGCAATATATTAAAATACAACACTAAAATCGCCATCAGGACCCACAATCATCAGTTAAAAAACTTCTGGAACAGGAAGGTATTTACCTGGCGCTGGAATGTCATCAATGTTGGCGCCAGGTGGGTCTCACTTGGGAGGGCATTCCATAACTTGGGGGCAGCTGCCGAAAAGGCCCTGTTCCTACAAGCCATCCCTTTTCACCTCCTTGAGGGATGGCTCTTCCAGGAGGGCCCCCTGGCTAGCTCTTAATTGCCGGGTAGGTTCGTATGGAAGGAGGCAGTCCTTCAGGTATCTAGGTCCTAAGCCATTTAGGGCTTTATATGTCAAAATAAGCATTTTGAATTGGGCTCGGGCAGCAACTGGTGCAAGGTGCTTCCCAAGGTGATCTCAAGGGGCTGGAGGGTTAGTATTCCTAGTGGTTTGAGTGGTGTAAATGAATGAAGGTGTCTCCAGCACTTTTGTAAGACTATTCTGTTAGAAAGGATTAGTTTTGTAATTCAAGGCATCGCTGTAAACGTAGCCTGAACTGCTGGGGTCCTGCCAACCTGCTTCTCTCATAAAGATCGTTAAGTAGCAGCAGCCAGCAGCTTGCAAGGACGGCTCCGTAGCAGTTTAACTCCTCTCACTCTGGCCTGATGGATATAAAGGCTGCCCTGGAAAGATTCCTTTGGGTTTCTGCTGTCATGGAACAGAACAGTATTCCAGGGTGTGGAATTCCATCTACTGGCGCTAACTTGGTGGTGGTGGGGCGGTACAAGGCTGGAGGAACCAGGGGATGTTAAATTCCCTAACCGATGGATGCTCTAGAAAATGAAATTCACTTTGCCAGGAGTATCTGGAATTGCCCAGAAATGTAAAGAAAAAAACAACTCAGCATCTATTCTTCGGAAAATGTCCGTTTTCTTAGGTGCCTTACAGACAAGCGAGGGAGAGCAAGAGGTACCGTTGCCCCTGATAGCATAAAGAAAGATGTTATTTGGGGAGGAAGGGGACTACAATTGCCAGAATCCTCAGATCGGCAGTGTCCTTCCTGTGCTGTGGTCCAAAAACGTACCTCCACCGAGTGGCCTGACCGTTTAACTCTTGCTGTGCAAAAGCAGGGCTGATCGCTTTTCCCCGCTCGTCTCCTGCAAGGGGTCTCCCGCCGAGGAGGTTCTCTTGTGACCCGCAACTTCCTCCCCAGGTGGCTGGCGTGACGGCCCTGGCTTGCGGCATGATTGCCGTGGGCTCCTGCAACGGCGACGTCACCTCCACCATCCTCCAAACCATCATGGAGAAGTCAGAGACGGAGCTGAAGGACACGTACGCCAGATGGCTACCCCTCGGTTTGGGTTTGAATCACCTGGGTGAGTTGCCTTCCCTAAATCAGTCCATGGTTCGGTTACATGCCCAGAGCACATGGTGGGCCCCGTACTGGTCTGACGGTTAATTCTCTCAGAATCCCACCCACCTGGAATTGCCAAATATATATATACAGTGGACTCTTGTATAACAAACAGTTTCTATAACATAAATCTGTACAACTTAAAAATGTGTGTGTGTGTGTGTGTGTGTGTGTGTGTGTGTGTGTGTGTGTGTGTGTGTGTGTGTGTGTATAAATCATCCGCTTCTTGTAGTCCTTTGCAACAATGGCTCTTGTTGCCTAACCCAAAATATGTATGTCAGACCTTCATGACTCCCAGATCCATCGGATCTGTAGATACTACATAATTACTGACTTACATTAGCTACATTTCTATACCACCTGTGTAATGACCAGGCAGTGTTCTGAGCAGCTAAAAGCAATACATAAAAATACAAATCCCCCTCCCCCAAACCACAAAAATAAAAAAATCCAAACAATGATAGCATCCCTCAGAATAAAATAAACCCAGGGGAACGGCAAATCAGCATCGTGGATCCACTAGGATGTCGGAGGGGTAGGAGGTCTCAGACCATAGAGATTTTCCGCATTTCCTAAAGGCCAGGAGAGAGGTGGGATCCTGGCATCTATCCATGGGCAATGCCTTCCACATCATTGTGGCCAGCACTGATAAGGCCTGGTTCCCGGGGGGGGGCAGTTTTCTGAGCCTCTCTTGGGGGTGGCCATCCACAGCTGCAAGGCCTGGCTGGCCTGTGTGGATATTCTGAGAGAGAGAGAGGAAGTGATGCTCCACGGAAGCCATGGCAATTCTTTAAGGCAAGCATGACACTCTTGGTTTTTCCTTAGCCAAGTGACCACAAATTGTACATGAGTCAGCAGTGTGATGCGGCAGCCAAAAAAGCCAACGCGATTCTTGGTTGCATTAACAGAAGCATCGTGTCTAGATCAAGGGAAGTGATAGTACCACTCTCTTCTGCTCTGGTCAGACCCCGCCTGGAGTCCTGTGTCCAGTTCTGTGCGCCTCAGTTTAAAAAGGATGGTGGCAACCTTGAGCAGGTGCAGAGGAGGGCGACCAGGATGGTTGAGGGTCTGGAAGAAACGTCTTACGAGGAACGGCTTAGGGAACTGGGAATGTTTAGCTCTCTAAAAGAAAGCTGAGGGGGGATATGATAGCTATGTTTAAATATACAACCTTGGCGTACTCCCTTATATGTGGCAATCTTGCTAGTTAAGGCCTGATTGGCGCCTGTTCTAACTTGTAAATTTGTGTTTGTATATAGAGCCATTATAAGATGCAAAAGCCTTCTCTCAATATTTGTCTTTAAGAGTTTCCTCCATAAAATAAGTCTGTTAATAGAGTTAAAAGCTGAACTTAAATCTATAAAAGCCGCAAATATCTGTTCGCCCCTCGAGGTATATTTTGATATCAGGTGTAGTAAAATAAAACAGTTGTCGATAGTGCTCCTTCCCCGTCTAAAACCTGCCTGTTCTTCAGCAAATATGGCATTTTCATCAGCCCATTCTTCTAGTTTCTGCAAGATGAATTTAGCATAAATTTTAGCTGTAATATCTATTAGGCTGATTGGTCTATAGTTATTAGGATCTTTTCGATTACCTTTTTTATACAATGGGACCACTATACATGTGCTCCATCCCTTGGGCATGCAGCCTGTGTTATTTATATGCGTGAACAGTCCGGCTAATACGGCTGCCCACCAATCTATCTTTTCCTTAAAAAGTTCTGGGGGTAGGAGATCTTCTCCAGGAGCCTTGTTATTCTTTAATGTTTGTATGATAGGTTTAATTTCCTGCATTCTGACTGGGGGCCATTTAGGGCAGTCATTTATATTTCCTAAAAAAAAATTTGTTGGAGAGTCCATCTTATCATGTTCCTTATGTATCTCTTGGTAGAAGGCTTCCCATGCAGATGCTGTTATTGGAATCTCTGTGTTACAAGAAGATTCACCTAATTTTCTTGAAACTAGTTGCCAGAATTTGGCGGAGTTTTTATTGGTTGCCTCAAGTTCCAACTCTGCCCAACAATTAGCAACAAAAATAGATTTTTTTTGGGCTATTAATTTTTTATATATTCTTCTTGTGCTATCCATATTAATATATGCATTTCTATCAGGCGAATGATTAATTTCTCTCATTTGGTTCCTTAATAATGTCCTCATCATGTAACAGTCCTTGTCAAACCATGGGGACTTTTTATTTTTGTGACATTTTATTGTGGGGCGGAAAAGTAATAATTGTTTAATTTTTGAACAAATGATCTGATAATCATTTAAAACAACTGTAATATTGGTTTCAGGGGAACATATCCTACTGCCAAGAATAATACTATCTGATGAGATGTAAAATAAATGCAGTTTTTCCATATCAATTTGTTGCCATCTTAGTCTTCTTTGGACAATATTTAATTGTTCTGCAGCCTTCTTATCTGTTTGAGTTATCTTTCTTAAATCTGAATCTAGCTTGATTTGAGTAATGATTGGTTGGTGGTCGCTATCCTCTCTATTAATTACTGTGATTCCAGAGAAAAGGTGACTTTTGTGTTTTGACACACATACAAAGTCAATAGCGCTCCCTGAGTTATGTGTGAGATATGTGTAAGGGTAAGGTGTTCCAGTCTCACTCGGGCCAATAATTTGAAAGCCATATGTAAGTAATAGGCCCAATAGTTTTAGCCCAGCTTGATTTATTTTGTCATCATTAGAAGCCCAGCAGAAGACATCCTGTAACTCATCCTCAAGGCCCCCAAAAGCTACAGTTTTTGGGGGAGCAGATCCAATTCTAGCATTGAAGTCACCCGACATAATAAGTAAGGCTTTGGGAAAGACAATACTTAATTCGTCCATCATTTGTTCCAATTCAATCCATATTTCAGCATTGTAGTGCTTGGAATTAGCAGGTGGTATATAGGTATTGATTAAGATCACCAGTATACTTGGAGTGCATAACTTTACTATTAAACAGCTTTGAGGGGCCTTAATTTCTGTCACCAGGTTGGCTTCCCATCCCAGATCCTCTTTTATTGCTATTAATAAGCCCCCAGATGCCCTTCCCTTCGCTTTCGTTTTTTGTGCTGATTCCTGCCATATACAAAATCCTTGTAATTCTATCCTATCTTTTTCAGTAAGCCATGTTTCTTGGAGCATAATCATATCAAATTCGTAAAGCCAGTCTGGAAAGTCTTCCATATAACAGGAGGCTTTCCAACCTGCTACATTCCAAGAGATCATCTTAATATGAGTCTCTAGACCTGTGCTGTCTTTGGCTTCAGTAGAACATGATTTCAAATTCTCTGCCAAAACTGGGAGAGATTTGTTTAGTCATTCTCGTTTTCCCAACTTTTCTGTCAGAATAAGAGATTTTTGGTCTTCACAATCCCAATCATGGCAGATTATTTGATTTTTAGTTGGACTGAGATAGCATACATTTGACTTAACAGGAACAATAATATCTATTTCAGGTGGTTTATTTTTAGCTGCTGTTTCAGAAGTTCCAAGTTCATGGTCTTCCAAGTATCTCATTTTCTCCCAGTCATTAACAGGAATGCCAGGTCCCCTATGTTTGTAAGTTGTATGAATCTCTGCCTTGGTAACCAAGACACCCCCTTCCTTCTCCTCATCCGTGGGTTTTACAACCACCTTGTTAATAACTGGTTGAGAAAGTGTCTGTTTATCCCCTTCACTTTTAATTGCCAATTGCAACTTATGAGAATCATCTCCTCCATGAAGGTCATAATGCTCTTTCATAATTTGACATGGATTTTGTTCTAAGCATTTCTTTAGAAGATCTAGCCTCTCTAATATTATTTTTTGAGAGGTAGATGGCAAGGACCAGTATGATCTTAGTAGAGCATTCTCCTCTGGATTAAACATCCATTTTTCTGGAGGAGTTATATAATTTTCCTGGTTGTCCTGTAAAGTTGCAGTGTCTTTAATAGCCATATTTTGAGGACCTGGTTGACCTCTATATGTGGGGGCCTCATATATACCATCCAAATCTATCAGAGTTGCCGTATCAGGAGCATTTTTAAACATCTTCCCCATAGGCCTAATTGATGAAGAACCTAGTAAAGAAGTAGGGGGAGACTGATTTTCAAAATATCGCACTACACCATAACCGTGTTTTGAGAGAACTTCCTTGGCATTATATATAACTTTAGCCAACATACTATTTCTGAAGGTAACCAGGACACGGGTATTAATTTTGCTATATAGATATTCAACAGCATCAACATCATTAAATAATAATATTCCTGGTATTACTTCATTTACAAATTTTACAAAGTAAATTTTACGTTTATCAGCATTATAGTATCCAGTTGGTTTCGGGAAGTTTTGGAAAATCAACTTTTGTGGCATCATGACTAGCTTCCAACCTCTACACTCTTTATTTTGTCTTGTATCATGATTTACTGTTCTATATGAGTCAAAATCCCGCTTTTCAGGTTCAGAAGAGTTTGCTTCCTGGACTCTCACTTTAGCACTGAAAACTTTCTCCCATGGGTCCAACGTCTCTTCTTCAGCATTGCATTTAACTGGCAACTCTTCTGTTATTGTTCTGGTATCTCCTTTTTGATCTGCAGTTAGCTGGGGCTTTGTATTTTAGCTCCATTTCTTTTTAATTTTTATATTAATGACATAGTTTCTTGTATGGCTCTGCCGGAATACCATATGCCAAAAATATTAGACAGATCAGTAAACTTGCTTCTCTATGCGGACGATATGATTTTAATGTCTACAACACCAGTTGGGTTGCGTAGACAATTAAGAAAATTTAGTAATTATTGCCAACAAAATGACTTAGTCATTAATAATAGCAAATCAAAAATTGTGGTATTTGGCAATAAAAGGAAACAATATAAGTGGTTTTTAGAGGGCAAGGAAATGGAACAGACTGGGATATATAATTACCTTGGCATAGTTTTTTCCTCAACAGGTTCCTGGTCTCACCAGATAAAGAAGAATGAAACAAAAGCTTTAGTAGCAGTTAACTCCCTGAACAAGCTACTTAATTATAAATATCCTGGATCCCTCCAACCAGCTATAAAAATATTTAAAGGCAAAGTACTGCCCATGCTATGCTACGGCGCAGAAATATGGAGTCTTGGAAGCAGTAAGAAAGTTGAAAAGGTGCAAAACAAATTTATAAAGGGAATTCTAGGGGTAACAAGAAGTACACCGGCCCATGCGGTCAGAGCAGAACTAGGCTTGGTAACTGTATATGATTTATGTCTTGTTAGAGTATTTAATTATTGGATCAAGCTATGCCAGATGTCTGATGATAGGTTGCCTAAAATGTGTTTATCTGAACAAATGACTAATCCTGTAACTAAATCTTGGTTTAAGAATTTTTCACAAATGCTTACTAATCATGGGTTAAGTGTTGAGGCTCTTAGCCTAAGTAAAGCTAACTGTAAAGTTGCATTCAAACAAAGAGTGTATGATATTAGAGCCCAATCAGATCTGGCTGCCCTGGCCTCAGTGCGATCCCTAAAGTGGTTATCGACATCCAAGACAATTTTCCAGGCAGAAAAATATCTCTTCTTCCCTATGAAAAGACAGTATCGTACTGCATTCACTCACCTTCGTTTCGAGCTAATGGACTCAGCAATGTTACAAGGCAGATATCAAGGTATACCAGTACAAGACAGATTGTGTATTTGTGGGGAGGCTAAAGTGGAAGACTTGGCACACTATGTATTGCACTGCCAACTGTATACTAATATTAGAAATTTCTACTTAAGCCCCTATCCTAGATGCTGGGGGAATTGGGATGATAAAAAGAAACTTGCCTATTTGTTATGTGGGAGAAATAATCATTTAACACATAAAGTTGGAATTTTTGCAGTAAAAGCAGCAATGCTGAGGAAATAGGTGGTTAGTAAAGGTGTGATCTAGTTGGATCAAGATTTATACTAAATGTGACTATATCCCTTGTAGCTCTTGAGCAAGAACTATGTGATATTATTGTTTTAATGCATTGTATTTGTATATTTATTAGTATTTGGATGTGCATGGTTTTTGTTGTTTTAATCTTGTGGCTTTGAAACGGTCTAATTGACTTATTCAATAAAGAATCTTTGAACAATATGTTTAAATATATGAAGGGATGTCACATTGAAGAAGGGACTGGTTTGTTTTCCATGGCTTCAGAGATTAGGACACGAGGAAATGGTTTCAAACTAGAGGAAAAGAGATTCAATTTAAACATTAGGAAGAACTTCATGACAGTTAGAGCTGTTCGGCAATGGAATATACTGCCACAAAGGAGGGTGGTGGAGTCTCCTTCTTTGGAGGTTTTTAAGCAGAGGCTGGATGGCCATCTGTCGGGAGTCCTGTGATGGGGGTTCCTGCATGTCAGGGGGTTGGACTGGATGGCCCTTGAGGTCTCTTCCAACTCTAGGATTCTAGGACCTTTTCCCCCTTGGGGTTCTCTAGATCCCAAATCCATATTGTGACCTGATCTTGAGATCCTTTTATCATGGGTAGCCCTTCTTTTCTTTTCTTTTTTAACAGGAAAAGGTGAGGCCATCGAAGCAATCCTGGCAGCCCTGCAGGTTGTGTCAGAGCCCTTCCGCAGCTTCGCCAACACCCTTGTGGACATCTGTGCCTATGCAGGTGAGCTTGGAGTCGGGTTGGTTCTCACCGCATCAAGGGGGCGGTGGCGGGGAGGGTATTGGCGCTTCATCTTCTGTTTTACCCACGCCCTCGTGGTCGTCTTCTTCCAGGGTCTGGCAATGTGCTGAAGGTCCAACAGCTTTTGCACATCTGCAGCGAGCATTTTGATTCTAAAGAGAAAGAGGAGGAGAAAGAGAAGAAAGAGAAAAAGGACAAAGAGAAGAAGGAGAACCCGGCTGATATGGGAGCCCACCAGGTAGGGGAGGGGAATCTAGGCTTGTTGGCAGACCCGTGTTTTTCTTTCCCCTCCTTTCTCGGGGCTGTTGTGGAATCCGGTCTGCTTTCCATGCCAAAGATGCCAAGGTCTGTCCTTGGAGTGTCCGGCTAAAAGGCTCCGAGAACATGGGATGAAAAAACACCACCACTGCTTTAGCTCAAGGAGAGCCACCGCCACCCAGAACACACAAACATGGGCCAGAGGCGTAGCTAGTCCGCTCAGATCTTGGAAAAGTTAGTGGCATGCTGGCTTGGGAGTTCCAGAAGGTAGAATTCCAAATATCAATAGGTTCTAGACCATCTGACTGCTGTGGAATTTTGGCTATTTCTTTTAGTTATAGGGGTGTCCAAACTTTTTGTAAGGAGGGCCAGATTTGGTGGCTGAGAATGTGTCAGGGGCCGGTTGCTCCCCAACCCTGCCACCCCACTGCAAGCCCCACCCACTTTCTTTAAAAAAAACATGGGGTGAAGGAGGGGGAGGGAGGGGCAGGCCAGCCAGCCGCGAGACACTCAGAATGGCCTGACGGGCCGGATTTGGCGCCCCCCCCC
>JAHTLZ010000154.1:3062-25608 GCA_023846285.1 Phrynocephalus versicolor
CCCCCGGGGTCGGCCACAGGGGTTCAGCCTCCTCCTCCTCCTCCCCCAGATGGGAACTGTAGTCCCAAAGCCCCTCTGGAGCTCGGAGGGAAAACTGCTCCTGAAGATGGAGGTTCTCTAGTGGGGCTCGAAAAAATGGAAATTTACTTTATTGATTTATTTATTCATACCACTTATATGCCGCACACCACCACCCAAAGGTCTCTGGGCGGCTTGCAATTAAATTGCACCCTATATCCCGAGTTTGCAGGGAAGGAATTTCTGGGGATTACAACAGCTGGCGAGGCTCCTGGATTATGTAAATTTTCTTCCAAAAATGATACTTTTTTTTGCCTTATAATTACTCCCAACCTTTCAGGTCCTGGCTGGTCCATTAAGTCTAGCACAGCCAAGATGAAACCCAGCACAAAAATGTACTTTTCCAAAGGCATTAGCTTGCCTTTTATAAAACACACACAAGGCCATATACAAAGTATCTAGTTTTAACTGCATTATTGACTATTTTACTCTGTTATACTTAATTGTTTCTTTACACACACACTCACACACACCAACATCAGAAAGAGAAAAGATCAGAATGCTACCAAGCCACTCAAGAGGGTAGTATAAAACAGGGCAGGTTGCTCTCTTTTAATCCGGGTTTCGTTCATGAGGACTAGAACCTTTCCCCGCAAAACTCAAGAGTCCTAGCACGGGACAGACAAAGGCCCAGGTTCAACCCCCCGCCCACAGTTAGAAAGGAATCGGGAGGGGAGATGATGGGGGGGGGGAGACCCTTCCCTGCCTAAAACGCTGGAGTGGCAAGACTTCTCCTGAGATGATTCATGAGGACTAGTGCTTTGTTCCACTGACAATCTATAGCAAGTGCCTCCGCTGGGTAGGCCAGAAGCCCCAGGTGCGAATCCTGCCCCTTTCCAGACTCCAAAAAGAGGGGGTCGCGATCCCATGGGGCGGAAGGGGCCTCCCGATCATCGTGGGAAGAGGCCATAAAGGGGACCTTGACGCTTCCCTCTCTGGGCAGGCAAGAGACGAGGAGGTCAGGACGAAGGAGAAACTGGGCACCCCCTCCCTCTCCCTTCTCCTCTGCCCCCCCACCCCCACCCCCACCCACCCCCGGCCCCCTCCTCATTTTGTTTTAACCTTTACCCACAGGAAGCAAGGACTACGGGAGCCATCAACCCCAATATGTCAGCACGCCAGCCAAGCGTGGAGGCGGGGGGGGGGGGCTGCCCTTACCCAGCGCTGCCGACTCGCCCGTCCCTGGGGGGGGGCAACGCAGCAGGCGCGCCCCCCCCCCCTCGAACAGCACCCCACGCACCCAATGTCATCCCTCCCCCCGAGCCTTGTCTTCTTGGTTTCACACCCACCCACCCACCCACTCCCCTGCCACTTCAGCCCACATCGCCTGCCATGCCAACCCTCCACCCAACGCAAGACGCAGAGGAGAGCTTTGCGGACGGGCTGGCGGAAAGGAGAACGAGCCATCCTGAAATGCATCCAGCCTAAAAACTCTCTCTCTCTCTCTGGAGTCGGCATGATCCACACGGACACTGTCTGGTTTGCCGGGTGGGGGTAGGATTCTCCGGAAAAACCCATGATGCTGAGAAAGGCGGAAGGCAGCAGGAAAAGAGGAATACTCCAATGTGAGATGGACCGACCCACTTAGGAAACCACGACTCTGAGGTTCTCAAGAGCTGAGCTGAGCTTTGGAGGCGAGGGCGTTTTGGACACGGCTCGTTCCTAAGTCAGCTGCAACCCAACAACAACAAAACAAAGACTTTTTTTTCCTGCTCATCCCCCCCCCCCCAAGACACACACACACCTTTCAAGCCATTAGCCGTTCCAGCTATGAGGTCTCCATTAGGCCTGAGGGGGAGAAAGGCTGGCTTAAGACCCCATCAGGCACAAAAAGGCTCTAGTCCTCATGAAATTCAAAGAGAATGCACAAGGTTTTGGGTCCAAAAGGGTTTTCCTTCTGGGCCAGAAATGGCCCCCCACCTTGCTCTCCGCCACCCCGTTAGGCAGACCCCTCCTTGCTCCCTCCCTCGTTCTCCTCCGCCCCCAGCGCCTCGTGAGTCACGAACAGAAGGTGGCAAACCGAGGACGGGAACGCGACAAAATTAGCCCCGAGATGACACGCCTGCGAAAAGAGCGAGCGGCTCTCCTCTCTGGATCGGCTCAGTTGCGGTCAGACGAGCGCCCAGCGCCCAGAGGCGATGGCATTTTTTAAAATGGTTTTTAGGAATTCCTGAAAGGGGCAAGGAATGGTTCACCCCCCCTTTGCCTGGAAGGCGCCCACCCCGGATGGACCCAGAATCGCTGCATTTCACTGGATCAAACTTGGAACTCAGTTCCCACCCACCCCCCTCTGCGTCACATTGAGGACTGGAAACTTGTTTAGTGTCAACAGGTTGCCTGCTGAGATTGAAGGAGACCCCATGGCGTCCAGGCCTTGCCACAAGGAGGACTCGCTCTCAAAACCCCTGGCCATCCCTTTTAAGGCTCCATCATCATGCCACCAGAAGGCAGCTGGGTTGGGAACACTGAGGACTAGAAACCTGGGCGGCCGTTGGCTCAGGAGCAGATTGCCAGCTCTGCGCGGATTTGGACCCACGGCCCTTCTTCCAGTCCTGAGAGCCACCACACGGGACTCAATTCAGGCCACCAGCCGCCCGGCACGACCTAAAGCCAAGCCGCACGTTGTAAACTCCTTGATTTAAGACTTGACTCCAAACTTTCCTGGGTCTTGTGGTGCCCAAAGCCCTCCGCGATGCAGCAGAATTCCCTCTGTGCATGCTCAGAGGCCAGCGAGTCCTGCTTCCGCTGCCCTGCCCAGAATCCAGGCAGCTTTCGGAGTAGAAAACAAGCACCGTGGTCAGGAACTAACGGGGAGAATGACAGGGAACAGGAAATAAACACCGGGTCGGTTTTAGGGTCCCTCTGAATGCAGAAACAGTTGTGCTTTTTTGGAGAACCCTCCAGCGCCACCTCGTGGCCAAAAGGGATCTGCCGCTTCTTTTGGGAGCCAGGGGTGTGTGTGTGTGTGTGTGTGTGTTGTGTTACACCAAGAAGGCTCTCCCGGTTGAATTTCTGCCTGCGACACAGCTACCTGCCACTTTAGTTTTTTTTTTAAAAAATGGCAGGCGTAACCAAAAACCCATTCCCCTAACTACAAGAAAAATGGGGGGGGGTTAGTGCAACAAGGCAGTGTGGCGAAGTGGTTAGAGCACCTGGCTACGATCTGGAGAAGCCAAATCCTGGCTGCACAGGGATACGATGTTCACGGGGGGGGGCGAGGTCTGGGGCCATGCCTGCCTCGCAAGGGCGTTGTGCAAACCAAGAGGGAAATGAAAGAGCCAAAGATCTTAAGGAGAACCCGAGATCCGGCAGGTGATGCCGAGAGTGGGGCCTGCGTTTGAAGAAAAACAGCCGGTCCCTATATATATATGCCCAGAGGGTGTGGCGGCTGTTTCGTGGTTCTGGAGCCCGGCCCTAACCGTCCTTTCAGCCAATTACCTTTTTTTTCCATGCCTCCTGAGTCAACATGGAGCAAAAACACACACACACACAAACACACACACACACACACAACCAAAGGTTCAGAGGCTGTCGGCTTTCACCCCACCCAACCTCACAGGCACCACGTGGCCAGCACTCCACTCCACGGGCCTGGGAGGGTATTATTCTCAGGCCAAACAGAGAAGTCCCATTTTTTGGCACGGGGAAGGCATTCCATCCACACCCCGGCAGGAGGTGAGGAGAAGCCGGGAGGAATCTCTGGAAAGGGCTGTCTCTTGTGTTCCAGGGCACGGCAGTTTTGCACAGAGCTTGCAAAAGTTACTTCCCGGGTCGACCGCTTCCAGACGCAACTTTCTAGATGCCAGTTTTTTTAAAAATAATAACTTTTCCAGCTCTGCTCCTTTGATTCTGTTTTTGGCAAGGTTTGCCCATATATTTTTTTTAGGCCCCTGTGGGCAGTCATCTTCCTCTTATGCACCTCGTGGTACAATGTGTGATGGAAGAATGTACAGCCCCCCCACACAAACACACACACACAAAAAGCACACCAACCCTTATCATCCTCCATCAATGGCTGCTCACCACCCCGTTTCCTGGACAGAGAAGAACCAGAATCAGTTAAAAAAAAAGGCTGAGAGCCAACCACAAAGCAGTGGTGCCTCTTAACTCTCTCTCTCAATCTCTCTCTCTCTCATATTCTCGGGGTCTCTGCCCCGATCCCCCCTTTCTCTCATTCCCCATCCTGGTTCTGCTTTCTTTCCCTCTGTACCCAAAGGCCAAGCATCTCAGGAGACAGGCCGGGCCGGGCCGGAGACACAAGCGCACAAGCCACCACCGGCTTGGCTCAGGGAAATGGTCAGGGTTGATATTTGTCGCCCAGATCACAACCGACACCACCACCACAGATCAGGCGCTTCCT
Source organism: Phrynocephalus versicolor (assembly GCA_023846285.1). Classification (NCBI taxonomy): domain Eukaryota; kingdom Metazoa; phylum Chordata; class Lepidosauria; order Squamata; family Agamidae; genus Phrynocephalus; species Phrynocephalus versicolor. The sequence goes on from JAHTLZ010000154.1 coordinate 7,501, forward strand.
TTGCCACCCACTCCCTGCCATCCCTCGGGGGCATCTTGGAGCTTCTTCCGACCCAAATCTGCTCCATTTTGCAAAAGTATAAGCAACCAGGGGGATTTCCCCTCTCCTGGCTCCTGTAGATGAATCAACTGGAATTTTGAGTTGATTCACCAACCAGCCGCCCATGGAATCTGTTGTATTTCCCCTCGGAGAGGCCCTCGAGTTCCATGCCGCTGACAAAGACCTCCGGCTAAAACCACACAGGCAAAATATTTCACTGACAGAGGGGGCGCGTCTCAAAAATAAACAAACAAATAAACAATACAAACACCCCTCGTCAAAATCCTCGCTCTTATCTCCGATCGGCGAGCTTTCGTCTCCGATCGGCAAGTGGCGATGAAAGCAAGGTTCCCCTGTGGCCCATGGTGGGTCTGGAGTAGCCGTTCCCAGCCAGACCGGTTCCAGGAGGTCCGGACTACATCTCCCCTCGTCCCCAGGCGGCACGGCCTAATCCGCTGCACACAGTCACGCTGCCAGCTTGATGCAAACAGAACAGCCCGGTGGGACCTTTGGCAATCCAAAGGCTCATGGATCTCGGCAACTCGGCTTCTCTCAATTTGAATTACGGCTCTGGATGGCAAATAGAACATTTCTCATATGATTAAAAACAGAGAGAGAGAGAGAGAGAGAGAGAGAGAGAGAGAGAGAGATGAATTACCGGCAGACCTGTGTTTTTAATTCTCCTGCATTCCACCCTTCTCAGGCTCCCTAGCAAAGACGTATTTCACCCCAGAGCACAGATAATTTTTTAAAAACGGTGGTTTCTATTTGCATACACAAGCGAGACCAACCTCGCACAGGGCTTCAGGAATCAGGCCGAAACTTGGGAGGAGGCCCTGGGTTCGAGTCTCCACAAATTCAGGAAACTGACTGGGGAACCTCGTTTCTCTCTCAAGCCGACCTGCCGCGCACGACTGATATTGTGAACATCAAGTATGAAAAAGACGGTCAGGGACAGAGGCAGTACAGTATTTAAAATTAAGGATGAAATAACTATCCTTTAAAAAAAAAAGCCCTGACTCTCAAGAGTGGACATCTGGCCACTGTTTGCACAGGACACAATAAATGACGGTATTAATTATTATCTCCTTTCGTTCGGCAAAGAGTCTGATTGCTTCCGGTGCCGCCTGAAAGAGAAGGCAGGTGGGATCGTATAGCATGCATGTAGCTAACGGATCTTATGTCCTCTGCTACCCGGGTGGCCTTGCACTAGCCACATTTGGAGGTGGGGGGCAGAGCGCCCCCCAGAAGGAGGGAATTTCCTGAGCTGACCACAAAAACCCTGCGCGGGCCGCCAGGGAGACACCGGGGAGACATAAATCGACCCAACCTCTGATCATCCAAAGAGATGGAAGGCAACCTGGGATGGTCACACACCACCACCCGAGTCCAAAATAGTATTTGGCCAGCTGGCCAGCAAATGGTGGCCCCATCTGTTTCCAAAACCGCAGGCAACTGGCGCTGAGAAGAAGGGTATGGGGGGTGTAGCCAGAAATCCCCCATATATTCTCCTGAATATTGAGGGTGCGGGATCCGGGTGGGGAAACCCAAGCTGAAAATTGGGTGGGGGGGTGCATCTTTCCTTTCCTGGGTTTTTGGAAATGCTGGCCCTCCAGATATAGTCCATCCCTCCCTCCCAAATAAAGATTTCCACTCCAAATTCACAAATTGTCGTGCTCTGATCTTTCCTCTTGCCTCCTTCCTGAGCTTCCCTGAGAGCCCCAAATGACCTCCTTTGTGGAAACAGGAAGCGGACGGCTTTGAAGGAAGAGCAGAGCGAGGTTTTGATGGCCCACGGAAACAGGGTGTGCTTTTCTTTTTTTGGGTGGGGGGAGAGAGGAGCTGATCTCCTTGCTCCACACCCAGGAATCAAGCGGGTGCCGTCCTCGGGAACTACGTAGAGGAACTTTTTTCCTGGTTCAGTGGGAAATCGGGTCCGTGACTTCCCTTTCTCTGTCACCCGGTTTGGTTTCGAGGTGACTCATCTCACCCAAGCAAGCAGGGATAATGCAGGAGGCTCAGAAGGTTCCTCCGGGCCTCCGATCCAGCCTCGGAGGAGTTGGTGTCCTCCCGGGCAGAAGCCGGTGTCAGATCCCCTCCCTACGAAAGCAAACATTCCGGTTGAATTGCAATAGCCTGGCAGTCAGCTCAGGTAGAGAGTCGTACCCAGGTCGAAAGACAAAAAACCTGCTCAGGGAGCCACAGGGCAGCCACCGCTCCCCAGTGTCTTTCCAAGCCTTGCAAACGCAAGACTGTTATTCTTTTAAAAGCAAAACTCTTCCGTCTCTTTGCTGTTTCCCAACAGCAATCTAAAGAAACCCTTCGAGAATGCACCAAAACAAATGGGTTCTTGTTTTGTTTTTAATTGTTGCAATTAAATTGTTGCAATTAAATTGTTCCACACTCACACGTGGAAGGATGCCAGGCGACAGCCAAAGGGGGCCAAAACAGACTTCCCTCGTGTCTAGCTCTCCCTGCAAGGGACTGGCCGTAGCAGGCGGCACGGGGACTGGGTGGTATTCCTCCTCCTGGACTCTCTTGAGAGCCCATCTCACAAATAGGAAAAGACAGGAAACTCCAGCCTGGAAAAGGTCCTGACCCAGACCGCCAAGAACCAGGAAGAAAGTTTGTAAAAACGGAGAACTTTTTCGGCAAGAGGAGGGAAACCAGGCCTTATTTGGGTTTCAAATGGGTGACGTGTCCGTTCTTGCGACACGGGTGTCAAGGCAAGCAACTGGTGGTTTGCAAGCAGGGGAGCAGAAGAGGGGGATTTTTCGCTCCACAGATCCGGCGGGGAACACCTGGTTTCATGAAAGCAGAGGGAAATGATCCCCGGGAGGGAGACGCAACCGAACCGACGCCGGAGAAATTTAAGCAGGGCCGTGGCTTCGGAGGGCAAGGAGCCAGGAGGGCTTTCAGCTAATTAAAACGGCAGGGAGAGGGAAGCATTAAAGTTTAAGACACACTGGTGTGTGTGTTTTTCCCTTTAAGGTCTTGCCATCAGACACCGACTGAGAAGGGATTCAGAAAGACAAGAAAGGAAGACCTGTGGAGGAGCAGCCGGTTTCAGGCATCAGGTTTTGCTCCGGTGAAAACCGTGACGCAGAGTACAGTTTGAACAGAGGATAAGACAAGATCGCAAACGGTCGCTTTATCGTCGGGCGATTCTCCCCACACGGATGGAGGAGGGGGGGGGAACCCCAACAGCATAAAGAGAATTTCATCTGTTTGTTCTAAGAGAACAACAAACCATCAGGAACTCCCCAGGCTGGGATGGCAAGCCTCTGGGGAATGGCTTGTTCTCGCAACTGGGAGCCGTTGGCTGCGCAAAAGACCCGCTCCTGGATGGGACGGAAAGGCAGGCACCGGCCAACACGGCAGGCTGCACTTTGGGGCTTTCTCGGAGAAGGGAATGGCCGAGATCAACAACACCCTCATGTGAAAGTCTGTATCTCACAGTATGCGCACACGTGGGCAATCTTTGCAACTGATCTAACGTCAACAGAGCAAAACGCTTGATCCGCCGTCACTTCTCCGGCGGGTCCTTCCCACACGCCAGTCACAAGGTTAAGGAACCAATGCGCACCCCCAAACCCACCCCAGGCACCCCAAGGACCTCCCTGCTGTGTTCCGTCTAAATCGGGAAAGGGAGAAAATACAGTCTTGTGAAATGTGTTTGTTTACGTGTTTGGTAAGAACGTTTGTTTCTGCTTGCCTTCAAGATTTGCAAGAAGAAACCTCTTTGGGTGGAGAAGATACAACCTCAATTCAACCCTTTGGGAAGAATCATGAGGACTAGAATCTTGGTTTCCCAAACCCCTCCTTTTGTCCCCAGAAGGTCCCCAAGTTCGGCCCAAAGCATCTCCACAGTTCACCGGAGAAGGAAGAAACGCCTAGTGAGGGTCCGCCACAGCCCCCCCCCCAAAAAAAACATGGATCGTGCCAGCAGAAAATGCAACACAATGAAGGTCAAACTCCACGACGCAAGTACTCCTGTGACTCACTGCCACAAGGCAGATCACCGTCTGCTTCAGTGGGTTTTGTTTCCTTTAAAATCAGGGAACACCATCAAACCAGAGGAAGTTAAAAAAAGAAACAGCATGGAGGAAGAAGGGAGCCTTTTAAAACGTCTTTACCCATGGGTCGCACTTCCCCAACACACACACACACACCCCAGCCAGCCAGCACGGCCAGGGGAGGCGCATCATCTGGGATCCAAAAAGGAGAGTTTTTCCCCCCTAGCATGACCCAGGAGGGTGGCTCCGCTGAGCCTCCTCCCGCCAGCGCAGTCTACCAGGCAATGCTGTTGGCGATCTGGATTTCTGACCTCAAAGAAAGAGAAGGGACCGCGGGGAGGCGAGAGGCCTTACACACACACACACACACTCGCCCCAAAATTGCGAGGGGGACTCACCGACGGAGGAGGCGTCCTCGCGGTCCGAGCTGTTGCCGCTCCAGTCGCTGGTGGTCCCGGGCGACTCGCCATCCCGCGGCGGCGGCGGCAGGCGATCTGGGCAGCCGGAGCCGCCGTGGTCGGGCAGGTCGGGGGGGTCCCGGGGTCGCCTCCCCTGGCGAGGCGGGGGCCGGGGGGCTACCGGGGGAGGCAGGAAGGAGAAGGAAGGAGCCTGCTGGCGGGGCGGGATCCCTGCGCGCGTCCTGGGCGCCACCGGGGGTCCCCTTGGCGGCGTCGGGGGCGTCGGGGTCTCCTCCAACCGTGCCCTGGGCGCCCGGGGGCTACCGTCCAGCGGCGGGGACTCCTCCTGCCCGGCGGGGGCGACCCTTTGCCGCTCCAGCGCCGCCTCCAGGAAGCCGATCTTGAAGGTCTCCTGGGCCAGGCCCCGCTGGAGCTCCCGCAGCGCCCGACGGCACCGGCTCAGCTCGGCCTCCACCGCCGCCACCGAGTCCAGCCGGAGAGGCGGCGGGGGGGACCCTTCTTCGCCGGGAAAGTGGAGGCGCCAGAGGCGCTCGAAGTCCGCCCCGGGGGGCTCCTCTTCCTCCGGAGGCTCCCCCATGGCTGGAAAAATGAGGTTTTTTTGGGGGGGGAGGAGGAGGCAGCGAGAGAAGGGGACCCCCCGCCGCCCCTCGTGCGCCCCGCGATCGCCCGTGCGTAAAAACGCGCCGCGCTCAACTTTCTCTCCAAGCGCCCCGGCGCGGCGCGGCGCGGCTTCCGCTCTCGGTGGGGCGGGAAGGGGGTGTCGGCCCCTCCGGGCCTTTCCCCTCGATCGATCGCCCTCTCGGCTTCTTCTCCTGGGCCCGAGAGGGCTCCGCCTTCCTCCAGGGAGGGCCGCCCCGAAGGCTTTGCCTTGGACCATCCCCTCCCTTCCCCTCCTTCCGCGCCTCCGGGCGGTGGACCTGCCCGTCCCAACCAAGGAGGCGCCTCCCGACGACCAGGGAAGGTGGAGAAAAAGAGAGAGGAGACCCGGAGGCCGATGAGAGGCCAAAAAGAAAGGAAAGCCCGACTCTGAACAAAAGGCAACAATACAGGCTGTAGTAGGGAAAGAGGAAGGCCCCGGCGTGAGATGGGTTGATGGAGTAAAGGAAGCCATGACACACACACACACCCAAGTCCTAATATCTTAACAGGGCTGTGTTATAAATAAGCAGAGTCCCCCCATCAGTCAGAAGTGGAAGGGGCACACCTGGGATTAAGAGATACACCGGTGGGCTTCTCTCTCTTCCCCACCCCCAAACAGATGCCCCAAAATGGTGCCCAGAGGGGCATGGGGACTTATTGCCTCCCCAGCCACTGTCGGTGGGGGTTTGCTCTGAGGAATAAAAGCCCTCGCTGGCCTTGGCGGAAGTTACTCCCGTGTCGCTGGGGATCATAGCCTTTGGGGTGCAAACCCAAGGGACCATCCGGCAGAGTTGGTTCAGAGCCCTAAGAACCACCATGGTTGGTGACAAAAGAGGCAACCCTGGCCAGTTAATGCTGATTTTGGAGCAATTTAACGCCAATTCTGGAGCAAGCCTGGCCAATTCCCCGGAGGAAATTTCTCAGATTTCCTTCCCTTCTGTCCCAACAGGAGCTCTGCAGTACCTATTACAGACTTATTTTTTTAAAAAAATAGAATTCAACACATTTCCAAACCTCTAATAAGCCGTTTGTCGTTGCCTATGATACTGTCATTGGAATCAGCAAGTGCTTTTTAAAACATCTTCCCAAGTACCAATGGAAACGGCGCCAACAGCCTAGATCTGGTCGTCTTTGCACTCCGCGCCCTGATCTTTGCCGTCCCCACAATTGCTTTTTTTTCTTGCAAATGCTTTTGCTGGCCTAGCTTAAAATTCCCCCCCTGGGCGACTCCTTGACCCAAGTGGCCGATCGCCATGACAAGGCCAGGGAGAACCCACGGGAAACAGCCTCCTGCACCACGCGTGGCCTAATAATACAAAAACCACTTGGGGTCTTTGAAAACCCGTAGCCATACTTTGACGAATCAATCAATAAATTTTAAAACGGGGGGGTGACCCTCTGGTCTCTCCTTCCCCTTTCTTCAATCTGATGGCTCAGGTTTTGGTTTCAAAACCGGAGTTCTCCCTTGTCACAACAGTCCCCCACCACCACCGATTCAAGCCCCTTTGTGGCTGCCCATGCCCCTCCATCCGGAAGGCTGCTCCGTCCGTACTACCACCACTAGCGATGCCAACAGCGAGGTTCACTTGCCCACCCTCACCTGGACTCCCACCTGTGGTCTTCCAGGCAGCTCTCCATTCTCCGTGGGGGTGACGATCCCGCAAAGGGGGGGGGGCGTGGAGATTCTCTACCGTTCCCAGGCCGAAGAGAGGGGTCCCGTCCCGTTCTCTGGAAAGGACGCCAATCCAAAAAGTGTCCTTCATCTGATGCCGTCGGGCATCTCCCTGCACGGCCGTTGGCGACGCTACGCTGCACGATTCCCGCAGGGCCGAAACACCTCCCTTCTTCCCAGCTGCTTTAGAGCCAACGATCCCATATTCTGGCTAAATCTCTTGCTGTTTACCGAGGTGCTGCCTGCCTGCGCCTTTCCGCCGGCGTTCCCGCTGGAAATAAAAGAACAGTCTTTCAGCCCGAGATGGCAGATCGGCTGGCCAGCCAGCCAGCCAGCCAGCCGGCGACCCAACTGGAAAAGCAGAGAGGGAGGCGGCGGTAATAAACCAGCCCGCCGTTGAGGAGGGCTAAGTGTTTTTCTGGATCGTCTCCCGGTGCTGAGGAAGCACAAAAACTCCTTGGCTCGTGGATGCATCCGAGAGCCCGGCGGCTCCCTCGGGGACACGGGGGGGGGGACCTGCTTGGATTCTCGGGCCGCGTGCCAACAACGCAGCTCCGAAAATGGCCCTGCCACAGGGAACCAGCGGGCTCGGAGGGCAGCAAAGCGCTGGGAGTGGTTCATAAAACCATCCTCCTTTGTAAACCGCCCAGAGAAGCCATGTAGCTCGATGGAGCGGTATATAAATTTAAATAAATAAATAATAAACAAACGTCCTCGTCACACTCCCTTCTGTCCACCTGCCTCTCGCCTCTTCCTACGCCAGTTTTGGTTTTCTTTCTTGGAACGAAAGCTGTCCTTTCTTAGGAAAGGATGTGACAGGCCTGCCTGAGATCCTCAGGGCTGACCCAAGATATTAGGCTGCCAGAGCCCACGGACAAGCTCTTCCATGGGTGGAAGAGGAAGCCAGAGAATTACCCAGGGACGGACATGGGGCCTGTTCAAATCCTAGCGGCCAGGGGAGGGGAGATGTGAGCTAGTCCCAATAACTCTCAGCTCGGCCTACCTCACAGGACCGTTGTCAGGGTAAAATCAGAGAGAGGAGGCGGCAGTGTAATTAAACCAAGAAATACAGAAGGAAACTGGGCAAGAAATTGACACAAGGGGAGGGCGGGAAAGGACGTGAGGCTGGAACGAGGAACAGGCCAGCAAAGAATGAGCAACCGAAGCCGCCACATCACAGCTGCCGCCTGAGGCACGAGTGGCATCCCTTCTCTCGGGGAGGGACAGTTCTTGACATCATCCCAAATCATCACATGTTCCAGCCAGAGCGGCAGGGTGGAAAGAGGAACTCCCCCTCCCTCGGTCTGCTGAAGACGGCAAGTGTCAGCCACGGAATGTCGTCCAACAGTACGCATCTCTTGCGTGGGCGAGGTTAACCGCAGGATCCGGCCTGAACTTCACAGTTGAGGGTTTTTTGGGGGGGCGGGGAGAAGGGGGTGTTGACTGATTCTTTCTCTGTGTGTGTGTCAGAATGAAAGATAAAAACCTAGTTTACCAGTTCGGGCAGCTGGGGGGGGGAGCGCCCCAGTCCTCCCTGGCTTTCTTCCAGGCTTGACCTGAGTAAGGCTGGGTCACATCAACGGACAAGCCCTTCTCCATCCCTCTCCGTCCTTCTGTTCTTGTGCCTCGCTTGCCCACCCTGCAGGACCAAACAACAAGTTAGGCTTGTATTTTTGAAAGCTTAAAAGAAAATGCCTTCTGTGGTCTCCACCAAGGAAGGCGGCTTCAACCGCAGCCTCAGATGATGAGCCAGTGGGCGCTTCGACTTCCATCCACCAGAGAGAGCTAAAACACTGTCTTGCCTTCTTTGGCGGGGAAATCTCTCTCTCTCTCTCTCTGTATGCACACACATCTGTCTGCCTTGCTTCCTAATCATATACAGTCGTTTATATATTGTATTGTAAACCGGCCGTGTAGCTAGATGGAGCGGTATATAAATTTTATAAAGAAATAAATAAATACGATCATGTCTATCCAGCTGTCTACGTCGACACATCTATTTACCTCCCTGTTTACTTAATTCACCTATTTAATGATCTATTTACCTCCCTATTTAATGATGCAGTTTCTGTATCTGGCTGTTTGTACCTCCCCCCTCTTGCATCTTAATCATATACTGTAGTTTCTATACTGTGTTCTCATGTCTTTTCAGCTGCATATGTGAACACATCTATTTACCTCTTGTTTACTTAATCCACCTATTTAAAGATACAGGTTCTGCATCTTTCTTTGTGCCTACATCTCTCTCTCTCTCTCTCTCTTGTCTCTCTCTCTCTAGGTGCATATCCATAAGTGGTACCTCGACTTGCGAATTTAATGTGTTCCAAATGCATGCTCTTAAGTTGAACTACTCTTAAGTTGGGGTACCTATCTAAAAATTAAAAAAATAAGTTAAAAAAGAAAAAGAAAGAAAGAAAAAATATTTGTAAGTCGAGCGGACGAATTTCTCCGCCTCTGCAGGCATCAGTGCATGTCTGCCCCTGCACAACCTACCAACACAGGCTGTGCATCACACCGGCTAGTGAAAGGAACAGAGAATGTTGAATGAACTGTTCCCATCAGTGACTCCAAAGCTTAGCCATAAATGCCCGAACTGTGCCAACAGACTAAGAGGGGGAGGAGGGTAGGGTTGGTGCCCACAGGTGGAGCTCTCCTGGCCCTGCTACGAAAGAGGCCCTCCTTTCTGGGGCTCTCCCGGGTTCCTCTTTTTTAGGGGGAGGGGGGTTGGGGACGAGGCAATGGTCCCACCACCCCAGATCGAGGGTCCGGGGGTGGGCTGGGTCTCGAGTCACGCCATGGGGGCCTCAAACATTCCTGCACCCTGCCAAGGCAGAGGGAGAGGAGAGGCCCAGGAAGCCAAGGCATGCCGGAGGGTACGGGCCAGCCCGCCCTCCGCCCCCTTCCGCCCTTCCTTCCCTATACCCGCCCTCCGGCTCTTCCTCTTTTGCAAAGATGAGCCTTCTTGTTGGCCTTCATTTAGGAGATTTACGGCCTGCTGGGCCAGACACAACGGGGGGCTCGTAAAGCTTCCTTGGGTGACAAGGGATAAATCAAAACGGGCTAGGGGAGGTTCCCACCCCGCCCCCATCCTGATCTGCCCCACCTCGACCTGCATCCTTCATCGCTCCAAAACTGGACAGCAAGAGATGCTTTAGGCCAGTGGTGGCGGCAGCTGGCACGCAAGGGACACACACACACACACACACACACACACACCATCCCCATGAGCAGGGACCTGGCTGGCCAGGGTCTTTCTTACTGAGAATATGTCTGTGAAGATTCTCAGTCATCCAGGTGAGTTGATCTGGAAGCTGAGTCATGGCTAACTGGACTTCTTTTTTGAGACATAGAAACGTTTCGCTCTTCATCCAAACAGCTTCATCGGCCATGACTCAACTTCCAGGTTCTTACTGAGAAGAACGCCCATGGAAGTGTGTTTCTGGGCTTCTTGATAAAGCAGGTGCGTGTGACGGCCAAGAGAGGGCAAAGCCAGGGTTCTAGTCCTCAAGGTTCTTGGGTGGGGGAAACGGGTTGATTTGAGCTGGAATAGAGGAGATCCATAGCTTGGCCCGTTTAGGTCTGTATTGCCAGTTCGGACGGATAGAAACGGCTCTCCGCCGCCTTCTTTTCCGCCAGCCTGACACAGCTTTGTGGTCAGAGCTCACAGAAGTAGACTACCAAGCCCCAGGATCTGGGGATTCTGGGTCTTGTAGTTAAAACAGAGAGAGAGAGAGAGAGAGAGAGATTATTCCTCCCCCTACAAGTCTGTGTATTAGAGCTGAAGGGAGTGTTTTCTCATTTAAACTCAGCCAAGATAATAAGCACCTTTTGTTGGCTTCCTGAGTGAAATAAGCGGCTTTTAAATCACCGTCCGGCCCCTTCTTCCTCCTGAAGGTATCTCTGGGCGAGTTACTCCTTTAAATCTCCACTTTGACCAACCCCCCAAAAACCAGGCAGGTGAGCACCGGAAGCAAGCGGACAGGTGGGGGGGGGAGGGAGGCACTGGTTTCCTGCCCAGCCTTTGAAGTCTGGCTGCTTTCCCTCGGCTGATTTATGGGGGTGCAGGGACCCCCTATTAAGCCCCCGGCTTCAAAAAGGCGCCTGGGGAGGAAGAGAGACAAATAAGGCAGAGATTCATGGCTGCTCACGGACGGAGCCAAGCCGGAGGCGATGAAGGCCAGGAAACTCTCCCCTGGGTTTGGGGTGTTTTCTCCGCGACCCTGTTGGCTTGGTTTTTACCTTTCCACTGATGAGCGGGAGGCTCCCTGCATCTCCCCCTCTCATGGGGCGGTGAGTTCCAGGGGTTCTCTACGCAGCACGTGGAGGAGATCCTTTGATTCGGCTGCCATTCCGGTGCCATTCTCCCCCAGGGTGTTCTCACTGAGGAAGAAGAAAATAAGTTATTCGCCAAGTGCCAGATAAAGACATTTCCTCTCAGGGACCCTTGTATTTGGGTAGGGGATTCTGTGCTCAGAGACAGAATAGGAGGGCCACAGAACTGCAGGCGGGGCAGGGTTCTCAGAGGTCATCCAAACCAACCCCGTGGCTCAGGCAGGAAACCAACACCCCTGGCAGAGGGATACCCTCGTTCCGGGCACATTGACAGATGTTAGGTCTATTTCCCTGGAAATAAACATGCCCAGATGGGCCTCTCCTGTTTCTTGGGTGGAATTATGAACCTCGATCCACTTTGGCTTATAAGCACGGCGAACAAGAATGAACCAGCTACTTTGCTCTTCCATGATTCTCTGGCTCTGGTTCTGTTCAACGGAAAAACAAAGTACTTCCCCAGTTGAATGCCCACCTGACAGCTGTGCAGTTCATAAACGGGCAGCCGCCAGCTGGGTATAAGAAGCCAACCATCTAATGAGGCTGAACGCCACATTCCTCTCCTCTAACATTGCCAGCCCGTTTTCCTCTAACGGGGCTCACAGGCCGGTGGCTCTCCTCTCTGCTTTGTTCTCACGACAACCCTGCGAGGGTGGGACAGGCTGACCGGGAGATAATAGGACAGGCAGGCCCCATGTGAAAACAATGGGTTGCAGGACTCAAAGTGGGAATGAAAACCTCGATCCCTCCCATCTGGGTCTCATGCTCTCCCCACTACACCGCAGGGCCCTTGAGTTCTCTGTTGGCCCTTCTAAAGTACAGAGGCCTGTCACGATATTCCCCCCCCCCCATCTCACATGCAGGACCCTAATAGGGAACCCCAAAGGGCTGACCTGGTCCCTTGCTTTGGTCCAACCACAAAAAGCGATGATCCCAAAAGCGGGTCTTTTGTAAGGCCAACGGCTCTTCAGGGCCGGTGCAAAGACTGCAGATGAAGGCATACATGGTCCTGCCGCTGGATTCATTCATCCATCGATTGGGCACAGCAGCCCAGCCCAAACAGCTTCAGGTAGTGCTTAACTAAAGTTAACAACAGCTAGGCTCCAGGTGCGTGGAAGTTTTGTTCCGTAACATCCAGGGATTCTGCCACCCTCTTTTTAAAGGAATGAAAGCTGAGATCCTCAAGAGGGCCGCCCACCTCCCCATAATTGCGGCCCCCCTCGTTTGAAGGAAGGAGCCTCCCGAAATCCCTGGTGCCCTTTCAGCATCACCCAGGAGGTGGCGGGGAGGGAAGGCTGGGCGGATTCGCCTGCAAACCAGGGGCACCACCTCCTTCCGTGCAGGATACCCAGAGGGCGGCCATAAAAAGGAGCCCAGGAAGAGGAATTGACCGGGTGCAATTACACCACAGCCTGGAGGGTGTTTGGAGGAGGAAGAGGGAGCCGAAAGCTGCGGCCAGAATCGCCCGGCGCAGGTCTGCACAGGAGGCGCATCATCGGACGGCCTGGGCCCTCCTCAGCCGAGCCATGCCCAGCGCTGCTCCAAGGGAAACGCTCAACTTTTGGGGGGACGATCCGCCAGGCGTATCCCGCCAGAGGGTGCGTCTCCCACAGCCCGGCGGGGAGTCCAAACCGAAGCGCAAAACCCGCCCGGCGCGCTCCAAGGCCCGGCGTGTGGCTGCCAACGTCCGGGAGCGCAAGCGCATCCTGGATTACAACCAAGCCTTCAACGCCCTCCGGCTGGCCCTCCGGCACGACCTGGCGGGGAAGCGCCTCTCCAAAATCGCCACCTTGCGCCGGGCCATCCACCGCATCGCCGACCTCTCCTGCTCCTTGCGGCTCCCCAGGCTTCCACGGAAGGAGAGTTGCGCCCATCCCGAGTGCTCCGGGTCGTGGGGCCCGCCAGGAGCCGAGAGCAGCCAGGCGGGCCTTTTTCAGCCGGCGCAAGAGTTCGGAGATCCGAAGGCGACTCCGTTCCAGCCCTCTGCCGCATCTCCGGCCTGTGGCCTCCGGTGGCCTCCGGAAGCCTCTCTCTGGCCGGCCGACGGCAGCCCCAAAGCGGGGGACGAAGTGCCGATTCCTATCAAGTTCCTCCCGAAGGAGAACCATCTCTCCCTCAGTCAGTCTGCCGGCCAGCCAAGACACAACAGTGATGCTCCGGCTTGCCCTTCGGGGTCTTCTTCATGGGAATACAGGTTTTTCTAAGCGACGGGACCTTCCCACCCCTGGCTGGTTCCTTGAAGGTCTAGAGAGCGTTTTTGGAGACTGTCAGCTCTTCGGAGCAGAGGACTGCCTTCCAGGGGCCCTGTAGGGCACGGTGCAGGCCCTTGGCGACGTTCAAACAGGTCATCCTAAGCAGGGTGGGGTAGTGGTTAGAGCCTCGACTGGACAAGGATGCTTCGAGTCACCGGGAAACGGAAATCTCCTCTTGAAACCTTGGCAGTTGCAAAAGCCTCAGTCTTTTTTGAGCCATCCCATGGATCGAACTCTGGATTTTTTGGAAAGCTGGTGACTCTCGATCCATCAGGCTGAGGTCTGATTTTTTTTAGCCGTGCTCGAATTGCTGAGACCAGGCTCCGACCCAGCCTGGGAGGCCTTTTTCAACGACTCAAGATAAAATGCTGGAGAGCTGGGAATGCTTGCTTGTTATTTCGTGACCTGCGGGTGAGTTTGAATAAAAGTATTCTGCAACAGGGATTTGGGCTTGTTGTTTTTCTTTCACTTTCCTTGGTGGGCCAACGTGGATAGCGACGCCGTGAGGAGGTGTGCCACGGGGCCAAAAGATGGGCTGCCGTGGCTGCCTCAGGCCACAGAAGGAATGCGTGAGAGAGTGAGTGAATGAATCCAAAAGTTAAGGTCTCTTGAGCTCGGGTTTAAGTTGACAAACACAGAGAGGTGTCTTTCTGGGGTTTTCTTCCTAATACTGTATACCCAAATCTCCTGGCCATCACTAGCAACTCTGTACATGAAGGGGTAACAGCCGAAATCTCTTGGGACCGCCTTAGGGGGTGCAGTCCAGGTGTGTGAAAAAATGCAGAACAGGCAAAAGCAAGGCAAAAAGGTTAAAACATTGGAAGCCGGGACAGGAGGAGGAGGAGGTACAGAGAACACATATTGCCTTGCGCCTGGCAAAATACAGAGCCCAGATTGGCAGAAGACCAACGGTGCCTCAGCCACCACGAGGCAAATACACTCTGCACAGGCTCAGAAGCCCTTTGATTTCAAGGGTAACTTTTTTCGAGCTCCATGAAAATTAACTTTTTGACCAAGCCCGGCACCTGTAACGGGTCACGTCTTTTGGGAACATAAATATTGGCTATGCACTGCCCTCAGTCTCTGCCCTGCGAGTGGTTGGCCTTCAGGGACAAAGGCAGATACATCTGCCCAGATGTTGTAGAGATTTTTTTGGGGGGGGGGAGGGACTTTGTTTGCATTTGTCCTGTTTTTTTTTTTAATGCTTCTGTTCTTATCCCCTGATGTTTCCCACCATCAAAGCAGGAAGCGGTTTGCCACACCGGAGCGCTCCATGACTCACCTTGCTTGGAAGTTTTTAGCCAGCCAAGGGAGGGGTCCAACTCCATTCTCGGACGAGGGGGGCGGTGGCCACAATGTTCTTTGCAGATCCACAAGATGGCACTCCAGACCGGTTATAAGCCCTCCTGCAGCCTCTGCAGGTACAGCCGTTTTCTGGGAATAGAAATTACAAGCAGAGGGTTAAAAGAAAGCCTGTGTGCGCATGTTATGGAGTGAGATCTAGTATTACAAGGAGGGGGCCAGTTGGCTTTAAAAGGGGATTCGCTAACGGCCAGGCCTATTCGTTGAAGGATAGGGCCAGGGACTCTTCATACAATGCCAATATTTTACTTAGTTTTAGAAGAGGCATGAGTGTGCACAAGCATATCAGGTAAAATTATCTGGACGTTGAGTCATGGCAAATGGACTTCTTTTCTTGAGAGAGCGAAACGCACTACTCACCCAAGTGGCTTCGTCAGTCACAAAATATAATAATCACTCAGACTACTGTATTATATTTTATGGTGGCTTTGTCCTTAAAGACGAACTAATAGATACAGTTATCACGTGAGCGTTTTCCACAAAAGCTCTCATTAAAGCTCTCATGAAGATGTAGCCTGTTTTTTGTCTTTTACACATTACGCAGAGAAATTCACATGAAAATATAACAGCCTTTAAGGTCCCTCCCATGTTTCTCTTGGTTTCACTGAATTTTACCGCCTCCGGGTGCCCCTGAAATCAATCCCTCCTGGCTGCTTTGGGCTGCACAGGCCAGTGGCACCGAGACAGAAATTAAAAAGTGGCACCCATGGGGTGCAGGGCAAGACAGAACAAATTTGAAGGACTGCATTTTTTAAAGTTAGCAAAGGCATTGGCTTGTTTGAAGACAAATCTGGAGGCATCTAAATCTGAATTTCCAAAGTGGGCTTTGTTCGGCTGTCAAGATCCTGGAACCATAAATAGCAGTTTCTATCTTTCCACAAAAGTCTGGGGCGGGGGGCGGGGGGCTGTGCTTTTGGCCAAGTAGGCCACGCATACAGCCCACCGTCCACATTGCCACACAGACCTCTTGTTGAAGCCTCTTATACAAACACCAGAGATACCGGTGGCTGCAGAAAATGCTGATGCATCTCAGGCAGCGGGGCCAAGGTGGCACAGAATACTGTGAAGCTATCTTGCGGGGGGGGGGTGTATAAATCTTGCCTTGTGGATGGTTCACGGCCTGGGCAAGAAGGCTGGTGTGCCCACGAAATAGCAGGCTCAGCCACTCCTGCCGGAGTTCCTTCTTAAGCGGCTGCGAACCGGGAACGCCTAAAACAACCCCGCTTTCTGGTTTCCCTTCCTCTGGCCTGGGGATTCTGGCATGTCAGGCGTATCTCCGGCGCCATCTCGGCCCTTCTACGGCTCTCGGATTCCTAAGGACACGGTTCCGCTGGTGGCAAATGCCGTGGGGGGAGGGTTCTCTTTCGGAGGCGAAGCAAGTTGGGAGAGACAACCCATGGCTTTGCGTGGAATCTTTTAATCAGATCCACGTAAAGATATGTGTGCCTGCCATGGGGAGGGGGGGGGGATAAAATGCAGCGGGGGACAGGCTCCTTCGGAAGCCCGTGGCAGGAAGGGATGTAAGTAGGACTCCTCCTCCTCCTCCTCCTTCTTCTACAAACAGAGAGGGAGCGCTCTGGCAAGCAGGCAGGCAGGAGGGGCCGGGAGCTGCTGCAAAGTTGTCCAAGAAAAGGAGGCACGGGAAGGAGGTGGCAGGTGCAGCCGAGAGGCAGAGGCAGGAGAGGGTCTAGGGGGAAAATAATCCCCCCACTGCCACCCCAGGCGAGGAGCCCCGGCGCCCTGTCCTTTTGGAGATCTGCAGTGCAGGGCATGTGCGGCGGTCTCTCTGGACGCACCCAAGCCCCGGTGCTCCATTCCCAGCACCCGCCGCTGCCCGGGCTTCTCAGGATCATCGCGAGGGTCTAGGGGAGGCAGCAGGCGGGCAGGCGGCATGGCCCTCCAAGTGGAGGAGGCGGCAGCCCCCGCGGAGGAGAAGGGGCCGGAGGAGGGCTCTCTGCTGCCCAGCCGTGGCGGCGGCTCGAAAGAAGAGGAGAGGGAGAAGCTGCTGACCGGCAGTGGCAACGGTACCACCGGGCAGATGCCCAAATCTTTCTCAGCCGGAGAGGAAGGCCTGGCCGGGGCGGGGGAGCGAGCTGAGAGGAACGGCCACCCCAACGCTGGCTTGCCCTACAAAGCCAACTCGGAGGGGCAGCTGGGGGGCCAGCCGGCGCTCTCGCCCTCCAAGCTCAGCCTGGGGCGCGCCTCCTCCACGGCCACCACCATCCCCAACCTCCACGAGGCCGGGCGCCCCCGGGACTACCTGCTCCTGGCCATCTTCTCCTGCTTCTGCCCCATCTGGCCTGTCAACATCCTGGCCCTGGTCTTCTCCATCCTGGTAAGAGCCTGCGCCCCGGGTGGGTCTTCCTTTCTCCGCCACCGTGCGCCAAGACGAGCACCCGCGGCTCCATCTCTCTCTCTCTCGCTCTGTGTGTCTTTCTCCGCGCCCCATCGGCACTGGTGCTGCTTGACTCCAAGAAAAGGGGTCTTTCCTGGCCAGGAAGAAGCACAGAATCAGCCTGGTTTGGGGGGAAACGCATCCTCCCAAGAGCCTGCCCAGTTTCTCAAAAGCAGGAGCAGGAATTCCCAGGGAGGAACAGGGGAACACAGTCTGTCCCACACCCATCCAAAGGGAAGCACTGGGGAGGCCCCGAAATTTGGGGTACACAGAGAGAAAGAGAGAGAAAAGAGAGAGGGGGGAATGCCTTTTTAGAGGCTTGTTTTGCACCCCAAGAAAAGAAAAAGGCATCCTTTTACCCCCCCACCCGTGTGGGGCTGGGGGAAAAGGGGGCCTTTTTGCAACAGGAGCATAAAGAGTGGGTTTAAGGTCCTCTCTTTTTCACAACCTCTCTTGGGGTGGATTTTATGATTTCGGGAGGGGAGCGGGGCATGGGTGTGTATTGGGGGGGGCAAAAGGAAAAGAGAGGTTGGAAAACAGCCCAAATTCATTACGAGCCTGGCTTGGCAGCTATAGGAAAGCCACCCCCCACCCCACTCCACCCCGTGGCTGTTGATGAAAAATCCAATTTTCTTTGTCAGGTTCTTCTTTCTATTTGGGTCAGAGGAAGTTAAGAGCTGATGCCCCCCCCCCACGCCGCCTCCAGGCTGCTCCCTAATTGACGAGCAAATGTTGTTGGTAAATCAAGCCCGTCTTTTCTCAGCTGCTGCTTGAGTTTTGGACAAAAGGTCTAAAACTCAGGGATCGAGGGGGTGGGTGGGTGGGAGAGGGTCCAGCTGGCTTTTAGCAAATGCCTCAACGCCAGGGGCTGGAGCAGAGAGCCCATTTGGTGTGTGGGGGGGGGGAGGAGGGAGAAAGACCTCCTTAGCAAAACAAATTGGGGGTGTGGGTCTTTTGGCTATGCCCCCACCGCGGCAACTTGAAA
>JAHTLZ010000155.1:17133-48118 GCA_023846285.1 Phrynocephalus versicolor
AATGGTAGTTAATCGTGTTGTATTCCAAAGCTTTAGTCAAATGGTATCCCAGTCATCTCTGCATCCCCTCTCTATGAAGTTGAGTCGTGGCCACCCAATTTCCCTTGAAGGCAAAGACTGGAAATGTTGCTTTCTCAGGTTACGGCTCCTAAAAAGCTAGGATGGCTGTGGAATTCTAGAAGTTGTGTGTGTGTGGGGGGGGTTAATTCCCCCCCCCCTAGCATGTACCTAGAGAACAGTTTGCCTTGCTGCTGCTTACCTTTCCCTGCGACAGTCAGTCTTTGGGGGGATGTCAAGGTGTTTTACCTTGGTCACATCAGGCAGCCACCAGGATGGCTTGCTGGGCCTGGTCGTTGCCCCGATGAACCGAACCAAAATACATTCAGATGGACATTAATGAGCATGTGTATCATACATAGGATTGGTCCCAGACATTTTGACGTCTGAGTTGGAGGACAAAATACATGAACGCCCAATGGACTGGAAATACTTGTCATGCAATAGTGTTCTTCCCTCCACTAGAAAGCACCAAGTTATGGAATGCCCTCCCAAGCGAGACCCGCCTGGCGCCAACGTTGACGACTCCAGAAGTTTTTTAACTGATTATTGTGGGTCCTGATGGCAATTTTAGTGTAGTATTTTAATGTATTGTATTTATTTTATTTAAATGTTTTTATTGTTTTAATTTCATTGCAATTTTGATGTTTTAATTTAATTATCTGAATTGTTTATTTTGATTGTGAACCGCCCAGAGACCTTTGGGTAGTGGGCAGCATACAAGCTATATTAATAAATAAGTAGGGCCAAGGATGTTCAACGGCAGCTGGAAGGTCCACACAAGATCTCTAGCCCAGATATATATAATGGCCCAGGGAGCGTCTCTAGTCTCTCTCTCTTATGATCCTCTGTAATTTGCACTGGGATAGATAGCCAATCCTGAATGCAGAGTGTCTTTGAACAGTGCAGAGCCCGCAGCTGCCCACTAAATTGCTGGTTTTGCTTTCCATGAAACTGAATGCCATTTCTATCCAGGTTGCTTCAAAGGTCAGAATAGCAGATAGAGTGTGCTGAATGAAACGCAACCAATGCCCCCCCCCCCAGCCTGCTGTCACTTGAGCTAATTAGTAGCAAACCCAATACATGTCATCAGGCTACTAATGGTTTGAAGTGGGGTGGGGGAGGGTCTGTGATGATACCTGTGATGATACCTGGGCCACCCCCTACAGAGATATCCATATTCACCCTTCTCTTGCATGCTGCAGCTATCCAGGGGCCCTCCCCTCTCCTCTCCATGCCATATTAGCTTGCACCAGGGATTAAAAGGGAGAAGGAGTCATATGTCGGGCGTCTGAAACCCTGGATGGTATCTTCTGTGCTATCATGAAAGCCCAACCAACTGGGAAGCTCTTCCATGAATAGAATTAGAAAGAACGGTCAGAACTCAGCAGCAACAGCAGAGCTTTAGAAACTGCTTGTTTTCCTATGTCCCAACATCTGAAGTTGAAAAGGGGTTGGTCAGATGACTGTCCCCTAATGAATCGTTGCCTAAGTTGGTTTGGTGCCTGTGCTCAGAGCCAGACATTGAGAGTTCAGTTCCCCCACAGGGCCCCTCCTGATTCAAGAGCCAACCTGTGTGGCCCCAAAGGAAAGGAATGATAAGACTGAGGGGGGATGTGATTGAGACGTACAAAATAATGCAGCGCATGAGTAAAGTGGATGATAGAGGGATGCTATTCTCCCTCTCACAAAATACCAGAACTAGGGGACATCCACTCAAAGTGAGGGTCGGGAGAGTGAGAACAGACAAAAGAAAATATTTTTTCACCCAGTGCGTTGTTAGTCTGTGGAACTCCCTGCCACCGGATGTGGTGATGGCATCAGGCCTGGATGCCTTCAAAAGGGGATTGGACAGATTCCTGGAGGAAAAGTCCATCAGAGGTTAGAAACCATGATGACAATGTGTAATCTCCAGGCTTAAAATTGGGTCACTTCAAGGGCCAGATGCAGGGGAGTGGTATCAGGAAATAAATATCTAGTCTTGTGCACTCCTAGACATGTTTGGTGGGGCCACGGTGAGATACAGGAAGCTGGACTAGATGGGCCTTTGGCCTGATCCAGCATGGCTCTTCTTATGTTATTATGTTCTTAAGACCATCTCAGGATTCTCTACTTAGAAAACCCTAGGAGGGGTTGGTATAAGCCCGCTTTATATGTCTGACGTGACTTGAGGGCATTTAATGATGATTAATGTTTTTGCATTTTATCTCTCTCTCCTTTTGCAGTTCTGGGAAGTCATTAGCGACGAACACGGCATAGACCCCACTGGTACCTACCACGGAGACAGTGACCTACAGCTGGAGAGGATCAATGTGTACTACAATGAGGCCTCTGGTGGGTCTGCTGCAGTGCTGTAGCCTTGCCCCCCCCCTTGCCTCCTCTGCGACCTGAGGTCCTGTCCCACTGACTGCTTTCCTTTTGGTCCTCTCCACCCTCTGCCCATATCTCAGCTTTTGTGCCTGGAATTTTCCTCTCATTTATTTAAGTCAATTTTGCAAAGGAAGGGAAAAGCAACCCGTCTCTCAGCAGGGCTGGTTTTTCCTTGGCTTGCTTTTTCCACGTGGCAAAACCAAAAGGGAAGGAGTCCTAGCCTTCCTGGTTTCTAATTAAAATGCTAAAATTTAAAAATCAGCCATTTTATTTTCCCCCTTTTAAAAAAGTGTCTTTTTTTTTACTTCCAACATTTGCCTTCAGCTGATGATGATGATGCAAACTTGTTGTTTGTCTCCTCTACCTTACCTGCTGGGATTTTCCCTTGCAGGTGTTCAGTTTGTGATCCGGTGGCCGTGCCAGGCTCCATTTGAGGCCACTTGCTAGCCTCCCTTAAATTAGCCACCATAAGAACATAAGAAGAGCCATGCTGGATCAGGCCAAAGGCCCATCTAGTCCAGCTTCCTGTATCTCACAGTAGCCCCACCAGATGCATCTGGGAGTGCACAAGACTAGATATCTGTCTCCTGATACCACTCCCCTGCATCTGGCCGTTGAAGTACCCCGGTTTTAAGCCTGGAGATTACACATCTCCATCATGGTTTGTAACCTGTGATGGACTTTTCTCCAGGAATCTGCCCAATCCCCTTTTGAAGGTAACCAGGCCAAATGCCATCACCACACCCTGTGGCAGGGAGTTCCACAGACTAACAACATGTTGGGTAAAAAACTCTCGTTAGATAGGCAGTGCAGAAATAACTTTTTACTAGCCTTGCCCTGCTACCCTCAGACTTAAAAACACTTTCTTGTGGAACCATAACCTGACCTCACCAATTTTGTGCATTTGTTGTAGTCCATAATAATCTGAAGGGTGGAAAAGAAGGATGAGAGATGTAGGGTGGCAGTGCTGTTGCTTGGCTCACAAAGCCAGTGGCTTGATTTCTCCACCCAGTGCCTTTTGTATGGGACTGCGCTCTATGTGAGCTATGCAAGTAATAAGAAAATAACATAAGAAGAGCCATGCTGGATCAGGCCAACGGCCCATCTAGTCCAGCTTCCTGTATCTTACAGCGGCCCCACCAAATGCGTCTGGGAGCGCACGAGACTAGATATCTGTCTCCTGATACCATAGAAAGCAGCTCTTATTTCTCCCACCTGTGTCCTAGTGGTTGTTGGGAGACAGACAGTGACAGCAAACCAATCATTGTAAGTGGATCTCTTCAAGTCCACCATCTTTCTGCAGATAAATCAAAGGGATGGTTTGGATGCAGTTGTATCACCTAAATCGGCTCAGCCCAGAGTGCTAGCTCCCAGAAGCACTTCTCTGAGCAATTCAGAAGGAGATGCAGGTGGACATTGTCCATAAAGAGAGGCCCAGCATGTCTTGCCCCATTAAATGCCAGATCAGTTTGGGAAATTGCTGCTCCTAATCAGCAGGTTCCTTGCCCAATCTAAAAGAGATTCCTTTTTTCTCTTCACAGGTGGCAAGTACGTGCCCAGAGCTATCCTGGTTGATCTGGAGCCGGGCACCATGGATTCGGTCAGGTCTGGACCATTTGGGCAGATATTCAGGCCTGATAACTTTGTCTTTGGTAAGAAATTACCTGGAAGAAGCAGTGCCAGGAGCTACTGACCTGCCAGATTAAAAGACAAGATCGTTTTGTGTTGTGCTAGTCTGTCGAAATCCGAGATCTTCCAGACCTTGTGTAATTTTAACGCTGAGGTTAAAAATCACACAGCTAACATTGTTTTTGGAGTCCAAGGCAAGAGGGCGGAAAAACCCCTGTGGTAACTGAATGGTGTAACCAATAAGGTATCCAGCACAAGGCCAGGGAAATCTGGGTTGGAACATCCTCTTCACCCATAATACTCAGAAGTCATTAATCTCAGACCCAACATCACGTCCCAAGTGCATCAGTTTTATTTTCCACCCAGGGTGTCTGAAGGGTTAATAGTAATGCAGAGGAATATATGCGCAGGGCACATTGGCATGTATGTACTTCTTCTTCAAGTGTCATGTCCGAGTAGAACGTTGGCGATCAGTAGCCTGAACTGGTTTCTGTCTAAAGCTATTCTAAACAAAGCAGCTATGCTCACTGTGAACCGCTGGCTTAAGCTCTTAAACCAGAATGTTCTTCTACGCCCTGGGCTGCACTTCTCATCTAGTTTTCCTCGAAGTACATATGCCCCCTAAGCAAAGGGCCAGAAATAAAACTTGTATCAGGAGCAGGTACGCTGCTGCCCTCTCTATTGTATTAAGCTTCCACTTGGGTCATCCGCTAAGACCAGTGGCCAGAACTCAGAAAGGCTCTAAAGGATGCATTCAATGTAGTTCAGGGTAGGCGAATACTTTCTTTCAAGCGATATTCTTCAGGTGACATGGCTGGGATCCTGGTTCCTCCCTGATTCTTTCTGCAGGGCCACTGGTGCTGCCCTGGAAGACGTATTTGCTACAGTTCCAACCACAATGAAACGAGGAACTATTACGAAGCTGGGCTAAGCTAAAGCTAAAGCTAAACCCTGGTGCTTTTAGGCACGACAGCTTCAGATTCTTCAAGCATTAAGGATCTTATGTGTCAGCCTCTGCCAGACTGGCATCTTCCAGAAGAATTATATAATGGATCCCCACAATTGCCATTCAGAAAAAAAAAAAGACCGTAGGCCCAGAACATCTGAAGAACACCAGACTGGGAAAGGCTACTACTGAATACTTGAACCTTGCAGTACCTGGGTTTCCAAGCACACTTTGCCTGTCAGTTGTGCACAGGAGGAATAGTGGCGGTCTTTGGGGCATGTTTAGTAAATGTCAAACTCATTTGCTGCATAGTAATCCTTATGTGTCACCAACAACCTTTCCCAGGGTTTCCTACATGCATGGCTTACCATTTCCATCCTGTTAGGGCAGTGGTTCCCAAACTTCCTAATGCCGCAACCCTTTAATACAGTTCCTCATGTTGTGTTGATCCCTTGCCTTGCTTGGAAGAGGCCACAAGCCCCCTTGGGCAGGCCACTGCCCCAGCTGCCATAAAGAACTTCCCTCTAGGCACCCTCAACCAATCGCAGCCTCTGGTACCCTTGACTGACATCCCTTCCAACCTAGCGTAACTCACTCTTCCCCCCTTCCTCCTCCTCCTCCTCCAGACCCAAGCCCTTTGTGCCTTTTTCTTCACTGGCTCATGGCAACCCCTGTGAAATGGTCATTCTAACCCCCAAAGGGGTCCTGACCCCCAGGTTGGGAACCACTGTGTTAGGGAGTGTTCTTGGGCTCAGGAACTTGCCCAAGGTTACACAGGCTGGCTCTTTTTCTTCCAAGGCACAGTGGGGAATCAGACCTCTCCCCAACTGGATGATCTGGTTTGTTGAGCTATCCAGCCAAGCTGCTTTGCTATTTATACCAAGTTTTGAAACAAGAATTTCCTTGACGCGGCAAGTATTCTGAAAAAGCAAGCCTTAATTAAGGCATCTTTGGTGTGCCTGGAGGAAGAGATTGCAGGAAGATAGTGGCATCCTTCAGGTGTTTTTTTTTTTTTTTAAATTTGATACAGATTTGCATCCCACAAGTACAGGCATGGGCCCCATATGTATATTATGTGCTGACTGGGAGGAGGAAGGCAAGCAGCAGGGAGCTACCACCCCTGTGGGTGCCTGTGAAGAATCTTGAAGGTGACCTAGTTTGTGGAGGGGGGAGGAAGGAGACGAGTCGGAACAAGATGGAGCCCATCTGGAGCCTAAGAAGTAGGAAGCGGGTTCTTGAGCTGAGGGATAGCAGCTGGGTTTCCTCATGCAGAAAGCACATTTTCCTTGCAACAGCATCAGCAGGTTCTCGCTTCTGTGACAGATGGCTTGCAATGCTGGTTTGGGTCACATTCAAATGATGTAAATACAAAGTGAGGACACATTAAGCAGCATGGTGTTGTGTTTGCAGTGCTGTGGGTGCAAATGTTTTATTTGATTTATGCTCCTAGCGTGAGTACCCCTCTTCTTCCAAAAGCAGTACGGGGCTTTTTAGGACTTCCTCGTTGTGAGTAGTAATTATTATTTGTCAGGAGAAAAGACAGGAGGTGAGGGAGAAGGGGATGCCAATGTGCAGTTTTTCCAGATGCCATAATGGCCATGAATCTGCTGCTTAAACATTCACTAAGATTTTGTATCGAACATTTATTTTTCTGCTGACGGCGTGCAGGCTTTTAGGAAAGATGTGACATGTCCCCAGTGCTTGAGAGGGATGGCTTTTTAAACACGTAAAATGTGCACCTCAGTGCTACCTTTCTTTTGAGGCATGTGGGGGCACAACCTGAAATTGACCTTATTTTGACCAAAATAGGCCATTTGTAGTATGTGTGTGTGTGTGTGTGTGCACATGCACACGCACACACATGCACACACACACACGAGACCTCTGGGGAGCTACAAATATACCTGGGAAGATGGCAAGTGACTCATAGGCTGCGTCCCTTGTTCTAAAAAAGTTTATGGATGGTGTGAGCCTTGATGTAGCAAACCGTCTGGCACAGGGGTCCTCAAAGTTTTCAAACAGCGGGTCGGTCCACCACACCCCAGACACCACTGGGGCCGGATCACAATCCAAAACAAAAACAAAAACCAACATGGCAAAAAGGGGGGAGGGAGGGCAAGTGGACGGAGCCCCCCACGATTGGCCCATGATCATTGTGTCTCCAGGGCCCCAGCAATGCCTCCTGCTCCAGATCACCGCCCTGAGGTGCCACCTCTGGGAGCCCTCTGCTGTGCCTCTTCTTCCTCCTCCTCCTACAGTGGCAGCGGCTGGAGTGGCTGTCCTTCCTTCCTTCCTTGCATTGGGAAGGTGACAGCAGCCCAGGCAAACTCAGCCCCCTCATCACATTCTGGGCAGCCACTCAGGATGAGGAGCAGCAGTCGCAGCAAGGGCAGCAAGGCTGGTGCCACTGCATGCAGATCCAGCCATGTGACCTGGCCATCACATCCTCACTGTGCCCTGGTGGGAAAGCTGCCTCCTCTCTTGGCCTGGCCCGGCCGGGTGCACTGCAAGGGAGGGAGGGTGGGAGGGAGCAAGGACTGGGAAGGAGGGAGGGGAGGCAGGAAGGCATGCCCAAAGCCACCTGCAGCCCGCTCACTGGCTGAGTCCAGCCAGGTGGCGGTGCCCTCTTGACTCGCCAGCCTGCCCTTCACTGACCGGGGACAAATGCAGCCCCACCAGCCCCCAGGAGCCAGGCCTAGGCCACCGTTGTCCTTCCCTTCTCTTCTTTCTCCACCACTTCCTCCTTGCTGGTCTCTAACCCAGTGATGGTAGTGGCACCTTCAGCCTCCAGCCATGGCTGTGCTCCCTCCTCCCCTCCCTCGCTCCACGGAGCAAGGCAGCAGCAGCTCAGAGGGGGCTGGTTGGGTGGGAAGTAGCTCCATTTCGCCCTTGGTCACCTGCCGCCCATCCCTCCAGCGGTCCACTGCCATGGATGCTCTGGCTCAGAAGGCTGGCTGGTGCTGCCTCCGCCTGTCCACTTCATTCCCCACAACTACAATAACACAGGTGGCAGCCACACAAGGAAATCAGGTGGGCAGGGTGGAGGAGGAGCAGGGCTGGTGCCTCAGGGCCATGGAGGGAGTGGGAGACCTTGCCGCAGCCCTCCTGTTTTAAATTGCCCCGCTCGGCTGCACCCGACGCCCCGACCATCTGGGCGGTGGGTGGGGGGAGTGGGGGATCTTGCCGTAGCCCTCCCACTTTAAATGCCCCACTAGCCAGTGTGTTGATCATATGGGCTGTAGTTGGGGGGAGTGTGAGAAGCGACATAGCCCACTGCTTTGAATTGCCTCAGCAGCTGCGGAGGCTGGCTTGCTCACAAAGCAGGGGGTAGGTGGGGGGGGGTTGCAATTGGTCCCGGGGGCCGGATTCAGGACCTTGGGGGCCGCATCCAGCCCTGGGGCCTTAGGTTGAGGACCCCTGGTCTGGCAACTTCTGAATGGCCTCCCAGAGGGACTCCTCTCTGTGGCCCATGCTTTTTAAATGCAATTGCTGCAGCCTAAGACCTCCAGCCATTCTGTCGCACCACACTTGCCAAAAATGGAGACTGATTTCACTAGTAATGAACTGCTCCCTTGCCTTCAGGGGCGAGCTTTGTGCTTTTCTAGAAAGCACTCCAAAAAGGATGATTCTCTTGAAAAAGGGAACATCTAAGATCAGGTTGGGATTCTTAATAGGCAGCCTGGTTCACATGTGTTTTTACTGTGAAATTACATCCATTACCGTTTCTGATTCCAAACTGTAGATCTGTTCCTTTTGCTTGGGTGACCAGAGTTGCTTTACAGAGGAGGCAGTGGGATTCTCAGATGGAAGTTCAATGGGTTTCCTCCTCGCTTGGGGAGGATTCCATTCCATGTTGACAAACCCAGATATTGAAGGGAAGTGATAAATTATTTTTTAGAGAATGGACATGGGTGCGTAGTGAGTGTCTGTGAAAGGGAACGTTGACCGGACGTATATTGTAAAAAATAAAAATAAAATTAAAACCAGTTGGTCGCCAGACCTCTTTAACCTCCTCCTCTTCTTGTCCCCAATTTTCTCCTGGCTGTTCAGGACAGAGTGGTGCTGGGAACAACTGGGCCAAGGGACACTACACAGAAGGAGCCGAACTGGTGGACTCTGTCCTTGACGTGGTACGGAAGGAAGCCGAGAGCTGTGACTGTCTCCAGGGCTTTCAGCTCACCCACTCGCTCGGCGGGGGCACTGGATCTGGGATGGGAACCCTGCTGATCAGCAAGATCCGCGAGGAATACCCCGACCGGATCATGAACACCTTCAGCGTGGTGCCGTCACCCAAGGTTTCGGACACCGTGGTGGAGCCTTACAACGCCACTCTCTCAGTTCACCAGTTGGTGGAGAACACGGACGAGACGTACTGCATTGACAATGAGGCTCTCTACGACATCTGCTTCCGGACCCTCAAGCTCACCACACCTACCTACGGGGATCTCAACCACTTGGTCTCAGCTACCATGAGTGGTGTGACCACCTGCCTTCGTTTCCCCGGCCAGCTGAACGCCGACCTTCGCAAACTGGCCGTGAACATGGTCCCCTTCCCTCGCCTCCACTTCTTCATGCCGGGCTTTGCACCTCTGACCAGCCGCGGCAGCCAGCAATACCGGGCCTTGACGGTTCCAGAGCTAACGCAGCAGATGTTTGATGCCAAGAACATGATGGCGGCCTGCGACCCCCGGCACGGCCGCTACTTGACGGTGGCGGCTGTCTTCCGAGGCCGGATGTCCATGAAGGAGGTGGACGAGCAGATGCTCAACGTCCAGAACAAGAACAGCAGCTACTTTGTGGAATGGATCCCCAACAACGTGAAGACGGCGGTGTGCGACATCCCGCCCCGCGGCCTCAAAATGTCCGCCACCTTCATCGGCAACAGCACGGCCATCCAGGAGCTCTTCAAGCGCATCTCTGAGCAGTTCACCGCCATGTTCCGCCGCAAGGCTTTCCTCCATTGGTACACCGGCGAGGGCATGGATGAGATGGAGTTCACCGAGGCAGAGAGCAACATGAATGACCTGGTGTCCGAATACCAGCAGTACCAGGATGCGACGGCCGAAGAAGGGGAGTTTGAAGAGGAGGCCGAGGAAGAAGTGGCGTGAAGGGACGGCTTCCTTTCCCTCCCCGTCATGCCTCCTGATTCCCACCAGTCTTCTGAAGCCATGGTCCATATTGCCTGCGCTGGCATAGACTTGAACATTGTTGGCCACCCTAAAGAAGGGAAAGAGCTGTGGGTTGAGTCCTGCTCAGTCACCTGCCCATCTGAAACAGTGGGAATGTGACAAAGCATGCAAGTTTAATGGGGGCAGGCATGGGGAGGAGGGTAGCGGGCATCCTTGTGTTCAGGAATGGCAGCAAGTGGTAATATGTCTAGCTAAAAGCATTACCAACCTGCTTTTGCATCTTCCCCTCCCACCTTATCCGTCCCCCCCCCCCCTTCTCTCATCCTGCTACTCCCTATTCCTACTCGGATGCACCTTCCCCTCCAGTGCTGTCTGTCCGGAGTGCTCTGTCATGTGGAGATTTTGTTTCTGGAGATGAGTATGCACTAACTCGTAACTTGGCGTTTGTTTTGGGTTTTTGTCATCCCTGCTGGGCTTAAATAAATGATTAATGGAAATGGAGGCAGGGTTGGTTTGAGGGGTGGTGGGGCTCTGTCCTTAGGGTGAAATGTAGTCCCCCCCCCTTTTGAGTGTGTTTGCTATGTCCAAGCAGTCCTATGTCTCCACAATAAACTACTGAATAACAATATGGGGCAGTTTTGGTTTTTTGAGTTTGTCTTGTCAAATCTGACTTTAAAAATAGGGCTAAGTCATTGTGGCCTGACTCGGTAGAAGTGAAGCAGCCCTCCCATATGTGTGTGTGTGTGCGTGCAAACACTCACACTTGCACAATAATTCACCTGAAATCCTCAAGCATCATGCCAATTCAAAGTGAATTACACGAACAGGAGCACCTGATCAGCAGTTGCTGGTATAGCATGTACGGTGTTCAGCTCTTTTATCTCCCAGTGTATCAAAACTCCACCAGCAATGATCTTGCCTTACCCAAAACAAAAGCAGCATTGATGTCCTTAATCTATGATATAACTGCTGATAGAAGAGGTGCAGTATCTTGGTTGTGTAACAAGACATTTATTGTCTATATAGACCGGACAGTGATGCCACACAATGAATGTTCAGGAACCTTTTAAACACTGTTGCTCTCCAGCTGTTCTGTAAGGGGAATGCATTTTAATGACAAGCATTGTAGCACTGTTGTTGCAACTTTAGTGTAGCTTCCAGTGCTGTTGCTGTACAGGCAAGGGTTCCGTATTTTGAGACATATATTATGGATACACACTAGGACTCACAGGCTGCTTTTCCCATTCCCATCATTCACCATGTCAGACTGTAGAACATCACCATTGTCCAGGAAAGTAGGCAGAAAAGGGGGTGGTGATCTGTTTAGGCTTCAGCAAATCATGCCCTCATTTCAGGCTTGAGGGTTGTAACCAAGCTGAGCTATGTTATCTATCCTCTTTCTCCCAGGACCTCTATGAGGTGATATTTCAATTAGTGATAGCAGATCATAGGCATTTAATAGAACTTTACACTTTCCAGGTCAAAGAGCATGTAATATTGCCAGATGTACCGTTTCCAAAAGGAATGTGCTCTGGATGCATAAAAAAAAAAGGGGGGGAGTGCCATCCACAGAAAATGATATTGTGCAGGGTGGGGAAGATTTCTTATTTATCCCATGTACTTATGTTTATTGTTTGATACATCCACCAAGAAATAACTGCTATCCCACCTGAGATTAACAAGATTTACTCTTCTGGGTAAAGTGTGCCATCTTTCCTCCAAATAACCAAGCAAAAGACATTCCACATCTCTCTACTTTATTATCACAACAGCCCTATGAGGTACAACAAGTTGAAAGGATGTGATTAGCCCGAAGTCACCGAGGGGGTTTCAAACGGAGCTCTGAACTCCAGTCTCCCAGGTCCTAAATCCAATATGAACCACCTCACCAGATTGGCTGTGTCGGTACATCATTGGCCCCCTTCAATCTTGAACATTGCGCTCTGCTTCCAGCGGAGCTCCAGGATCAGTGGGTCAGTCCAGTCCAACTCTGGAGGGGGCAGGAGCACCGCAGTCCTCATACTGTGCTTGGACTTCCCTTTACTACAGGCTGCTGCTCCCAATCCATGGGATTGCTCTGAGCACCTCTGTGTGACACTGCTGATAGGAACCGGATTGGTCCGTGACCTACGTTTATCATTTTGAAAGCTGATGGATGGTTCCTTTCTCTGCAGGTGTTCACATGGGAGAAAGAAGGTCCCCCAACAGCAGAACTGAAAAGGAAGATGAAGCATCTGGCAGGCGGTGGGAGGGGGAACAGGTTCAAGTGGTAAAACAGGCTCACCCTCCTGGTTTTGACTGTCTCTGCTGCCTGAGTAACTGCAATGTAACTCCCACTGGGTAATTACCCAAACAGGGCCCTTCGGCACTCTCTCTTAATTGCTGTCAATTCATGAGCCTGATTTTTTGGGGGGGTAGGGGTGGAGGGGCTGGGGGCGGGGAAAGGATGGACATTGATTAGTATATCTAGGGCAGTGTATGTGTATGTAGTGTAGCAATTCCATGGAATCAACAGCACCAAAGCAGTGGCACAGAATGTTAAGTCGAGCTTGTTTTGAAACCCTGCTTCTGTACAAAGGACATGTTCGCCCCTGTAAAATCTCAGTGTCAGAAGCTTCTTTAAAGTGAGGTAGCTACTGCATGTTATAGTTAAAAAGCAAACAAACTCCAAAACCTAATGAACAAATTCCTTCAATTGGCCAACCCAAAAGGCACAAGAAATACGTGCAAGAGTTTGAGACATCCTTCGGGACGGGAGCCTTCACTGGAATACTGTTGATCCTGGAAATGTGGAACAATCTTTGTGTGTGCATTTTTTTAAAAAAGCATGGGAGCAGTGCTTGGTAGCCCTGCTGGAAATGACAGTTCCTGAGTGATTGCTAAGGCTCAGGAGTATAGGAGCTTAACGGACAAATAATGAGAAGGGGGAGTCCATCAACTTGAGCAGGTCCAAACATTTCCCATCTTTGCTGCAGAGGTAGTGAAGTGGCTTAAAAAATCTTGTAAATAAATAAATAAATAAAATATAGGGATGCTGGCCCTTTTATGTGGCCAAGGAGGAAAGGGGCAGCCATGCAGCCTGTGTCAGCACATTCAATTTGCCCCCTGCTCACTGGGAAACACTGAAAATCTGTTCTGCCTCGTTTGGGCAACTAATGGGAGATGAAAGTACAGTAAATGTGTATCGTTTTCCCACAAGAAGTTGTATCTCTCGCATGCAACCCGTTTGCTCTATTTAAAAAAAAATTACAGGAGTGCTTAAGAACATAAGAAGAGCCATGATGGATCAGGCCAAAGGCCCATCTAGTCCAGCTTCCTGAATCTCACAGTGGCCTCACCAAATGCATCTGGGAGTGCACAAGACTAGATATCTGTTTCCTGATACCACTCCCTTGCATCTGGTCCTTGAAGTACCCCGGTTTTAAGACTGGAGATTACACATCTCCATCATGGTTTGTAACCTGTGACGGACTTTTCCTCCAGGAATCTGTCTAACCCCCTTTTGAAGGCATCCAGGCCAGATGCCATCACCACATCCTGTGGCAGGGAGTTCCACAGACTAACAACACAGACTTAAGTAGCTTTTGCTCACCTTTACAAAAATGCTAGGAAAAGTTTGTAAACATCGCCATCTGGGGCAGTGGGGAACTGCAGTTAGAAATAATGTGTGTCCATGGCATAAGTGGGAACGGAACAAAGAACATATTTTATTTCTAACATAAACATCGGCCCACTTATTAATCTTCTGCGCCCAGAGGACAGCTTCTGTGATATGAAACTAGCTAAACCTTACTGGTATAAAACACTCCATTATTCTTGCTGCTACTGTACACACTAATAATTAATCATTGTGCACCATCAAGACAGTGCTGAGTTGTGGTGACCCTTTCCATGGTGTTCTAATTAGGGAGTACTAAGAAATGATACCCCATTCCTTTCATTGGGGTGCCTGGGATGGTGCAGCTTGTCTAAGGTCTCACAAATCATCTTTTCTGGGATGGCCAAATGGGGAAACAGAATGTCCATTTTCTAGCTCTGCAGCCGGGCACCTAATTTCCTGCTGGAAATGATTTTTTTTTTTAACGTCACAGCTTGGGGGGAAAATCTTTATTGTACCACTTCCAGAATTCTCTAGGCCACAGTAAGGACAAGCTTGAAGTTACAGTGCACCCTCATATAACAAACAGTTTGTATAACAAAAAATCTGTACAACATAAAAAATTCCAGAGATAGGGGAAATTTGCTTAACAGAATCGCCTATGGGGCAAATCCGTACAACATAAAAATGGTCGCGATTGGGGATTACCCTGTTTTCAATGCATGCCTGTGGGAAATTTGTATAAAGGAAAATTTGCTTAACATAATTTCAAAGGTACCACTGTACCATGAATTTCACCCATAGGCGGATCTCTCCCAGAGATGAGAAATGGTTGATCCTCCATGTGGGAACACCTCCTTCAGCTGCTCAGCACCAGCTGTGTGACTGAGGCTGGAGTTACAGTCCAGTAACATGTCAGGGTCTACACATTTCTCACATCAACAAGCTCAGGCATTGACTTGATTGGAGGTTAGAACCTGGGATCTTCTGCACGCCAAGCATGAGTTTGACATCTGGGTGTGTCAGGCCTTCTGTGAGTGTACACCTCTGCTGGGTCCTTAGTAATGTCTTAGGAGCATAATTTACTGTATATAAAAACAGTTCACAAGCTTCTGTTGTAGAATGACGGAGAAGCAGAACCTTGCTCTGTAGCCAACTCAGTTCTCAGCAATTTTAATTAAAGCTGCCAATTGCAGCAGCACCACCCAAGATTGGACTCGGATCTCCTTCAGTTGACACCTTCCAGTGTATTCCCTTATGACTGAAGGGGGTGGTATCGATTTCACCTGGAAAGATGAAACAGAGAATGAATATGAGCAAAGGGAAAATGACCCCCAATCTGGCCCTGACAGGACAGATAAAAATTTCTTCCACCACGACCCTGTCAAAACCTGGCTTAGCAAGAAGGGTTTCTGTAACAGTGCTGCAGCAAGGAGAAGTGTTGTGTGTATTGTGTCGTTACAGTCGTGACTGGCTCTTCATGACCCCATGTCCATGGAGTTTACAGGAATATGGGAGTGGTTTGTCAGTTCAAAGCTCCAGTAAATAACTAAAATGTCTGCAGGATGGAGGTTAGGGACCCCAGTGTTTTTATTATCATTATTACCAGTTTCTACCAGAACAGACCTTTGGGACACACACACACAGACAGAGAGAGAGAGAGAGAGAGAGAGAGTCTCTGGGCGTTTATACACGACCCCTAAACTCCGCCGCAAATGGCTGCAAGCTCCGGAGCTTAAAAATGTTTCCCCACCAGCTCCGGAGTTTGCAGACAATTAAGTGCGACCACGCCCACTTAAGTGCGACCCAGCGCACTTTTCTTGTACCTGCTCTTGGGAGGTGAAAAATATTTGATGCGGATGTGCTGGGCTCTTCTCGCTTCTTTTTGTTTTTGTTTTTTGCCTCCCGGCCCTTTAAGAGGAACCAGGAAGTGACCGGGGCTCCCCCGGCAGCTTCCACCAGCACCGGGAGGTAAGGCTTTATTCTTTTGTCCCCTTTTTTCCTCCCTCCCCTCACGCAGCCAGCAGCCAGGAAGTACGGAGGGGTGGAGACGCACAAAGAGCGACAAACCCCTAAGATCTCTGGTCCGAATTTAAGGGGCCAGCGGATCTTAGGAGTCGTGTAAAAGCGCCCGAGAGATTTGTTTTTTTCTCGAGGCCTCTACTGTAGTTGATCTCTCAATAAGTGATGTTCCTGCCAAGTTCTTTGCACCCTCTCCTGGCAGTCTCTGGTGCCAGTTTTCCCGGTCAGAAGAGAATGCCATGATTCGCTCGCTGGGTGGCAGTGTTCCAGCACCACAATGCGCCTCTTTGTACAAATTAGAAAGAGAAGGACAAGCAACACCTGTACTCTGTTTTGTTCGTGTTCTTTCTTACTATGACATCAGTGTCGTATGGGGTAGCCAGAGGGAGAATTCAACACAAACAAGGCAAGAATTCTGCTTTGGTGCCACAGGCTGAAAATATAAAAGGACGACCTTGTTCACTAATTAAAATTGGGAAGCAACCCAGTGGGAGGTTGTCCTGCTTAAATCTCACTTATATTCGTTGAATTAAACGTGATCCTGCCCTTCCTCCATTGAGCCCAATGCAGTTCATACTATTCTTCCCCTCCACAACAGTCCTGTAAGGTAGGCCAAGCTAAAAGACAACAACTAGCCTAAAGTTATGTTACATTTCATGGTTCAGTGGAGTCTAAAATAAAAGCTGTTTTAATAGGATCTTGCAGAACCTGGCTAGTATCATGCAGGACCGAACGGTTGCCTGGAAGCACCAGCCGAAAGGAGAAAGTGATTCACTCATTCTTTGCATTACAAATATGGCTTATTAGTCACCCATCACAACACCCTCCCACCCTGACTGACTTCCTATCCAGAGAATAGCTCCAGCAAAAAGTTTCACAATTTCCATTACATTATATCAGGCAAAAATAAAGAAAAATTGAAAGAACACAAAAAAGCCCTTTAAAGACTCCCCTTCATGTTATATTAGCTTCTGGTCTTGTGAGCAGCACTTGCCCAAGAGGAAGGAGCAAGTGATCCATTGCTCACCCCTGTGCACATTGTTACAGTGATATGTATATTAAGAATTTCTAATCTCACCTATCTGTTCACGAAAACACAAGCCTAACATTTGGAAGTTAGTACTGAAAGAAACTGCCAACCTAGCAATTCAAAAGCATATAAATGCAAATAGATAAATAGGTACTGCCATAAAAAGCAGGAAGGTAAATAGTGTTCTTGGCCACATGGCCACAGACTTGCATAACACTGGCTCTTTGACGTGAAAACACAGATGAGCACCGCCCCTAGAGTCGGACACGACTAGCATGTACGTGCGGGGTAAGAATCTTTACATTTTTACTGAAACAAGTGAGGGGGGATTGTGCAATTAACAACAGACATTACCTCCAATATTGGATTATTGCTTATTTTTGTAGAAGAATTTTGTGATTGGCCAACAAATTACTGTAGTTAGCTATTCAGTAAATATGGTATGGCAGTTTAGATTAGTGATGGTGAGAAACTGGAGAACTGAAGTACTGTATATCTTACAGTTGACTGGTATGATGGTCTGGAAAATAGCAGTTAAGGGTCAGTTGACATGGAATATAAAATTTAGAAAGAGATTGTTAAAGAGAACACATTTGATGAAACATGACAAGATTTTATTTTTTAAAAAAATGTTGTATTACTGAAATATGAAGGCTATCTAGGCATACAATTGATAATGTTACTGTGGAAGAGTTATAAGGCATCATAATCAAGATTCAGGAGGAAATGTATCTCTGCTAGACATGGGTGCTTAACTGAGGTGATCACTTCACACACACACCCCAGCTGGATAGGCCGCTCACCTAACTTTGTGCGCTGCTGGGATCCTTCTTCTCTTGTGGTATGAGACTCCAGGCAGGAGCCTGACCAGCGCAGCTCACTCCTTGTTGGAGTTGGTTGATTGCCAGAGAGGGAGCCCAGCCCCGGCCTAGTTCCTGCCAGGAGTGGAGTGCCACTGGAGAAGAAGGAGCCCAGCGCCATGCAAGTCCAGTGAGTGGCCTAACTGGCCATGGGGGAGGAGGGAATGGAGACAGCTTCATATGAAGCTGTCATGTTGCTGAAGCACCTATGCCTAATCTCCACTTGTCCTGGTGGTGCATGGTCTAATTTTAGTTATGCTTTTTTAAAAATTGTTTTCATTTGTTCTAATTATGTCAACTTTATTGGGTTTTTTCTGTCGTGTTTCTATATTACAGTATAGCAATGTTATTTGAAAAATTTTAAAACATGAATAAAACGAAAAAAACTCTTCTGTTTCTGAGGAAGGAAGTCCTGTGTGTTTACTGTAGTCAAGAGCGACATGGCGTTTTGTGAGAACATGGGAAAAGTTATGCTTTTAGGTCCCATTCAAAGAGCATTTATGCCAAGTTCTGGTTTTGTGGCACCTTGATGAGCCAGCCAAGTAAAATGGTGGAATATCCATCAGACACATAAAATAGGTTCACTAATTGGCCCTTTAAAAATAAAATCAATAAGCTTCCAGCAGGGGACACTCCTATCACAAGAGGAATACAAGGATGAAGATGAGTAAGGCCTGAACATGGTTCTGCCCAAGAGAGGCCTTGGCATGAAGGTCAGGACTCCCTCCTGTCACCAGGGTCTCATTCAGCTCGCTCCATACAGCAAGGAAGGACTGTGAGTGGTTTCCTGGGTGACCGAATATGTGTGGCACTTGGCGGGGTGTGCCAACAGTTGACAACTGGTGGGTGAGATGGTGTTTGGAGGACTGGATGGAACTGCACAGTCGGGGTGGGTAAGTCCTCTGGGTTCCTCAAGATGTCTTTCTTTTTAGCTCATTTTGAGGTGCCCTTTGTGGTGTCAAGGATAAAGTGTTCTGCTTATATACCCCCCATAGTGCTGCCTTAAAGCATTGTCTGGGTGGTTTACAATTTATTTATGCAGTCTACACATTCCCCTTTCCCCCACCCCATGAGCCGGGTACTCATTTTACTGACCTCGGAAGGATAGAAGGTTGAGTCAACCATGAGCTGGTTACCTAGGATTGAACACCAGGTCGTGAGCACAGTTATAGCTGAAGTACAGCTGTTTAACCACTGCACCACAAGACTTTAACTTTGAACAGAAATGACATTTTCTCCACTCCATTGTAGAAGTGAATTTGTCTACTGCTGTTAAATTGTTTGTGTGATCAGCTATCACTGCTGTTGTGAACATGACTGTATTTACTTTGTAGCCATTCAAACCAGCAAAACCTCATGATCCGTGTTGGCACTGCAGACTTGTTGGGTCAGTTCCACCCTCTCTTCGCAGTATGCTGAGTTCCAGGTCTGCCTGCTCATTGCTGGTCCCCACCATGTGATGGTGTGAGAGCCCTTTCAGCAGTGAGTGCCCAGAAAGGCAGCATCTGGGATGCCCTTGGGTTAACCCTCTCCGGTCCTGTTTCATCAGACAAATAAATGAATAAAATCCCTGTATGCAGAAAGCTAGCAGGTCAACAAGAAGGCTAGGCAAGAACCTTATCATATGTGGGATGCTAATTTTATATACAGTACTTCTCTTTAAAAAATACAGAGGGTCATTTCAAAGCATGAGGCTCCAGTGGCACATAAACACAGGCTACCCGTAGCAGTCTATCTTATTAACTCATTAGGTTTATTTAATCATGCCTACCGCCTGTAACACAGTGGGCATCATAGCCAAAGGGAAATTATTATTTTTTTATTTATTTTAGAGTATTTTACCCCGTTTCTAAAGAAATGGGCACAACTTTCGTATTAGCTTTAATTGTGCAAATGCACTCCTGGCCACAGCTGTGACCTGGTCATCCAAGCTCAAGGATGAGTCCAAGAGCAGCCCCAAGCTGCGCACCTGCTTTTTCAATTGGAGGGTGACCCCCATCCAGTACAGGTTGCATCCCTATCCCTTGGTTCTCCCTTTCGACTGACCAGGAGCACCTCTGTCTTTTCTGGGTTTAGCTTCACTTTGTTCATCCTCATCCAGTCCATTACTGCAGCTAAACCCAGGTCTCCCACCTCCTCATTCAGCACCCTCAGCTCTGCCCCACACTGATCCATTATGATAGTTTCTGGTTCCAGACATCATCACTTCAAGCCCAATGTGCTGTTAAGCTCTCCCAGTGGCTGGGCTGTGGCTTAACAGCCTGCCTGGGATTTTGTCACTCGGCCTTATCAGAGTCCATGACCTGAGATTCCCTTTGGAGCCCGTGCACTAATTCTTGCCCACAGAACGCAGCAGTTTTAAGCTGTTCCAAAGCCGCCCTTCCACCTTTCCACAGGCTGAAGTACATGTCCCCTTTTTCTATTCTGGAGGGCAGGGGGAAAATGTGGATGAAGAAAAAGACAGCCCAACGCTGAAAATAAATGCAGAGCCAGTGATGTTCAGCATTTCTATCGCCTGGTGTAGACCACGTATCCTTATGAAATAAATCAATTTTCCAATGGCTGCCTAGGGTTGTAAAATGGAAATTGTATTCCGTTCCCTGCCCCCACGCCCACAAAAAAGAAAATATTCTTAGCATTATCATAATGGTTACAACTGGGGAATTTTCTGGAGGGAGGGGGAGTGGTAATGTTGTCAATTGTTTTAGGGGTAAAAAAACATGCAGTCAAAGGGCTACAAAGCATCCCTTACAAAGTCTCAAGGAAATCCTGAGACGCCACCCAGATTCCTTGTGGATGTTTGAGTGGTACAAGCATTTGGAGAGGATGAAGAACCTAATGACCTGAGCCAGGTCTGGGGTTCAAAGGCAATGTCTGAAGTTATGCCCTTTCTGCAGATGAGTGGTTGTGTGTTACTAGTCCACATGATCATATCTATGAATACACGTTTCATTCCAGGGCAAAATCTTAGTTCAACTGAAGTTCTGGTCACTTTACTTACTTACTTCAATTTAGCACCAAAAACTTCTTTATTTAGGATAGGAATGAAGAGATACATATCAGCTATCATTTGCTCTTGGTCAATACTGTTAAAAACTAAAACAGTAATCCAGGGTTAATACAAACTATGGTCTAATGTGATGTAAATACGGCTTCAGACAATGGTCATAGCGGTGGTGGTAGTGGTGATGCTGATGATGACGATGACAACAACAACAATTGGTACTGTGGGCTGGTAGTTTGACAAGGTCTTTATCTGAATAAGGACCCAAGTTGTTTAGCAACTTGGTCTTTAAGTGATAGATATATCTCTCTGCCTAATAAATTGGCAAGTTGGCCAATGGAAAGCAGACAGTTAAAATGTTTAGAGTGGCAAGAATACCTCAAGCACATCCTTTGTGATGACTGCTTGTCAACCATCAGCAAAAATATGGATTCTTTCCTCCCTTCGTTGACACTGTCGTAACAGCCATGCTGTTTTTCCCTCAATGCATTTATAGGCACACGGATTGCAGAAACTGCCCAAGCAGATAGGCTGTTCAACAGCTAGTAACCACTAGCCATCAAAGACCATATCAGTGGAACACTTGCACCCAATTCACTGCACAAAAGCCTTGAGAGAGGTTAATACTGCAGCCCAAACTCTGGTTGGTCTCTAGAATCTGCTGGTGCCTTAAATCAGTGTTTTTCAACCACTGTTCCGCGGCACACTAGTGTGCCGCGAGATGTTGCCTGGTGTGCCGTGGAAAAAATTGAAAAATTACTTTATATATAGTCAATATAGAAACAGAGTTAAATTTTTAAACATTTTCTAATGGTGGTGTGCCTCGTGATTTTTTTCATGAAACAAGTGTGCCTTTGCCCAAAAAAGGTTGAAAAACACTGCCTTAAATGAAACATCAAGTAAGGAGGGGGGAAAGTACTGTACGGCAAAAGAACAGAAGGGGGACCAGGGCCGAGAGCTACCATTTCAACCTTCCTCCCCCACCCCCCCAATCTGAAGCTTCCACTGCACAGAGCAGTCACAGGCTTCATACTTCCTCTATCAAAAAGCCACAAAAGGAAACGCCGCTTTGTGAAATGCACCACCAGTGAGTTATTGTAGGCTTTTTTTTTTTTTAGTTTTCTGGAAGGACTGCTGGTTTGAATAGGACCAGTAGACAGCCGTTGTGCTTCAGCAGAATGGCCTTCTGATGGAGTGAGCCGAGGACGATGGGATCCCGGATCAAGTAAGACCATGGGCAAGTTGATTCATGAGTAACTGGGGGGTGGATCAACCTGTTTAACCCGGTCAGTTTCACTGTTTTTCAGCTGGAGTTCTGACGGGCTGAAAGATCAGCCCCCATCACCAGTGATGCGATAGATTTCTCAAATGTTTTGTGAGGGAGGTGGGTCTGGAAGAGCCCTTACAATGGCTACCAAATAAGCTTGCTGGCGGGGCAACTTTTCCACTGTTGCACTGCTTTTACCAGCACTTCTGAAAATATTACAGACCCAAGCAAATCCACTTGCTGAACTGGGCCTGGTAGTGGCCCTGAAAAGGCTTAAGAGTTTCCTAAAATATCGTGGCTGATAATCTTCAGTGAGTGCAGTAAAAATAAAATAAAATTGTGGCAACCTGGACACAGAAAGTTCTCAGCTTTAACAACAGAGACCAGTGTAGGCTGTGGAAACTCCCACAGGACATCTGTTTGAGTCTCTCTTTGCTTTCTCCCACAGGCAAGCAAAGACTTTTTATCTTCAGGTTGTCTTTTTTCTCAGTGACTGGCTGCCTAAGACCTGGTGTGCTGTTTTTTGTTCTTTTTGGGGAGAGGAGCTATTTGTTCATCCCCCTCCCCTTTCCCGTTTTTATATTATTTGTTTTTAATATTGTAAGACACCTTTGGGTCCTCATTAAAAGACAAGTGGGTCATAACAATTTAAAGAAACAAACAAACAAAATGGTGGCCCTCCCATGCTAAGGCTCATGGGAATTATGTTGGACTATAATTTCCATGAGCCCTAGACAGCACAACCAATAAAGATTGAGAATGAGAATTGTGGCCTATCAGTGTCTGGGAGGTCACCCATTGCCCATACCATGTTGCAAGCACTGGGTGATCCAAGCCAAGCCTTGGAGGAACAGCAGTGACTGTAGGGGTCAGGAACCAGGGGTAGGGATTGGAGGGGTTGACAACAGCTGTTTATGAAGCTTCCATTCCTTAACTCAGATCCCAGGTTCTACTAGGACCTATTTCAGCAGGCAGGTAGAGAAGGTGGATGGAGGAAAGTGTCTCCCCTTCAGCCCAGACCCGGAACAGTCAGGAATTCATTAGTTGCAGATATATTAAGAGAACTGCAGCTGGGACTTTTAGCACACCGGCCATATTGTTTACTCTTGAGGTATGGGGCCTCCATGGTAGGATTTCTTTAAACGTTTTCATCTGATTATTAAAACCATGGGAAACTGCTGCACCTGCTGTCAAACTACTAGCCATAAGCACACACGTGCACGTGTGCGTGCACGCGCGCGCACACACACACACACACACACACACACACACAAGCACGCGGTCACCTGCTGTCAAACTACTGGCTGTAAACAAACAAACAAACAAACACACAAGCAAATGGTCAGTAGCAGCACCAAACTGAAGGGCACACTTCCTGCCTACCCTCTTCAGCAGGTGCTTCCCTTCCTGCCTGCCCCCGATTGCTAGGTGTGTTTGAAGAAAAGACATTTTCCCAGTCCAAATCATCAATCAAATGGAAATTTAAGTAAGGCTGCTGTAGTCCTGACTACTGTATACAGAAAACTGAGATGGGATTCACCCATGCAAAATCTTCCCTCTTCTCCTACCCCACCCCACTATGTGTAATTTTCTGGGGTGACTGACCATATTTATTGTCCACTTTGGCAAGTGGTAGCCATTCTCCAGGTGCCTTCTGCCAGCTATGGTTCGGATACCCCCCTCTTCATCAACCAGGCCAGCAGAGGGTTAGGCGGAAGAGAATAGCCCCCTCAGATCTCCACCACACAGCAAATGATGTGCGCCCTTCCTCCCTCCTTGCCTGAACGTCAGCATATATATACTGTAGACCCTTTCAACAGTCTCAAAAGTGTTGCATCACTAACACAAAAAAGCGAAACAAACAGTCCGTCGTGGCAAGGAGTGTTCGCAGACTGAGGAAGGAATTGGGTTATATTATAACAACCCGGTCTCCTTCAGACTCTGATTAGAAGGGAAAGTGGCCCTGCCTGGTTTGCATTTCAAAGGTTATCTTGAGCACGATCTGTTTTTAATCTCTCACTTGCGCCATCCTTCCGTTCACACTGGAGATGTTGGTTCTCCTGTGAGGAAGGGTGCGCGCAAGGCTTTGGGCTGCTGGCTTGCTCGCGTGCAAGGCTTCCTCGTGTACACGTGCCCGGTTTACTCGCAAGTAAGGAGGCATCAGCAGCAGCAGGACGGCGGGAGGAGTGGCGGGAGGGGGAGACAAAAGAGAAGCAGCTCTCCCCTCACTTGTCGCCTTTCGCCTCATGGGGGGGGCAGTGCTGCCTTGGGGCAACGCCCATGGGGATGGCATAACCCCCCCTCCGCCTTTTCTCCCAGCTGTCCGTCAGCCAATTGCAATGCCTTCCCTTTTTTATCTCCCCAAGTTAAAGTAAGTGGTGTATCTAAAGATCAATGCATCGATCTAGCAAGACATTAACATTTCACTGCTTCAGTCAGTTAGGGATTTTTTTTAAAAAAAATAGACAAAAATAGAGGAGATTCCTCCCCACTTCCTTTTGATGTCACAACCCACCTGTTACACACTATAGCAGGGGTGGCGAGTCTTTGGCACTCCAGATGTTTTGGGCCACAACTCCCACAGTCCCTTGTCATTGGCAATCTAGGCTCCAAATTCTGGGAGTTGTGATCGAAAACATCTGGAGTGTTGAAGGTTCGCCACCACTGCACTATAGAGTTGTTTTTTCAGTTAACACTGCCCCACAGCTCCATTGGGGTGCAAACTAGCTGCACAACGGGGTAATTAGGATTGTGCTAAATTATACCAAATATTTATTTATTTATTTATTCATTTAGAATATTTTTGCCCCGCCTTTCTCCTTGGAAAAGGACCCAAGGCGACTTACAATACTGAGGGACAATATACAGCCCAGAACATGTAAGACATACAGTGGTACCTTGTATAAAGGAATTAATTCATTCCAAATGAAATTATGTTAAGCAAATTTTCCTTTATACAAATTCCCATAGGAATGCATTGAAAACTGTGTGATCCCATTTTTATGTTGTACGGATTCACCCCATAGACAATTATGTTAAGCAAATTTCCCCTATCTCCGGAATTTTTATGTTGTACAAATTTTATGTTATATAAGCTGTTTGTTATACAAGGGTCCACTGTATTCAAGTTTAAGAACAGGGAATTAGAAGAAGCATCTTACAACATTAAAAGGCAACATTAAAGATAAAAACAGCATGCGAACAATTAAAAGGAGAAAAAAAAAACATCCCAGAAGCCCCTCACACTGTGCCAGAAAAGAGCGGGACAACTCTGAAAGGGATGGCTTGACCTAAGTAGGAACATGTGTGGACAATGCAATTTGGTCATATCCTAGTCCTAGACATACCAACAGCGATCTAAATACTGGACAGCCCCATAACCCCATCAAAACAATGGTACTGTAATTCCCTCCTCCTGCCCCAAGAGAGAATGGCAAGATTTCACTCATATGGTAGAAATGAAAAGGAGACACGTCAGGAGCCTTATATACAGCAAGGATGAGGCACTCTCCCAATACAGTATGGTGAAACCACAACTCCCAGCATTCCAAATCACTGACCATGCTGGCTTGTGGTACATGATGGGACTTGTAGTCCAACAACATCTGGAGGGCCACACATTCCCCACTCCTGGTTTAGGCTGAGAGGCTCAATATGTATTTGAATGCTAAATATTAGTAGTTCTTGGGACTGAGTTTGCTTCTATTATCTGCAATGCTGTTAAGCCATGTTAAGGTTAGATGAAAATGTTTGAAACAGACACAGAATCTTCATCTGGCAGCTTTTACTTAATCCATAACAGGGTCCCCCACCCTGAGTAAAGGTGAACCATTATTGTCTCAGTGGAAAGAGCATGAACAGTGCAACACAGTGGTAAACAGCCAAAATTGAACAGCTGGCCTCAGTTCACTCGCTTAAACAGGAGCACAACACTATGACATCTTTACTTCCACTCCTGTAGACAGTGGCTCCAACTCACTCTGCTTTTTTATGCTATATGAAGTGTTTCCATCTGAGAACACTCTTCAAATTAATGATGCTTCAAAGACTGTAGTTTCCCCAGAGCTAGGAGCATCTGCTTTTTAAGACGACAACTCCCACAAGCCTTGCCAGTAGGTACCAGTAGGATTGTTGGCTATTGTAGTCTAAAAAGCCGCCATTCTATACTCCGGTCATTGTTTAGAGCGGTTATGGGTTCAATTATTCCTCTTGTTTCTCCAGGGAAAATCCACAGAAAATATTTGATCTCTTCTTTGAGGCTGCTTGTTCTACTACTGAAGATGATGGTGAGTCTTAGCTGTGATGGGTAGAAATGCTTTAGCAAGATGGTGAGTCACAGGGGCAACCTTGCCATTAGGTGGAGTGAGGTAAATGCTTCAGGTGACAGATGGAACTGTTTTTTTCTCCAAAGCCACCAGCTATTCCTCTCTTTTGTCAAGTGACCTGTACTCCTTCCCTAAACAAATCTGATGTCTCCAGGTATATTGGAGGACCTTATTCCTTTACCATTTCTGAACAACAATTCAGCAAGCAAGCAAGCAAGCAAACAAAGAAACAAGTCGGTCCAATCAGTTTTCTTGTCCGTCACCTCAAGATCACTCCTGCTCAAGGGAAAACACACATTGTGTATGAGTGTTGGGGAGCAACCCTTGTCTGTGTTGGGGTGTTGACCAAAGTTAAAGCTTCTTCAGTTTTAGCTGGGTTGCTTCTTCACCTATATCTTAGCCCATATCTGTACCTTTTCTCCTTGGA
Organism: Phrynocephalus versicolor; assembly: GCA_023846285.1. NCBI lineage: Eukaryota > Metazoa > Chordata > Lepidosauria > Squamata > Agamidae > Phrynocephalus > Phrynocephalus versicolor. Next base: position 43,798 of record JAHTLZ010000155.1, read on the forward strand.
AAAGGACCCAAGGGTTCAGGTCAGGATGGGCTCATCCAAACTGGAGAACCCGAACTTCCCTGAGCCAACACACTTTTTTGTGACTTAACAAACTTTCCTGGTTCACTTTCCTCACATCTATAGCCTGCCCATGAACCAATTTATGATTTGGTTGGGGAAAATTCAGAAATTTGTGGTTCAGTTCATGGACTTTGCCAAACCAGGAACCAAGATGAACCCCCATTTTGCTGGTTCGAACCCATCTAATCAGAACCGATAATCTCTAGGGAGGCATGTCCAAAGTCAGGCCCGGGGGCCAAATGCGGCCCGTTTACAAATTTTGAGCGGCCTGCAGCCTCTTCGCCCCACCAGCTCAACCTGTCATGCATCCCTGCCAGCTGGCCCTTCCCCATACTGGATGGAGGCATCAGCTTGCAGTTTTATGTTTTGCCCGCTTTCCCTGCCTCTGTCCACCACCCCCTCCCCAGCCTACCTGCCCCCGGCTCCATTGCTGCTGTGTCATCCCTTCTTCCTTGCATGTTATAGAGACTTGTCCGAAGCCCAGCCCCACTGTTAGGAGCTGCCCTGTTTTAAATTGGGAGAAAAATTGTTTTCTCTACATTCAGAGGTGCCTTGTCCTTCGCTGTGTTAAAAATACACTAAACAGATGACAACCCAAGGCAGACTTTGAGCCCTTTGTGGCCTCTGAGGTGAGCACGGAAAGGCACCTGCACTTTTTTCGCCAAAGCTTTTACCATGTATGATTGAAGATGTCCAAGAGCAACCTCGAACGAATGTCGGGCAGAGCTTGTTTGGCAGGCACACCATTCCGTTTGCAACCTAAGGAAAATAAGAAGATGGCATTCACTGCCTCCCGTTCCATGTACTAAGCTATCCAGGCTGGCAGTGGGTGATGGGGCAGCATCTTCCACCATGTTTGAAGGCAGCAGACAAGTTTAGAGGCAGGGGCAGTCTGTGTGTGTGTGTGTGTGTGTGTGTGTGTGTGTGTGTGTGTGTTGTTTCGTTACAGTTGTGATTGACCCTTCATGACTCCACGTCCATGGAGTTTTCTTGGCAGGAATACTGGAGTGGCTTGCTACTTCCTATTCCAGGTGCCTACAGAACCTCGTATTCCCATCCAAGTACTAACCAGGGCCGACCCTGCTTAGCTTCTAAAATCAGGCAAGATCGGACATGCTTACTATAATTGGCACCTAACTTTCTCCTCCAACATATTGCTACCGGCAGCATCTGTTGCTGGAGGCCACTGCCCCCCTCTGCTTATTGGTAGAGCCGCCTTTGCTCAGTGGTCTGTGCATAAAAGCAGGCTATCAAGATATCTCATTTCCGTCACCATTCTTTCTATTTCTAACGAGCTCTGAGCACCCCTAGTGAATGGTGCCCAAAAGCACCCCTCCCCTTCTTCCTGCAGTTATCTCCTGATGGCTTGAGAGAGCAGTCAAGTGGTTGTTAAAAATAAGAAGAGGAGAAGAGGGGAACTGGAAATTGTCATCGAAGCAGTGCTACCAAGAGAAGCTGCCTTGCATGCAAAGCCCCGCCCCTGCCCAAAGACAACGCAAGGAAGCACGAAGCCCTGTCATCATCTGCTGCCAGACTCTCTCCTTCCTGTATGTGTATGCACAAGAGCACATTGGTTAGTTTCCGGAATGGAAGTGATGAAAGCATGCCTGTTGCCTGGAAGGCTAACTCTGAGGCACAGCTGCCACAGTGCTGCACTCTTTCATACAGACCACAGAAAAGATACCAGTACTTTTCTGGACTGCGACGCCCAGAGATAGCTGTGCTGACTAATGTGCCCCCCTTAAAAGTACCTGTTCTAATTTCTGTTGGGTTGTTACTTTTCCTGCACTGAGTGACGGCACTGAAAATGCCTGCCAGGTTGGAGCAGTGCTGATGCCTGGCTGAAATTAAACCATTTATTTTGCAAAACATGCTGACCCTCATGTGTCTGTGTAATGAATATATACAATACACTTCTCTTTACATACTATGAATGTTTTTACTCTAGCGTTTCTTCATTTGGGCTTCCATGACTCCAAAGGGAGAACAGAAGCAGCACTTTCCAGCTTTTCACATATTAAAAATACGGAAATATAATGCTTTTGTACCTTAGTATTACCTCACCATCTTTACTGAATCTTCATTTGCACATTACTGGAGCTCCTTGTTTGCTCGCTGAATCAACTGTATTCCCATAATCTGCAAAAAGCAGTCCTATAGTGCAGTACTGTAGTCCCTAACTTTGGGTCCTTAGATGTTCTTGGACTACAACTCCCAGGAATCCTGGCGGGCACTAGCCAGGATTCCTGGGAGTTGTAGTCCAAGAACATCTGGGGACCCAGTGCTGGGGAACCACTGCTAGAGTGACGTTTCGAGGAATCCAACACGAGATTCTCCAAAAATTCCGGGACCTGTAGTCCATAAATCCAAATTTTGCATATGTAGATTTTGCCTCAGTCATTATCCTTGAAGAGAGGACTTGAACCACAGCAGCCCTGCTGGCGCTTCCTAGACCACCCCAAGCTCTGTTTCCAATATGAAGCCACTGGGAAGTTATTCTGCGTTTGAAAGGCTGAACTCTGCTCTCTTTCTCTGTGCAGATCCTCAAGTGCTCAGGCAGTTCCCACAGGAGTTCGAGGACCAGGTCTGTTCTCTTTTTTTTAAAAACATCAGCACCACCGCCACAAGTGCTTGGCGTTTCCAAGGTCACCACAAGGCTGTGCTAGAGCGGCCATCTTGGCTCTACCATTCTTTGCACCACTTTAAAAACAACAGGGGCCATGAGAACAAGCCAGCATCCCGCAGGATCTTGGCTTACCAATGAATTGGCCTGTTGCTGGGGGACATGGCCTGCTTGTTTTGGAGGGCTCCTTCTTGCTGGTTAAATAGTCCTGCTAGGCCTGGTGGGCTGCACTAGTGTCTCCAGCTGACTTATGAGCCACACTAGTGTTGTTGTTGCTGAAATAGCCTGAGTGCTACCAAGGTTCCCAGCAACACAAAGCCCTATATGAGACAACTCAGCGCCCTTGAAAACTAATTGAGTAGAACATTTCCTTTCTTTCTATTAAAAAAAAAAGAGAGAGAAAAATATTTTGTTTGGCCACTTGTGACATATTTCAACAACAATGTTCCAGCAGTAGCAATAGCAAGACTGTGGCAGTCAGTGGTACTCCCATGGGTTAGGGTGGGTGGCTGGGGATACGGCCCACACTTGGACTATATCAACCAGACCTTGTTGGAATCTAAACCATGGCTGCTTGAACAAAGAAAAAGAACAAAGCCTGGCTTAAAAAGCTAGCTTGGTAGGGGCTCAACCAGCCAGGAACCTTGGTTCAGAAAACATCCTCAAGCCTTGTGTTTCTGATTAGTTGTCACTGGTGTTCAAGCTTTGAGTGTTGTTTGCAAATCATGATTAAACTAACAAGAAAACAGACTTATTCTGCAGCAACGACTGGAACAGCTTTATTTATAAGCCACAACAGTGACTAGCTGGTAACCCAGAAACGGACAATGCAGGGTTTTTCTTTTTATTGTCCTCTCCCAAGTGGGCTGGGAGAGGAGGATGGAGCTGTTGGGCAGGCTGATCATATTCGATGGTCAGCACAGAGACCAGGCGCACAGGCAAAATGGAGACAAATATTCGTTCATCCTCCACCTGTCTTATGACTTGCCAAGAGAGAATTCCTTGTCCAGTACAGCTACCAGATAATCTTTAAGATGACAGGTTGCATTAAGAGCTCGGAATGGAATTAAAGGGGGAAAAAGGGGGTAGAGGCAGTGTGGAGTAGTGGTTAGGGAGCAGTGGTTTATGTCTTGGGAGAGCCAGGTTTGTGTCTTCACAGTGAACCATGATAATGTGGGAAGGAGCTGCCCTGGGTTCAATGGAAAAAAAGACAGTCATAAATGCAATGTCTAAATAATCAACAAACAAAAAGGAAGCACGAATGGACACTCTAGCATCCCTGAGTACGCTACAGGGTGACTTCATGACCAACAATGCAGGAAGTGTTCCAGGATTGGGACAGTGAGGCTCACATTATTTTCTGTTGACTACGGGATGTAGAAGTCAATACGAATCAGTCTGGAGTTTTCTCCCACTCTGTGAATCTTTTTTTCCTGTGGTGCTCCGGCCTCTACGTGTTTCAGCATAAAGGTCATGTTGCTTCAGACAGTGTGATTGCTTGGACTGAGGCAGCTTCATGGCTCAGTGGGCAACCCTAAGCTGGTTGTCCCAGCTTCCTTGTTCAAGGCATCCCTTGTCTCCAAACTGTTTTTTATTATTATTATTATTATTATTATTATTATTATTATTATTATTATT
>JAHTLZ010000155.1:48128-69551 GCA_023846285.1 Phrynocephalus versicolor
TTGCAGCTTGTCAGAATAACTCTACTGCAACTGTGCCTCCTGGAAATCTGGATAGCTATTATACAGTTGCTTTGCAAACAAGGTCCGATTGTGAATTTCCTCCTCTCTCTGCTGACTCATGTTTGCTCAGCTGAATTCCCCCAGCAAATACAACTTCCCAGGTGAGATTTTACAATGGATGGTGTAGCATGCCCCCCCCCCGCTGTCTAGTCACACCCAGATAAGCAAGAGGGAGGATTGCATACCTTATAGGCAAACAACGGAAGGGGGAGACCTTATACTAACTCAAGGGAATCTTTGTTGACATTAACAGAACAAAGGAAGTCCAGATTAACAGTGCTAAGTCCAATTTAACAGTGCTAGCCATTATTTAGCTGCCTAAATGCCCTAAGCACATCCGATCTCTCCTGATTCCGGAAGCTAAGCAGGGTCAGCCCAGGTTAGTACTTGGATGGGAGACCACCAGGGAATACCAGGTGCTGTAGGCGCCTGGAGTAGGAACTTGCAAACCACTCCAGTATTCCTGCCAAGAAAACTCCATGGACATGGGGTCACGAAGAGTCAGTCACGACTGTAACGGCACAACACACACAGCCATTATTTAACATCAGAGTTGAAGTACCCAGTGTGGTGAAATGGATTAAATGATGGATGAGGACTCAGGAGACCTGGGGTTGATTTCTGATTCTGCCATGGAAAGTTATTGGGGTGGGGTAGGGTGGGTAAAATCTCTCCTTAAATACTTGACTTTGAAAACCCTGTTAGGGTGGCTTTTGAATAGATCAATCCTGTCTTGGCCACAGATAAGAAGAATAACTTCTCAGTAGGCAAGAAGGTCCCATTTCAGTATTTCTGTCTTCTTTTCCTTTAGCATTTGTCCCACTTGGTGGCGGGGTCCAGTAGACAGATCCATTGTTTTTTAATGCTAGTTTTTTTTAAGGGGGTGGGGAGTTCTGCCTGGTATTCCCAGGCAGTAACCCATCCAAATACTAACCAGGCCTGACCCTGCTTAGCTTCCTGGATCTGACGAGATTGAGCTTCAGGTTGGTAAGGCTGCTGTGGCCATTTCAGTATTTGTGTGTTCCGCCTAACAAATGTTCCATATTAATGAAGTTCCTCTTTCCTTAGGAATCAATCCAGATGCTGCCCAGGTTTTGTTTCCCATTTGACATAGAAAGGTATGCAAAACCCTGCAAAAATAAGGGCTTCCCTGCTAACCCAGGCATCCTTTCTACCGCTCAGAGCTTCCTCGATTCAATTTAAGGCTATCAACATTTCTGAGGAATAATAGGTTTGCCTTGTTTTTTCAGATCAGACTACCATTTGCAGCGCTAACAGTGAACAATTTCAAAAGCAAAGAGAGGGTTCTGCCCCCTTTAATTCAGAAATTAAAGGCGGGGCAGCGGGGGATGGCGGGGGATGGCAACGGGCATGAGGGGTGGGCGGTGATGGGCGCGGGTGGGCGGTGGCGGGCAGCGATGGGCGGCTGGCGGGCAGTGGGGGGATGGACGGCGGTGGCCAGTGGTGGAGGGGGTGGAGGGGGGCGGCAGGCTGTCCAGCGCCCTCTCTCCATTTTGGCACCCTAGGCAACTGCCTAGTTCGCCTTAATGGAAGCCTCGGCCCTGGGTGTTTCCTCCATATACCATGCGTAATTTAAAACAACTCTCCAGCTTCTGCTTAGAAATGAAGCACAAAGCTTTTGTCTTCTTGGCCCTACTATATAGAACATACTTCACCCTCAGATGTGTCTGTTCAGGAAATTTAAACAACAGCTTCCTGCCTCTGACCTAATAAGCTGTTGCACATGAAAAGATATGTAATAATAAACTGATCCCCATTTTGCAACCCCTAGTTCTAGTTATTTTTAGATAATTTATTGGGTGTTCTCTTCCGCGCTGCTTCTGTCTCCTCTTTTTACACTGTTCTCCCATTTCCCGTGAAGGATGAAGGAGAGCCCCACGGTCCAGCATTTCACGTTTGCCCTCACTGACATGGAGGGGAAGCAGCGCTTTGGTTTCTGCCGATTGGCCGTAGGCCTCCACAGCTGCCTCTGTATCCTCAGGTAAGGTGGTTCACTCTTGTTTAGCTTTGGGTATTTGTACACGACCCCTAAACTCCGCCGCAAATGGCTCCCAGCTCCGGAGCTTTAAATTGTTTCCCCACCAGCTCCGGAGTTTACAGATAATTAAGTGCGACCACGCCCACCTAAGCGCGTCCCAGCGCACTTTTCGGGTACCTGCTCTCCGGAGGTGAAAATTCCTGATGCGGATATAACGTAGTGACTGCCGGGCTCTCCTTGCTTCTGTTTGTTCTTTTTTTGCCCCCCGCCCCTTTAAGAGATTTGAATGCAGTGCCGGGACTGCAGAACGGAGGTGAGCGGCATTCTTTTCTTCCTTTTTTTCTTCCCCCCCTCACATAGCCAGCAGCCAGGAGTGCGGAGGAGGTGGGAACGCAGGAACAGCAACAAACCCCTAAGATCTCTGGTCCGAATTTAAGTGGCCAGCGGATCTTAGGGGCCGTGTGAAAAGGCTTTTTTTCTCATGGGAAATCTTTTTTTTTAAAAAAATCAAAGGAGCCACGAAATAGAGGTTTGAAAACAGACATCTGGATTGAGTAATGCTTTTATTGGATTATTGCCAAGTTATAATCAATGCAAGCTTTTGAGGCCTCCAAGTTTTTTTTTAGAAGAGATGTTATACTAAGGGTGTGATCACATGGAGAAATATATCAGCTTCTGGACCTCTTGTGATCTTTTCACCCCAGTGATAATGGGATGTATGGGGAAATATGCTCTAGGTCCATGTCCAAGGGAGATCTTTTGGGTTCAGCAGCAAGGCTAGTACATTTTAGGGCAGAGCTGGAGCAATTCTTTGATAGATGGATTGATCAATTTAAAGGAGATTGTTCCGTGCAAAGTGACCTTTTCCAGTGTGACCTTTCCTGCCATCTGATCTCATCTCACTGGGGGGGGGGTTAAAAAAATTTAAAAGAGGGCCTAGAGACAAAAAGATCTACCATAGTTGGATGCCATGTCACTGTCGTTGAAGGCAAACTGGCAAAGCAAAATGGAGATGGTCAACCCAATGCAAAAGGCAGGTGTTGGTGCACAATCGTACAATTCCTTGCCTAGCTGTAGGGTCAAAAACATGCCTGTGCCCCCTGTACAGTCGTGTTGTGTAGTGAAATGGTTCCCACACTGTGCAATGTGGCACCCCAGGGGCTGCCAACCCCAGCCAGGGGCAATGCAAAATCTTCAGAAGTACATCTCCCCCTCACACCTGAGGTTTCTTTTTGGGGGAGTCTCAGGCAGTGGCCAAGAAGTCAAAGAAGCCTTGAGTTGAATTTTTTTTGAGAACCACTGATCTAGTGTTAAATTCGGAAATTCAGGCGCTCATCATGATAGCTTGCATGCAAAGACTACTCTCCTCCCCCCCCCCCGCCCACCACTCCAAGTAAAAAAATGGAGGGTGTGGGATTAGTATGTATCAACTGATGAAGAGTGGGCATTTTTAAAGCCAATTAATAGCTCTTAACTGCCCCATTTGAGACTAAACTCTCTTCAAATGCTTTGTTTTAAGTGCAAGCAGGATAAAACATAGTAGAATATTGTTCCTTGGAAAATCAAGTTCTTTCTCAACTATCTGAACTACAGAGAGAACTAACAGTTGGTGGGTAGTCCCTGCTAGTTTGAAAGTCCAGAGGCTTTGACCCAGGCCACAGTATGGCCTCTGTGGATCCTTCTGTTGCTTTGGTGAGGCGTGCATAACTAGCTCATAACAGAAAACGAGGTTGTGGCATAGTTAACCAAGCAAAGGTTGAATGTACAGGTGGGCTTTATCATGCTAGACACACATCCAGAAGCAATTTTGAGAAATTGGTACTCAGGATAGAGTTGTAGGGTGTGAGCAGTCTTAGCAAAGTCAAGAGCCATGTTTCAGATCTGCAAGCGGCTTACTCGGCAGCTACACTTCTAGGGAGAGAGGCATGGCCAAAGAGGCTCATTTGCATATTTTAAATTATTATTTTAATACCGTTCTTATGTATTATGCATATGGCTACAGCAGCTTTTTGTTGGCTGAAAAATCATTTCCGCTAAAAATGAAGAAAGCTTAAGTACAAACACAAACACACACACACGCACACACACACACACTAGGAGTCAAAAGAAGAGTACTGTAACAAAAAATAAGAATTGTTGTGGGAATGGGGATGGCTTCAGAACAAAGCCAAATTTGCCCACATACCCCAAGAGCTAGCTAGCTAAATAATAAATAAAAATGAGTATATTTAAATTTTTGGAAGTGTTGGAAGGAGCTCATAAATGCTGTGGGACTAGAGACTTCGCCCTCCGGTGCTGCTTTCTGCTGGATGAATATACTGTATGATATGAAGGGGAACATTTATAGGAAGCTGTCTCTCATTGAAGCGGAATCTTGGTCCAGTCCAGCCCAGTACTTTTGACTTTCTGACTGGTTTTCCAGGGTTAAGAGTGAGTACGTGTCCTCTTTTAGGGAGGACAACCTTCCATTTCAAAAAGTTGTCAGAGGCCACCTTTCCATCTTGACAATGTCGTCCATCTGCATGGCGGTACAGCCGACATCTCATTGGGAAGATCAGGAGCCATAAGGAAGGAGGATCAGGGAGCTTGATATTACTCCATCATTCACGGCAATCAGCTCCTGGATAGCCAGCAGAGCAGGGACACTTGTCACCCAACTCCCACCTTTCTCAACTAAATAAGAATCACTGTAATTATGTTTAAATTATAAACAAAATCGTGTCTGATTTTGCATCTGTACATGTAAATTAGCATCTGCTGTTTTGTTTGTTTTATTTATAGGTCACCTTTCTCCCAGCAAGGGCACCCAAGCTGGCTCACAATATTAAAATGTTTGTTCTGGGCATATTTTTGCCCCCTCCGGCCCTCCTTCTTAGCAAAACATGACTTTCTTCTAGGTGTGTGAGTAGTGACCCTCCTAGAATCAATATGGGAAGAAAACATTCAAATCCACAGTGTTTATTAACAATAGGAAGCTTGTCAGAAAAGAAAGCTCTGGCAACCATGTATTTCTTTTAAAAAACTGGGTTATGTATTTAAAAGATCAAAGGATCTTCCCATTTTGGATTTCACTCCCCACCCCCTTCTTTTCACACGACCCCTAAGATCCGCTAGCCACTTAAATTCGGACCAGAGATCTTAGGGGTTCGTTGCTCTTCCTTCCTCCCCACCACTCCGCACTTCCTTGCTCCTGTCTGCATGACGGGAGGGAGGAAGAAAGAGAGGAAAAAATGCAGGCTCACCTCCGAAGCTGCCTGGAGCCCCCGTCCTCGTCCTGATTCCTTCTCTTCTGTTTGTTTGTTTTTTTTGCCTCCCGCCCCTTCTCTTAAAGGGGCGGGAGGCAAAAAAACAAACAAACAGAAGCGAGGAGAGCCCCGCACTGACCAGATTAAATCTGGACCTGGGGATTTTCACCCTCCCCGAGCAGGTACAAGAAAAGTGTGTTGGGACGCGCTTAGGTGGGCGTGGTCGCACTTCATTTCCTGCAAACTCTGGAGCTGGTGGGGAAACAATTGTAAGCTCCGGAGCTTGCAGCCGTTTGCTACAGAGTTTAGGGGTCGTGTACAAAGGCCCGGAAAAGGGGATAATAATTCTGATCGATCTTATCCAGGTTGCTGGAAGGACGGTGGGCTAAACTAAGGCATGTGTGAAGCATGGGAGACTTCAGAGCTCTCTCTGCGTTCTGAATTTTATTCACCTTCATATTGCAGATGGGAGGGGTTGTCTTTCTAGAATCTAGATAGTAAGAGCTAGACTAGAGGCTTCTAGGTTCACTGCTTTAGTCCCTTTGCTTCTCTACAAAAGTTGATAGGATCTTCCCGATACACAACATTTGCATGTGAAATCAGTGTGATTCCTTTTGCAGTTATTTGCCCTGGTTTGAGGTTTTCTACAAGATCCTGAACTACATTGCAGAGAATTTAGTCAAGGGGCAGGTAGGTGAGCCTGGGAATCCTGATTCCCTTTCAAATGCTTTTGCTATATTATTATTGACCTTTATTCCTGCTTCTAGTTTGACTCAGTCTGTGCCTTTTTTGTCTCCTACACCAGTTCAAACAGTTGGATGAATTCTTATCAGCACTGCATGCCCACCCTGTGCCTAATCTAGGCAGTCCCATCAGCCTGGAATTTGTACGTATTCATTCCCCCCTGACATGGGAATAGCTTCTATCACCTGCATGCTAGACTACACATGTCATAAAGGCAATTGCCTTTTTTTAAAAAAAATCACCAAGTAGAAGGACTTTTTCTGAAACTGTATTCAGCAGCTCTTTGGGAGGCTGCAGCAAAACAGGTGCAGCTGCTCCTTGTGCCACAATACAGAACACATATCATCAAGAAAACAAAGTAGGCTTGATCTTAAATACTTTCCATTTGTTATGCAGAATTTTAAAACAAACAAACCATAAATCACATTTACAAGAGCTGAGCAGGGCCATTGGATGCCACTCACTCACAGGCTGGTCATGGATCTGTGGTGACTTGAGAGCAGGTAACAAGAAGAAGTAGAGTTTGGGAAGGGGTGCTGATCAACAGGGTCAAAGAAGTTTTGGACTGGGTTTAACTATTTCTTCCCTTACTGCAGTTCTGGGGGTTGGGGGTGGGGATGATCCTTTTTGTCAAGTTGGAATATGCACTTGGAGAAATTCTCCCATTTTTACCTTCATCCAGGTGCGTTTATCTGGAAGTTGAGTCATGGCAACTGAACTTTTCTTGAGAGATTGAAACGTTTTGCTGCTCATCCAAACAGCTTCGTCAGTCTGAGGAAAGCTAGTTGTGAACAATGGCCTAAGGAGCTAAAACCCATCAAGTATGGGTTGTCAGCTGTCGCCTTGGTGGTGGAGGCGTGAAGTATTTTTTATTTGTCTGAGGATTGTTGAAATCACTCCCTGATAAGTAGCAGATGGGTCTACTTGCCACTTATCAGGCAATGATTTCAACAGTCCCCAGACAAATCAAAAATGCTTCACGCCTCCACCACCAATAGCGAATGACCCATACTTTATGTGTTTCAGCACTTTAGGCCATTGCTCACCTAAAGGCCTATTGAGACTATTGTCTACCTAACGAGCCTATTCAGGCCATTGTCCACCTAATGAGCTTATTTCTGACCAGGGTGACATGAGGTCAAAGTGGACTATAAAATGGAGGACTTGCAACTAGCTTTCCTCAGACTGACGAATGAGCAGCGAAATGTTTCAATCTCTCAAGAAAAGAAGTCCAGTTGCCATGACTCAGCTTCCAGATTGCCTGAATACTGTATTGTACTTCATGGCTGAGAGATGCTGATTGTATTAAGTGGCAATTCGAGTAGCCCTGTTGAATCCGTGGGGGATTTGGGGAGTCAACTCCACTGTAAGTTCCTTGGATTCAATAGCAGTTACAGCCTCCGTGCTTAAGTGGATTTCAAGCCCTGCCTCTGAGAAAGTGGAGCATAATTCACAAAAAGCTCACGCTGAAATAAATCTCTTTGCTTAAAGATAATCAGAATACAGTGGTACTTTGTATAAAGGAACTAATTCATTCCAAATGAAATTATGTTAAGCAAATTTTACTTTATACAAATTTCCTATAGGAATGCATTGAAATCAAAGTAATCCCTAATCGCGACCATTTTTATGTTGTATGGATTTGCCCCACGGGCAATTCTGTTAAGCAGATTTCCCCTGTCTCCAGAATATTTTATGTTTTACAGATTTTATGTCATACAAACCGTTTGTTATACAAGGGTCCACTGTATTTTGTTTCTTTGTGTGTCATTCCCTCCCCCCCCCCACACCCCGCTGCTCCTTTATCCTTCATGTTGGGCATTGGGGGCCTTCTCAGAGGGGGAGAAATAAACAGTGTAAAGATCATGCTGGATAGATGGGAGGGTTTCAGCATCTATAGTTAACCTGAAGTTGCAGCATAGACGATCCATTGACGTTGCGTCGGTAGCATGAGATGTTACCCAGCATGGATACAGAGTCATTCTCCCTTGACTTTTATCTGGACCTTTTATCTGGGAGTCTAGATTCCAACATATAATGCATCTGCCAGTCTTCAAAGTACCATGTGGCTATTTGGTCTTTCACTGCAAGAGACCAGCAGGCTTAAAATGTGGCAAATGGAAAATTTAGGATTATTACTGCGAATATGAAAATGGAGGCGTTTCTTTTATAAATTATGTTGTGGGATTTTTGCCATCTGACGTCTTCCTGACCTTCTGGCTTCCTTTGTAACTATTGGATCTTGTCTTGCAAGGACCCCAGAGTGACCAGACTGACCATTTCAACAGAACAGCACGTGAACAGGCAGCACCTGAAGCCTGGGACAGCATCAGTGAGTCAAAAATCAGAGGCTGCTGCTGACTGGAGAGCTTCTTAGTTATCTATCCTTTCTATTATTTGCTGATGTAATGGGTACCTGGTGTGGCTCCTACATTTAAGAAACAATTGTCTTACCTCCGCAGCAAAAGGAGGTGTACCATTCCAAACTGCAGGGGGAAGAAAACTCACTTTTCAATGCTCACTGTGCTAAAATGAAGAAAATAATCTGAGAGCAGTAATGATGGAAGACTTCTGTCTGATATTCGGTTCTTTTGAAGGTTGGCAAGCCAAGCTCCAAAAGAACAAAATACCTGAGAGGGATCACAAATCATTACTTAGATGGGGAATTCAAACAAACACCCCCCTGTCCCTTTATCTCAGAGCCTTGCATGAATGTTCTACCATGGGGGTCTCTGTATTCTTTTCCGATGTCTGAAGAGGTGGACAGTGTTCCACAAAAAAACTTACATTAAAATCTAGCAATTAGTCTTTAAGGTGCCACATATTTTCTTTTCTTGTGTGTTTATTGTGGAAATGCTTGCACAGAGTGTAACATGGCCACAACTCCAAAAATTGCTTTCGATGCAGAAGGTCTGGGATTCATTCCCTAATATCTCCACATCAGGCTGGAAAAACTTATACCTGAAGCCCTGGAGAGGTGCACTGCTGACAATGGAGAGGTGTTGACAATAAGACAGTGCTTGGCTACCTGAACCATTAGTCTAGCTTGTTACATGTCAGCTTTCTATTGTTTTCATCAAATTAGGATCACCATACCCATAGTTATCTATGCAAGTACACATATGCACACATGAACAGTAATACCTTGGATAATGAATGCCCCTGCTAATGAATTTTTCGGATAACAAATCGCAATTTCCAGGTATAGGGCTGCCTCGGATAACAAATTTTCCCTATGGGCTGCCTTGGATAACGAATCACAATTTCTAGGTACAGGTCTGCCTCGGATAATGAATTTTCTCTATGGGGTGCCTCGGATAACAAATTTTCCCTATGGACTGCCTCAGATAACAAATTTCCAGCATGCATTGGTAAAGAAGAGCTATCCCAGGCTGCATCACATCTGTACCTTTAAAGTGCACTTTATAAAGAGTTTTGATAAAAAAAACCAGGTGTCTGTGTCATTTTCCTAGGCCCTGGAACGGATTAATTGGTTTCCCATTCATTCCTATGGGAACTGTGTATCGGATAATGATTTTTTTGGATAACAAATTGCCTCGGAGAACAAATTAAATTCGTTATCCGAGGTACCACTGTATTTGAAAGCTGGGTAAATAAATTTCTGAGTGCAGTGTGTTATCATTGGCCATAACCAGGCTTGCCCGTCAGCTCCTGCGACTAACCTCTGTGGCTCAAATCGCTGTCACATTTGCATGGAATCATAGAATAATGAAGTTGGAAGGGGCCTGTAAGGGCATCAAGTCCAATCCCTTATCCTTCCTGGAATCAAAGTCAAAATGTAGCCGACACATGTCTGGGCACAGATCTCCCCTTCTAGCTTAACAAGATTATCTGTGCTTTCCCCCCTCCCCCAGGCTTATTTCATTGCTCCGGACCAAGGCAAGCTGCCTACGATTCCTGAAAATGTAAGTCACACAGCTGCGGTTCTGTCGTAGAGCTTTGGGGGTGGGACGTTTTTGTGGGTACTGTTTCCTTTTTTGTGGGAGAGGTGCCAGCTCTGAGGGTCAAGACATGTGAGCCTCCTCAGTTACAAATAGGTAGGCCCTGCAATGAATTGTTATATTGTGGAAGCCGCTCTCCTTACGTTCCTCAGTGCTGAGGCCTAGCTCTTGTGTGACTCACCCTCTCATGTTGATTCCTTAAAGAACTGACTTTTACTTGATAAAAGTAATTCATTGCACAATACAGCATAAGTCCCCTTCAAGTAACTGGTTACTTCCCTGTATTTCTAGACAATCTATTGTCTTCCTGTGAGAAGCATCCCTTTTGTCTAGGTCAGGTCCGCTTAGCCTCATTGTAGGCCAAAAAGGCCTGGTTCATTTAAAGGCACTCAAAGTCCACTTTCTGAAACAGCTAATTTTACCCGGCTACATGGTTGTGGGTGGCCACGTGTGGAGGGAAAAGGTGACTGGGAATGGGGTGGAAAGTAGGGGTACGGGTGGAAAGAAGTACGGTGAAGGTACATGATACCAGCTCATCACTGAAGGACCTAACTAGGCGTTGGCTTCTCCCCTCAGAGGAACCTGACCGAGTTTGTAGTGGCTGTGGACGTGAACAACATGCTACAGCTATATGCGAGTCTGCTCCATGAGCGACGGATCGTGCTTACCACCAGCAAGCTTAGCACGGTAAGGGCAAGAGAATTGGGGAAGGATGTGGGGGGGGGGAGAGGGTTTAGAAAGGGTGAGAGCTGTCCCTCAGGTTTTCTGAAGTTCTGACTGTGAAGCTCAAGGAATAGCACTCAGGCCCAAGAGTAAAAGCTTCAGAGGAAGGCCTTTCAATAATCCTGCCATTATCACAGGCAGGTTCAGTGAGGACGCAAGACAGGGCCTTCTCAGTGGTTGCTCCCAGGATGAGGAAATTTATTTATTTATTTATTTATTTATTGCATTTATACCCCGCTTATCTTCATTGCGAACTCTAAGCGGCCTCCTAAGGGAGATGACCAGGCTGGCCTGTCCCTTGATGTCTTTTCACACGCAAGCAAACACCTTATATTTGGGCAGACTTTGGGCAAGTGACTGCTTGTAAGAGATTAATGCACTTTTTAACTTTTAAAAATATGCTCTTTACATCTTGAATGGTTTTAAATGGGTTTATTTAACTCCTGTTTTAACGTGTAAATATATTAAATTGTTGTTGTTTTTCAGTATTACTGTATAACTCACTGAGTTTTTGACTGCATTTGTCTTTCAAATATTCTGTAAAACTGCTTAGGTCACTTTTGTTGTAAAAAGGAAGGTTATTTATAAAATGAGTGAATCAATACAGTAGGACCCCAGTATCCGCTGGGGATTGGTTCCAAGCCTTCCCTTGGATAATGAAAACCGTAGATAAGAGAGAATGCCAAAATGTCCCCAAAACTGTTATTTTGTGAGAGTAGCTTGCTTTACAGCTGCTGTTTGTGACAGTAGCTTGCTTTGCGGCTGCTGAATTATTTATTTATTTTTTCCTCTGCCAACCGTGGATAACTGAATCAGTGGATAATGAATCAGTGGATACGGGGGTCCTACTGTAAATGAATGTGTGAGAAGAGTGGGGTTATTGCTGGTTGCCTTCTGAGGGTAGAGCAGAGGGGAAGCCTCGTTGCTATGGCCGAACATGGTGGACATGTAGATGGAGCTGAAAGGCTATCTTAAGACATTTGTTTCTATCCATAATTACCTTTTCCCACCCACCTATTCAAGGTGCATGTTTACCTGAAGCCAGCCAAGTTATTCGGGCACCTGTGGCTCAAATCCCATAGCTGCCTCTCCCCATTCCTGTCAGCAAAAATACAATAATAATGAAATAAATGACTAAGCATCTTCTTCCCTTTTGTCACATGCAACATTTTTGCCTTAGAACCAGTGGCCTTACTCTGTTTAATGCTAGGGCCGGCCACATCCACCGGTGATGTTAGGTCACAAGCTTTTACAACGTCCTGTTTTCTGAGGGGAGATGCCACCTTGTTTTTCTTTAGTGATGCAGAAATTGCTGAAGTTTGGGGTAAAATGCTTTGTCTTTATTTATTTATTTATCTATACAACTTATATGCCGCCCACTACCCAAAGGTCTGAATTTGGTATGAATTTGGCTTCCTTAGAGAGCAAGGGAAATGGGGAGGGGAGAAGAAAGATTAGTCCAGGCTCACCAGACCCTCCCTGCTTGCAGACAAAACCGCCTTCTTCTGTAGTAAAAGTCCCTCTCGAACCATTTTAGAAACAGTTTTTGAAACAGTTATCCTGAGTCAGTTTCATACAACCAAGGCGAAAAGAGGTAAAATGGAGGCTCCAGGCACGGAAAGAGTTTGCACGTCTGCTTCTCTATGCGTGGTCAGAGGAAGGGGAAAAAAAGCTATCAACAAGAAAGAATTCCATGTAAAACAGGAGGAACAGGCTTGCCCCAACAATTTAGGTTCTTGTTAATTGTCAGAGAATCTCTTCCGAAGATCGTGACCCACCCGGTCATCTCAGGCTGCATTGTTGCAAGAAGCCAGTCTGAGGGAAGCCCAGAAAATGTCCACCAGGAACTGGGCCTGCTCCGTGGTGGCGGCAACCTATGGAGTTCAGTTGTATGCCAATTCCTTCCCTGCTGTCCTTACAGGACGCAAGTGAAATCAGTGCTGTTTAATCATGCGTTCAGGTCCACCCTCCCCATGTGAGAACAGTCCCAATCCATTTAATGAAATTTTTAATTGATTTGCTGTTGGTACTGGTGGGTTCCCGTCATCCCATGTTCTATTGTTTTATGATGTTGATGTTTGTTTTGTTGTTCTTAACACTTGTTAGGTTGAATGTTTTGTTCTAGTTGATTTTTATGAGCCATCTGTATTTTTATGTAGTAAAAACCAAACAAATGAGTGACAATCAATCACTTTAGGCCAATAATGGCAACCCTTTTAGAGACCAAGTGCTAAAACTGCCATTCAAAACCCACTAATTTTTCGTAAAGTGCCAATGCAGCAATTTAACCTGAATACAGGTGGCTGCGAAGGGGCGGTGTTGGGTGCCCACAGAAAGGGCTCCAAGTGCCACAGGTTCAACAACACTGCCTTAGGTTGTCAGTCCTCCTCCCACTGATATTTGCGATCACTGCAAGCAAGACTGCCCTTTTTCTTACCTAAAATGGCCTACAGCTCCGGAAGTCCAGATTCAGATCTCTCTTCTGCCCTCTGTCTCTACTGATTGGCTTTGGGGAAATCATTATCATCTCAGCCATCTTCTACCTGCAACAGGGCAATAATATTATATGCATCTTAAATGCTTGGTGGAACGTTTAAAGCAAGATAATATGGGTGGTGTTTTTTTAAATTGAAATGCACTTCCAATTTTTTAAAAATCTCTTTCCTGTTCTGTAGTAGGATTCCTAATCATTTGCCGTAGTCTAGGCATGTCCAAACTTTGGCCCTGCTGATGTTTTGGACCACAATTCCCAGAATTCTAAGCTTTGATTGCCAATGGGAGTTGTTGTCCAAAACATCTGGAGGGCCGAAGTTTGGACATGCCCCTAAACTCCGGGGCAAATGGCTCCCAGCTCCGGAGCTTAAAAATGTTTCCCCACCAGCTCCGGAGTTTACAGGAAATTAAGTGTGACCACACCCACTTTAGCGCGTCCCAGTGCACCTTTCAAGTACCTGCTCTCTGGAGGTGGAAATTCCTTGATGCGGTGTAACGATAGTGAGTGCGGGGCTCTCCCCGCTTCTGTTTGTTGTTTTTTTCACTCCCGCCCCTTTAAGTCCGGGTTCAGGCCCCGCCGGGGTACCGAAACAGCTTTGGTCGCCCTGCAAGATGACCTTCTCAGGGCGGCCGACAGGGGTTGCTCATCCCTGTTGGTCCTCCTGGATCTGTCAGCGGCCTTTGATACCGTCGACCACGGTATCCTGTTGGACCGGCTCTCTGAGGTCGGAATCGGAGGCACTGCTCGCAGTTGGCTCCGTTCCTTCCTGGAGGGCCGGCCACAGTACGTACAGCATGGGGGGGAGTTATCGGCTCCTTGGATCCTCCCTTGTGGGGTTCCACAGGGGTCGTCTCTGTCCCCCATGCTGTTTAACATCTACGTAAGGCCGTTGGCGGGGGTCATCAGGAGTTTTGGAGTCTGCTGTCATCAGTACGCTGATGACACGCAGCTCTATCTCTCCTTTAACACCTCTGCTGTGGAAGTTCTCGACGGGTGCCTGGAGGCCGTACTGGCCTGGACCGGGGCGAACAGGCTTAAGCTCAACCCCGAGAAGACGGAGGTTATGTTCTTCGGGAGCTCGCCGTCGGGGTACGGTGGCCCTCTTCCCTGTCTGGGGGGTGTCCCCCTCCAGCTTGCGGAGAGGGTGCGGAATCTGGGTGTGTTCCTGGACCCGGCGCTTGCCATGGAGTACCAGGTGGCGTCGGTGACCAGGTCCGCCTATTTCCATCTCCGTCGGATCGCCCAGATCCGCCCATACCTCGACGCGAACTCCTTGAGAACAGTGGTCCAAGCTCTGGTGATCTCGAGGCTGGACTACTGTAACGCGCTGTACATGGGGTTGCCCTTGAATCTTCTCCGGTGCTTGCAGCGGGTCCAGAACGCGGCGGCCAGGCTGGTGGTTGGTGTGCGTCGTTATGACCACATCACCCCAGTCCTGGCCCGCCTGCACTGGTTGCCCGTTGCAGCCCGGATTAGATTCAAGGTCTTGGTTTTAGTTTATAAAACCCTCCATGGCTTGGGACCGGACTACCTGGCAGAGCGTATCGCTCAGCGGTCAACTTCGGCCCGTCCCGTTCGGCAGGCGCGAGCGCACTTGCTTCGGGTCGCCACGCCTCGGGAAGCCCGGAGGACGAGTACTCGGACCCGGGCTTTCTCGGTGGCGGCCCCCAGCCTCTGGAATGCCATCCCCAGTGAAGTGCGCTCTGCAGAGTCCCTGCTGGCCTTCCGAAAGGCGCTGAAAACCTTCCTTTTTCGCGAGGCCTTTGGCGACAGTTAATTTTTTTTTTTCCCCCGCCATCGTAATTTGTGTTTTACTCAAGGTTTCACTTGATTTTAACAGGGTCTAGGGTGTTTTTAGGTATGTCTGTCTGTTTATTTATTGTATTTTGTTGGCTTTATAGCCTTTTTGTTAGCCGCTTAGAGTACCCAGTAGATAAGCGGGATATAAATATAATAAATAAATAAATAAATAAATAAATAAGAGCTACTTAAGAGACTGGAATGTTGCTGTGGCAAGAGCGAGAGGCAGAACGGAGGTGAGCCACATTCTTTCTTCCTGTTTTTACTCCCTCCCCTCACGCAGACAGGAGCAAGGAAGTGCGGAGGGGTAGGGACACAGGAAGAGCGACAAGCCCCTAAGATCTCTGGTCCGAATTTAAGTGGCCAGCGGATCTTAGGGGTCGTGTAAAAGCGCCCATAGTCTATCTCCCAAATGGAGGTCAGTGCATTTTAAGGCAACACTATCTTGTGTCTCTTTGCAGCTCACTGCTTGTGTGCAAGCCTCTTCCTCCATGCTGTACCCCATGCATTGGCAACACATCTACATCCCTGCCTTGCCCTCACACCTCCTGGATTACTGCTGGTAAGTGAACAGCATGCCTCCTTTAGAAATTGGAAGGCATTGACAGCCAAGGTCTTTTATCACATCACTGTCCACACAGGGGTTTCAGAAGATGATGTTGTCCACAGTAAATTCCCTCTCCCCACCACTTCCTAGCCCTCCTCCCCCCTTTTAGAAAATATCTTCTGAAAAAGATGGAGGATAAGCATACTGCCTTCTGGTTTCCAGCGTGACAAGGCTTCCATCTACAAGAGCTCTGGGGTTCTACTGTATATGTTGAGGAAAAGTAAAAGTTGGAAGACACAGGGCAACCAGGGATTTTGGAACTGGATAAAGAGGTTGGTGGGGAGAGATGTGAGGAAGCTTAGCTGCCCTGATAAGCCCCTGTTTGCTCTTAAGACATTTGCTCTTCACAGACATTTTGCTCTTAAAAGTTAGATTAGTCTTTGTATTTAACACATAGGCTTCGAAAATGAAAATAAGTCCCCTGTAAAATGTGGGTGGACGGACCATGGCAATTTCCCAATAAATGGGAAGCAGCCTCAGTGATAAAGAAAAGGCACCCTCCAGACCATCCTTCATAATTCCAATTTTTCATATTCTGAAGAGATGGGTGCCACACTCTGGTATGGATATAAATTCTAGAAGGGTGACATGGCCAGAGCTTGGAAAATATACTTTTCGGAGTCCAGCTCTTAGAATCCCTCCTCTAGAATGGCCAGAGGAGGACTTCTGGAGGTGTACTCAAAAGAAGAAAAGGCAAAAAGCCCTGTTGTGCAGTTGTGTAAAACAGCAGCTTTTATCATTGAACTGCCATAAGAAATATCTGTCTGTGCAAAAGGAGATGACTGCAGAAATTTGTGTACCCAGCTCACAGAGGGTGGGGGCTAACATGTAGCCAGTATAATAAAAAAAATTATAAACCTCCCAGAGAGTGTTTTAGGGTTAGGGAACAGTATACAATAAACACACTTTGCCTCCCCCACCCCATCTGTGCTTTGCTCTTAAATTAGGGCAGCTCAGCAGTAGAAATTATACCTTTTTCATAGCTGCACAATAGGTGTTTAGCAAAAGTGCCCAAGTTTGGCTTAAACACTGCTCTGTTTCCAGAGGAACCAGACAGTATGGAAAGCAGGAGGAAAGAAAAGGGACCCACCCCACACAGACCCTTCTTTGCCCTCACTCCCTGTCCGCAGCATCAGCCGTTCCTAGACTCCAGACTTTTGAGGCTGTTGAGGGGCCCTTGCTGTTACCTGTGGGCATGTCTTTTTACGGGCATCACTTCTCATTTTGACCTTTTGAGGGCAAGCGACAGCTCAGAGGGCGCAACCAATCACCCCCTCCTTGCCCAAGGCCTGCAAAAGCACAGAGCCTGCTCCAATTCGCCTTTCTTTCCTTGACAGCGCCCCCATGCCGTACCTGATTGGAGTCCACACCAGCCTCATGGAGGTGAGTTTGCAAGTGCCTCCTGACCCCCAGTCTCCTGCTGAGACTATAGTGAAGAGACCTGTTCTTAGGGCCGAAGGTGCCGGAGTGTCCTGGATCGTCATGGTAATGAGAGCAGGAAGGAAAATCTCCTGCGAGGAGCTGCATCGAGGTCAGGAGTGCTGGTGAAGCCCAGCAAAAGTTTGCTACCCAGAGGTATAGCCAGGATTTGGAGCGCCTGGGGACAACGTTTGTTTTTGCACCCTTCCTGCCCCACCCCCCCATCACACCCATTGCGTGTGTGTGCATGCGTGTGTGTGCGCACAGTAGCACACGCCCACCTTACACCTCTCCCACCAGGAGGGCGCCGCGGCCATCAAAAGAGTTTCTTTTCAGATGGACACCTCTTGAAATGGGCCCATCCTTAAGTTGCCATTGTTTGCAGAGTGCAGAAGTCAGGGACTAGTGGCAGGAGGCCCTGCCTTTATGCAGGCAGCATTGAGAACATGATGCTTTGGTCTCACCTGGGCCTTCAGTCTCTAATATTACCTTGACTACAGCAAGTGGGTATTGCAAAAGAGGGTGCCCGAGGAATAGCGAGCAACCAGATGTAGCTGCTGTGTCTGGTTCCCATGCCTTGCAGAGCCTTCAAAAGGTTGTTGCTGGGGAAAGCAAGCCAGCAGAGGTGCTGTCTGTTTCTCAGTGCTGTCTTGGATATCTCTAGAGAGTGAGGAGCAAGTCCTTGGAAGATGTCGTCATTCTCAACATTGACAGCAACACGATGGAATCGCCCTTCCAAGACCTGGAAAACCTCCCAAGTGATGTAGTGAGTATTGCTTTCATAAGCCGTTAAAATGCTGCAGATGTATTGACATCCATTTGAATCCTCTGTGGCCGGAATTTGCATTCTTTCTCTCTTCCACCTCTCTATCCGGCCATCCCTTATTCCCGCTCTCATTTGTCACCAATGTGTTCTAAAGGCTGGGGTTTTTTTTTGGTGGGGTGGGGTGGGGGGGCTAGCTGGGAATCTCAGTTCTGGGTACTCTACCACATTTTCACTTTCAACTCACCAAACCATCTTTGTATTTCGAAATAAGATCTCCTGCCCCCCCCCCCGCCACGCTTTTCCAAAAACATGTTGCCAAATGTGGAGAACTGGAATACTGTATTCTCAAAAGCTTTCATGGCAGGGATCTGATGGCTGTTCTGAGTTTTTCAGGCTGTTTGGCCGTGTTCTGGAAGTTTTTCTTCCTGATGCTTCACCAGACTCTGTGGCTGGCATCTCCAGAGGGCAAGGAGCTCAGGGAACAGGGGTTCTCACCCCAGAGCACAGAAAGAACACCTAGTTCCCTGAGCTCCTTTCCCTCTGGAGATGCCAGCCATAGAGTCTCAGGAAGAAAAACTTCCAGAACACAGCCAAACAGCCTGAAAAACTCACAACAGCTAACTGGAGTAATGTCCTTCTTGAAATATTTTGCTGATACAGTATATGAAAACTGAAAACAGTTTAATAGAATGCTTTGCTTTGGGGAGTGCAATTTTTAATAATCATAATTAAGTTCTCCTTCATTAGTAGTTTTTAAACTCCTGTTCAGACATAGGTTCTCAAATGTGCTCAGAAACCAGTTCAGCTGCTTTCTCATGTTTCCAAGATGTAGTATCAGAACCGGCCACTAGAGGGAACGATATACTATGCAATTTCGCTGAATCAGTAGCCAAAATCTTATTGCTTAGCATATTAAATTGTTTTATTATGTGTTTGAGCTGCCTAGATGCCCTAAGCACATCCAATCTCGCCTGATTTCAGAAGCTAAGCAGGGTCAGCCCTGGTTAGTACTTGGATGGGAGACCACCAGGGAATACCAGTTGCTGTAGGCACCTGGAGTAGGAACTGGCAAACCACTCCAGTATTCCTGCCAAGAAAACTCCATGGGCATGGAGTCACAAAGAGTCGGTCACGACTGTAATGACACAACAACAACAACAACAACAACATTATGTGTTTGATTTTGTTTTCTTTGTTCCTCTTTGTTGTTAACCGCCCGGAGTTCCTTTGGGAAGATGGGCAGTATAGAAATAAATAAATAAATAAATAAATATAATATAATATACTGTACTGTATAGACTGAGAGTGGTGGTGAACCTTCGGCACGCCAGATGTTTTGAACCACAACTCCCACGGTTCCTGGGCTCTCAGAAGGCAGCACAAGCTCCTATGGAAAGGACTAAACCAAGGGTGGGCAACTGTAAGCCCTCCAGATGTCTTGGACCAGAACTCCCACAGTCCTTTGTCACTGGCAATCTGGGCTCGAGCTTCTAGGAGTTGTGGTCCAAAACATCTGAAGTGCTGAAGGTTTGCCACCACTGGTACAGAGTTTCTTTTTCAGTGCTTTCTGGCATCCATGGAGGAGCTTGGAATCCTGCAGATACTCTGCTCCCATGCTATACCTGTAATAGCCTTCTCAAGCCTGTTGCCCTCCAGATTAGGAAGGACTCAAGGGGTTGACCCAATATGCCATACCACTGTAGGCATTGGCCAATTCATTGACCATGGATTTCTCTGAGAATGAAAATGTTTTAAAAGTTACTCTACAGGTAGTTCTTCTGAACTATTATAGAAAGTAAAACTGTTGCTGATAGCTGGCTTACTCAGGTCAAATATTTCCACAGTCCTTGGAGTTGGTGCTTTAGCAGAAAAAGTTAAAATGGAAGTTTGCTCACCTCTCCAGATTTGTGGTTAGTGAAATGGACATAGACCAAGGATGGCTAACCTTTTAGAGACCGAGTGCCCAAACTGCGGTTCAAAACCCACTAATTTTTCACAAAGTGCCAATACAGCAATTTAACTCGAATACAGGTGGCTGTGAAGGGGCAATATTGGGTGCCCACAGAAAGGGCTCTGAGTGCCACCTTTGGCACCTGTGCCATTGGGTTGCCAACATTGACATAGACATTAGAAAGGGCTTAACTCAACCATTGGTTGATCTCCTGTAATAGGTTAATCTAAGGAACACAGGAAGCCAGTTTGATGGTTCCTTGGGCATCTAACCTCAGGGTGTGATTACACTAATGAAATGAATTGGGCTTGGACTGGGGTATTTGAATTTGGTTTAAAGTCACGTGGCAGTCCCATGTTTTTTTTATTGGTGTGTCCACCTTTTTGGGAAACTTTTCAATCTGTGTTGTGTGTTCGTTGAGAGGGCTACATGGGCTTCCAGAATTGTGTTTGAGGCTTTCCCCTGCACCGCCTATCCTTGCACTGGCTGCCCTCACAGCCACTAGCTGCTGCTGTGATGTTATTTTTACTTATTTTTAAATTCTTTATTGCTGTTGTTTGTTGTTGTTGCTGTTTTGCCATCTGGCATAGTGCAAGAGCAGAATGACAGATTAAAATCATATGAAAACATAGGTTTCTGTACTGCCCCGCACATGCAAACAGAGAGAAACAAGGGCTGGGGCTTAAACAGGTCGCCCAGAGAGAGAGAGATTTGTAGGGTGAAGAAGGAGAGAGAACAGAGAAGTCACACAAGTGAGTAGCAAACTCCACAGACACAATTTACATAGACAGAGGTGTTCGCATATGACAGATTGATTCAAATTAAACCAGTTTGACATCTAAATAAAAATAACTGACTCTGGCAGAAGATCAAAGCAACATGAATATCTGTCAAAATAATCTATGCTTCCATGTGCGTTGTGTAGTCACCGTTTAAACGATTAATTAAAAGCACGCTGAACCCTGATTCAAATACAGTTCTTTTTCCTTCTGTAACCGTGCTCTCAGTTAGACCATCGGCCCATCGACAAAGAATCTTTCTGCCCTTTTCAGGAAATGCCACGTATTAAAACCAATATCTTTGCATGCCACTGACTCCAAGTCATTCCTCATGTTAGACATCTCCATGTGATCATATTGAAAAGCTTTCTAAACCCCCCCCTCCTTTCCCTTGAGGCGACAATGACCAAGTGGTTCTGGCATGTATGTGCTTGTAGGTGTGCGCACGCGCACGCACACACACACACACACACATGCATCCACTTGTGAACTTTCATTGGAGAATTTAGGACACCAAATTATCCCATCAGTGTCACTCCTTTCCTAACTGATTACTCATAGCATGGGTAGCTATAAGTCACACACACACACACACACACACACACCATGTCACTGAACTAAGTTTCCTCATTGGTATCACCATTGGCTGTAATGCTTAAGGCTGACAGGAACTGTAGTCCTGAAATCTCTGGCAGGATATACGGTAAGTTACCCATCTCTGATATATAGCATTCATACTACACTTTACACTTGCAAAGGCTCTCAAAGCAGCAAGTCTCAGTGCAAAAAGAGAAGACACTCCCAGCATTTAAGTTTTCAGAATTAAAACACACACACACACACACACACACACACACACACACACACACACACA